>OY743217.1:834396-1278390 GCA_963555745.1 Cardamine flexuosa | reverse complement strand
AAACTAACAGAGCCAAAAAAGGGATGATGAAGAAAATAGAAAAACACCACCTTCGAATCCTTTGGATTTTGTATTACAGAAAAATCTCAAAATGCGAATAAAACAACAAGTTTTATATATCACACAAAGAGGACATTCTTAGTCTGATAAAGCATCTTGAGAGTTTGGGTTTTGCAGTATGGCCTGGGTTTTGCTTAGTTCTTGTGTATTTTGAGATACAGAGGTAAATATTCTAAGTAAACGGGACTTTTAAGTTTTCACTAACATTTTCTAAAAGGCTCATATGGACGATTCTGCCTGGTGATGCTCGAGATTGCGTAGGATAATTTTGGCAAAGATCTTAGCTTCACGAGGCATATTTGCAGCAGCAGCTGCAGAACGAAGGACTCTTGCATCTCCTCCATTCTGCATCAGGCTTGCATGATGCATTGCATGACGACCATCAGGTATTGTAAACTGAACCAGAGAAACAAAAACGAATCAGTTGTTAACTAACACAGAGAAACAAGGCTCGATGCTTGCTTTCACATATTTACATACCTGTAGAAGTGCAAACGCAGCACATGCTTTTAGTATCGAAGAAGGATTGCGCAACATTGTTACAAATCTTCCAATTTCAGCACCACTGCAAAGAAAACAAATATACTCAAACTTTCAAATCAGTTTTTAGATCAAACACAAAAGATAGAGATAAAGAGAGATAGGTGAAAAGATTGACCTGGATCTCAAGTGGCCAGCTTCTTGTATGCGAGCTCTCTCGGTGACTTGTGCCAACATAGTAGGAGTAGATGAAACAGCAGCAGATACAAAGATTTGAGGATCCATGAAAGTTATAACAAACGCTTCAATGTGTTTAAGAGCCAGCCTTCTTGCCCCATCTAAGCTAATGCTTTTTGATGTGCTCTCTGATGAAGAAGTTCCTATCATCACAGCGTATTCATCCATCCTGTTGCATATTGATAATTCATATCAAAAACCGTAAGAGTCAGTTTGGATTTGGATGGTTTGTTATATATATATATACCTTCCATCAAACATGTAAGCTAAAGCCAATGCAGCCATGAATCGAGCCATTTTTGAGACGGAAGATGAACACAAGTGAACAAGAGCTGGAACTCCTCCTTCCTCAACAATGCGGAGTGCATTACCAGGATTAAATGCAAGATTCCATAGAGCTCCTGCTGCAGTTTCATGTACATCCTGAACCAACACATTGAGGAAATTTGATCAGATAACTCCAAATGCCTAAAAGCTCAAAGCCACAAGACTTGAGTACAAAATGCTTACCTCGGCTTCAGACTGTGCAAGTGCGATTAGAGGTGGAACCCCACCTTCACGTCCAATCGCAATGCTGATGGAGATCAAAAAGACCAATGACAGGATTATTATTAAAGAAAATGACAGTAACAACTCATATACGCAACGAATAAAACTTGGATTCAGATGTTTTTTGGCACCTGTTTGCTTCTGAGACTGATAATCCCCAAAGAGCACCAGCAGCTCTTTCTTGAAGACCTGTTGATGCATTTGAACAAGACTGCGCGAGCGACACCTAAAATAATCAACAAAAATTTAGTAATTCCCTTTATATTATGGTGAACAGTGGAATCATATTAAACAAATTGGAAGCTTACCAAAGCTACAACACCACCAGCTGCAGCAATAGATTCTCGATTCTTATCATCAAACGACAAATTCCATAGAGCACCTGCAGCTTCTTGTCTAACACCTTCATGAGGTGATTGTGTAAGTTGAACAAGAGCTTCTAATGCACCTGCTTCTTGTCCAACCGCAGCATTATTATTGTTGCTATCTCCATGAGCAGCCAAATTAGCTAAAGCTCGAGCAGCCTGGAAAACAAAAGCACAGTTAGATCACAAAAGCAACCCACAAATAAATTTTGTAAGCTAAAGAAACGAAACTTACCTGTTCTTGCACTCCCTCATACTTGCAGTTCCGAGCTAACATCACAAGGGCATGTACACCTCCAGCTGTTGCGACTTCCATGCTGCATTTATCATCTGCTGCTAAGTTTGCTAATGCTCCAGCAGCTCGTTCCTAGTCACACAAATTAGGTAAATTCTCCATATAGAAGAAAGGAAATATCCAAAAATGGCACTTTAAACAAAGTGTTATTGCGAGTGCCACTTTGAAAAATGATTTATCAAAACTACCACTTGTTTACAAACGGATTTATTGTGGCCATAAATAGAAATTTCTTGATTTTGAAAAATAAACTTTTTGTGGTACATGTTGTGTTAAGTTAACTGCAAAAGTGTTTATTGTGATTGTATCTCTAGAAACAAAACAAAAAAA
Source organism: Cardamine flexuosa (assembly GCA_963555745.1). NCBI lineage: Eukaryota > Viridiplantae > Streptophyta > Magnoliopsida > Brassicales > Brassicaceae > Cardamine > Cardamine flexuosa. The sequence goes on along the minus strand of OY743217.1, from coordinate 1,276,074 downwards.
AAGGACGAAACTTCAAGGTGGCGAAAGCGTACCAAGACTCCATCACAACCATTTGGCCATCTAAATATGAGGTCGACTAGTGCTTTCACTCCTCCAGCCTGAGCAATAGCATTCTAATAGAGAAAACAAAAATGTAAGCTGAAAAAATCAAAAGAGTAATAACAAGAATCTTAAAGCTAATCTGAGGACTTACCTTATGCTCTTCTCCAACAGAGAGATTCCATAGTCCACCAGCAGCTTCCTCAGCCACAAGTCTGTTCATTGACTTTGCCAAACCAGCAAGAATTCTGATTCCTCCTTCTTCAGCAACAGACTTTGCAACATTAGCATTTACCGACAAATTTGCAATAGCCTAAAAATGAAATCAGACAAAGAACAATGTTAGTGTGTCCAGTCAACAGAATCAAAATCAAAATGTGAAATGAAGAAAAAGAAACCAACCTTTGCAGCTTCTGATTGAAGCCCTTCTCGCCATGATTTCGCAAGTTGTAGAAGAAGACGGATCCCTCCATCTTTCATAACTGCTTCAGCTCTTCCACAGTCTATACTAGCATTCTCATCATCGATAACTACAAAAGTTGCAAGTCCAGTAGCTGATCTCTCCTGGACATCTTCCTGTGAACTTTGCATTAAAGCAAGCAGCAATGCAGCTCCTTGATTCAGCCAGAAATCATCCAATCCCTGTGGATTGCTTTCCGCAGTCCGAAGAAGCGTATGAGAAATAATCCATTCCATCCACTGCATAATGTCATCAATAGCTTTATTTTTGGTTGTTACCGCCAATTCTCTCCAGTAGGAAAAGATATCCTTTGGTTTCTTTGTATTATCAGCGAAGATAGAAGCAAGTCCATCGAAAACGTTAGTGAACATAGCAAGTAAGACTTTTCCTTTGAATCTATTGGAGCTGATGAAACTTGTATCCTCTTCGAGGACATGACAGTTTAAAGCACACAACACTTCCAAGCTCTGCGACGATGTCAAGAACCTAGAAACCGCGGTAGGACCAATGTCAGTCCTCGATACATCCAAACCGATTAAATTCGGAAGCTTATCCCATTTAGTTGATGCAATTGGCCATTTTATGTTTGATGTCCCAGCAACAGAGAGGTATCGAACAGACACCACTTTCCCCAGTGCTTCCTCGTCGATGTTTAGACAATCTAAGAACCCGAGATCACTGAGCTGTGGACAATGTTTAGCCAAAGCTTCAATGGCTTCAGAAGTAACATCTCTTATCCCGGAAAGACGAAGCTTTCTAAGCTTTGGACAACAAAAGGCAACAGCTTTTATAGCATCACTAGTGACCTTCTCACAAAAGTCTGGTCCAAGTTGGAGACTCTCAAGAGCCTCATGTCGAGCGACGATCATAGACAATGTAGCATCTGTAATCTTCCTGCAATAGTCACCGCTTACTTCAAGCAGATTCTTGGCTTTGAGATGGATAATGGAATCAGCTGATTCAACACCACGAAACCTTAAGTTATGAAGATTAACACACCTAGAAGCAAGAGAAGACGCCATTGAAGGATCAAACTTATGAGGACGAAGATCCAATGAAGTCCACAAACAAGAAGAAGCACTAAGGCCTCTCCATGTCTTACAAGTAGATGCCAAGCTAGCTCGATCACGATAATTCAAACAAGTAAACAACTGAAGCACAGTGTCATAAGGCAAACTAGTCCAATCAACAAAACGATGAAGAAGCTTAGGAGCTACTACTAAATCTGAATCCTCATTGCTAGTCTCAGGATAACTTGGCAACACAACTTTATCTTTCCCTTTATCATCCAATTTCCTCCTTACCCTACGACTCATTTTCTCCGATCAAACTCGCAATAAATCCTCTTGGCTGAGCTAAAAATCGAAACTTTGCTTTATATCTCTCAGAAGTCTCGACCTTTGAAGCGCTGATCTTTAAATTCCTTAAATGGGTATAATCATACGAATGGCACAGATCTTCAATAGCAGCAACAAAACCAAAAAAAAAGTCGAAACCTTTACGTCCTGATTTTGGCAATTTAGAAACTTGGGATTGGCTCAGAGACTTTTCAAAACTCAATTACCATGTCGAATCAACAACGCATTACGCAATACGATTAGCTAAACAAACGAATTCAAGAGCTCAACGAACACAAAAACCCTCAAATAGCAAAAAAAGAGGACTAAAGAAGCTACACACAACAACAACAAGAACAAAATCTTCAAGAGATTTGTATCAGTGTATATATTAAGAGGATCAAAGGGGAATTTCAAATTGAAGAAGTGATGGTCGGAGAGAATTCAGGCGAAAACTGTTAAACAAAAAAGCAAAGCCCTCTCTTAAGTAAATTCCGTTAAACTCTCTGTCTCTCTCTCTCTCGCGTTCCCTTTTTTTGGTGGAGGCACAAAGAGATGGAGAGAGAGAGAGAGGAGAAAAAGGAAGATGATGATGATGACGATGATGATGAAGGAATTTGGAAATTTCCGGGTCGGGGCTTCGAGGGAAGAGGGCTTCGTGTTGATGAAAACACAGCTCATATACGAATATCATACACAAGCATGAAATTCATATCTTTATTTTTTATTTTTCCTTCTATTATTTATTAACTTGTAATTTCAATTTGATTTCTTCGTTTTATTGACTACATTCATTATTACAATGTTTTATTTTCTGAGTTGAATGTGCAATGTTTTTATATCTTTGAATGAATAGAGTTATATACATTTTAAAAGAGTCGATTTTATTTATTTTGGTGGATAAACGTATTTTTAATTTGATTATACGAAAATATTTGTTGTCTAAGTTAAATATATATATATATATATATATATATATATATTAGTGTCTTTGTATAAAAAATGAAGTTCATGAACAAAAATCAAATTCCACGAAAAAAATCCATAAAAAATCTCTGATTTACCTAATTTTTGTAGAAAAGTTGGCCATTCCTTTGGTTCTGAGATCAGATTCGAAGAATAAAGTTGTTACAAAGTAAAAATAGAAACATTTATATGCCTTTTAAATAAATCAAACTTATTATCCATATCAAATATGCAGCTCACGAGATCGTGTTGAAAGATCTTGTCGATTTCCTTGTAGTTCGAGAAGATTAGTTAATGACATCTTAATGTTAATATTATTCTTTTTGTTAATATGTACTACTACCAGATTGTTTCATTTGTTGTTACTCAATTACAAACAAACAAAAACAGTTAATAATATGATGTAAAAGAATTGTCAGAAGAAGTTCTTTTAACTCGTCGTTTCTTCTTTTATCATATTAGTCTACTTCTATTTGTCTGTTATTATTTTTGAGTGTTCAATATATAAAGAAAATGGTATTGAGGTTTTGTTGGAATATGTTCAATTAACAACAGACCATTTTGAGTTCGGGTAAGTATAATACTGTGCATAAAAAGGCACAAACTCATGACAAACCATTTAAATTTCTTATATATTCAGTGGATATATATTTATCAATCTAGATTTTTTAGCTTTTCACAACATAAAATATAGTAAAAAGGAAGTTAAAGTAATTTAAAAAATAAATGTATATTAATTAATTCAAGTTTCGAGTTTTTGTAGTATTAAACTTGATAAATCGATGTTTGGTTTTGTGCATCTATTTTGGTAACAAAATCATTAAAACAGTTAAAAGATACTCTGTTGAATGTACTGAAATTAGAAAGGAAGGAGATATAGGTTGACCATATTGAATATAGGAATCTGCTTCTCTTAATACAACTCCTTTCCTTTTCTATCGACTTCTTTTCTTTACATTTTCAACCCCAAATTAAATACTTTTGAGAACTTCATGACATCATACTCAAAATAACTTTTCAAATATGACTAAAATTTGATTTTAGTGAGAGTTCGATGTTGTTTTTAGCATGAAATGTATACCAACTCACTTCATTTACTGTTAAATATAACATAAGGGTGTCTTATGAATATATTAAAAAGGTTGTGTGAGAAATACGATTTTTTTTGAAAAATATATATGGGTCAAACAAAAGAAGACAGAAAGAAAAAAGGAGGAGGATCGAGTAAATTTGCAAGCCGCTGAATTGGACCAAAAACAGGGTAGGCCACTAAATTTATATATTGATCATTTTAAGTGTATGAGATTTAATTATGTATGTTCGAATTGGAACATTCTTCTTTTGCTTCATTAAAACTGATGTTTGAAAATTCCTCAGTCTCACACGGTTTTTTTAAAAGAAGGCTTATTGTTAATTATTTTAAACAATGTGCTTACTAATCAACATTACCAAGTATATAAACATGTATTAGACAAAACAAAAAAAATGTTGTAACAAACTATCGAGCTACTAAGCGACGATGAAAACACAGTGTTAGAGAATCTATAACAAAGATTAGTTTTAATCAGAAAATAAAAACTTCCAACCAAAAAATCCTCGTCAATAGATAAAAGAAGGTGACAAAGAATCAGTCTGACCAAGAAGAAGTACAGTATATATCAACTTTTAAGTTAGATTACTTACGTGTAACGAATCAATTTGCATCATTATTTGTCATCTTAATTAGCTACTATAGTACTTGCCTCTAGTAGCTCTAGTTTGGTCATCAGATATGAGTTTAGGAAGCCGTGACACTAATGTCTCTCCCGTAAATCTAGTTTTCCTCGCCTTTCATTATCTCGGTTTTGTGAATACGAATCCCAAAAGGAAAAAACCAACACACTCATCATTGTTTTAAAACCCAACAAAACTAAAATACAGCGTTGTATATCGCACATAATGCCGGCAAAAGGCCCATCATGATATTTATTTAGGCTTACCAAAGCCCACCAAGTTTTATTACGTAAACCCTTATAATCTCTCAGAATCCAGAGGTAATGAGTAAACAATGTAACATTGTCTAATATATGACTCACTACTTTCGTAATCCTAGTGTACATAGAAAACTAACTAAAACACACAGAATCGAAAGCCTATTTTTGTTAAATGGAATCCTCTCACGGATCGAAAACCTTTCAGCTAGAAATGACATCCAGAAATGCTTAAGAAAGGGAAACCAGTAACAAACCAAATATTGTTTAATTTGTTTTCGGTTCGGATTTTAACTTAAAAAGAATTTTCAGAAAAGGCACGTTTTAAATCAACTTTTCATAGCTTTCTTTGTTCGGTTTGATTTGGACTGAGGTTGGCCGGTACTTAGACCAAGTGAAAGCCTAAACTGAGACGTTTCCGTCAAACAGAACTCTTTACAATGTTAGACTTAGAGCCTAATTGAACCCTTTTCCCCAATTTTCAATAGATTGAAAGGTAATCACTTATTAAAGTTTCATACTTATATATTTATACTAAGCTAAACCTACCGAAATGCCTTTTCCCTAGCGACCTGATCTTTGCTGGAGAGAAATAGCAGTCCATGGATTTAATGGCTGTGGACTTGGCCGCCCCACCACAGTAGGAGGAGGAGGAGGAGGAGCAGCAGTCACAGTGGCGGAGGAGGAGACACGTTCGCAAGAAGGGCACATGGTAAGAGTGGTAGGAGGAGTCATATGCCTATAGAGATGTGGAGACAACTTCAACGCCCTCAGCTCCGACACTTCTTTATGCAACCTTCGATTCTCCTCCGTCAGACTATCACAACATCTCTTCAAATACTCACAATCAACCTCCGTTTGTTTCAGCTTCGTCCTATATAATACACACACACACATAATAAATCAAAATCATCTTAATTAGTATTTCCCACTCGTTAGGAATGTTCACACAATAAACAAAAATGCTAAGTTCATACTATACACCTTTTCATTAATAACTAGTAAAATGTAGTTTTCTAATAAAAAATTATAATATTATGTTCGTAACTACTGCATTGAACTTTAAAATATGAAATAACATTTTATTTTTGAAATGAAACTTTAAGGCTGTAGATTTTGTTTGTACCGGCATGCATATGTCTTAAAGGCTGTAATAAAAAGTAAAAAAACTTCCATGTGACAAGTACAGAGGCAGAGATCTTAATAGGATTTTCTTTTAGGACAGGGAACTGAAATCTCTTTTGGCTCATAAAAGGACAATTATATCCCCATCATAGCAATTACTAAGGTTTCGTGCAGATAAATTTACGATGATAACCCTAGAAACAAAGACAAATTTCTTTACCTTGCCCTTCGGTTCTGAAACCATACTTCCACTTGTCTCGCCCTTAGATTCAACTGTTTCGCTAGAGCCAGCTTTTGCTTCTGCCCAATCCGATCATTCAAAAAAAAAAAAACAATTTTAGTTTTTTTTTTCCTCTAGGAAAAAGCCAATTAAAAACGTCCGTGTAATAAGAAACGATAAAATACGGATTAAAGAAGAGATAAGAAAGTGATTAAAAAAAAGTACAAAAATGCCACTAACCGGATTAAGAGTGCTATGTTCTTTGAATGTCTCCTCAAGAACAAGAGCTTGTTCCTTTGATAAACGGAGTTTCTTCCTCGATCCATCTCCGTTTCCACCGTCTTCATCATCGCTTCCTCCGCTTCCACCGTCGCGTGAGCAAGAACCTCTCTCAGCCTCGTTCTCATCTCCTCCTCCTCCTCCTCTCGCCATGGCAAGATCCCTCTCGCTTCTTTTACTCCCACTTAGACTCGAGACGGTGCTGTTAGGTGACGAGACGACGGCGACTTCTTCTTCCAAGTCCACCACCACCGCCGTTGACGGAGCTCTGTTCACGTCGAAACCTCTTAGAAAGTTTCCGACGTCAGAGTTTCTCTCTTTACGTTTAATTCCTAAAGCAAATTAAAAAGCGTTTTTAATATAACTAAATTTAAAAGATAAGATTAATAAGAACGGATCTGAAACTTAGATATGAATGAATGAGTCTATAAAAAATTGTTACAGCGGAATCTTCAAGTACTTTGCAAATAAACAAGATTTTTTAACACATAATGTATGCAAAAAATAAAAAAGAGAGAAAACAAAAGAGTTTACCTGAAGATTGAAACAGATGAGTCAAAGAGTTGTGATGAATCTTCTGTTGTGTATAGCTATTATTCTGATTGTGCATGTGAGAAAACGTAGAAGAAGAAGAAGTTGTTGTCAAAGCTGGCATAAGATTCAACCTTAGAGATGGTTCTTTTTGTTGACTTAACCCCAAGCTTAGACTCAGACCCAACCCATCATCTCTTTCACCCATTTTTTCTCAAAAGATATAACTTTTATTCTTTCTGGTTTATGATTTGATTTTTGTCAAATGTGGTGGTGCTGGTTAAAAGATACAACTAATATATATACACTGAACATGATATGTAAAGAGAGAGAGAATGAGGTGGGTTATGTGTGTGTGGGGTGGGGGGGGGGGGGGGGCTTTGGGTTTCAATGATGACTTGTGTCAGAGACCCTTGTAATTTCAATGATGATATATACTGTTACCTGCTTCAGAAAATAAAATAATTCATTCAACTTCAATACGTTTTTTCTTTCCTTTATTCAATACGTTGAGCTTTTGACAAATGAAATAATTTGTTCATTTTCTTCCTAAAAGTCAAAAACAAACGTTCACATTTTAATTACCTAATATCTCAGATATTTAATGGTGTTTGACAGTAATATTTTTTTTTTGTTTGACGTTTTTAAATGTTGCTTAATTAATCAATTATGTTTCGAGTATGAGAACGGTGAGTCTTTTGGTTATTAATCAATTAATGTACACGCTTTGTATATCTCTACTAAAAAAATATTTTGTTTGAATTGTTTTATTTCTTAAAACAAGAGAATGGTATTTAAGAGGAGAAGACAGATGTGTATGGGGCAGAGTAGGACCAACGTGAAGTACAGACGCAGGTAAGAGCCAGTGTAGAGGAAGAGAATGGCGTTGGGCTCAAAATTGAAAATTGTGTATGGTAGTCAGAAAACGATGTCGTATCGATAGGTTACACAGGAGGCTACCACTGCATGGGGTTAGACTATTTTTATTACCTGTGAACCCAACAATCCAACATGCATTCGATTCTCTCTAATTAATCTTCAATTCATTTATTATTCCCTTTTCCAAAAAAAAAACTCTCCTTTGATTCTAATGTTTTTGGTCAACTAATAAAAAGCGAAATTCAAGTTTTCCACTGATTGTTATGGTTCAGTAAAATAAAAACGGACATTTGGAAAAACACTAGTGGTGGTAGAGTTTACGGCTAATTTCTGTCATTGAAAAAATAATTTTTTTGGTTTATGTTTCTTTTTTGTTGTTTTCAAAGTTGTTGATAATGCCATCATTATTACTGCTTCAGTTTCTTTGAAGAGTTGCAGACAAGACAGGTCGGGTTTGTTAATTTAATTTTAAAGTTAGATAACGTCCGACTCTTTTCAACCATAGATTAATGGTGTGTTTACTTTCCAATTTATTCTTATTGTTAATGAAACTTTCATTGACTTGTTTTTGACTTTTGAAATCTTGAGTCAATATGGTCATGCTTTTCATAATTGTTTTCTAACCGTCTAATCTAACACTTGCTTTGACCTTTTGCATAAGCTTTTCTGGTATAGATTACGTTCAAATAATTGATTTTATTTGGAGGTAATAGTAGACCGAAAATTGTAGTTTTTTTTTCTCAATCTAAATCCTATTAAAATAATATATAGTACAAAGGAGATTCAAAAAGTAATACAAAAATATCATACTTCTAACTTTTTTTATTATTTAAAGACATTTTTAGACATACAAAAAAACTGACGACAAAAAAAAAAAAACATTACAGAAAGCTAGGCTTAATTTCATAAATTACTATGGGCTTGATTCATAAAATTCGCTTACAAAAAGTTTACCAAAGTAGAAGGTCCACCCAAAAATAAAACTAAAAAAATATAAAGTTGCAGGACGCATGTTAAACTGCATAATCTATGTTATGGCTATGCATCTAAAATTGACGGCTCCAGATCTCTAGGTAAACATCTTCTGTCATCATGAGAATAAGGAAGTTAAACATGTGACTTGAATGGTCTGGTTCCGTTTGAACAATGGAAATCGATCATAAAAGTATAACCAACCGATTTCGCCGTATTATATGATACGAGATGACGATCTTTGGGGGTTTCCACATAACACCTACATGAGTTGTAGTGGAAAAACTAAACTAAAGGTATACATTTTTAAGTTTTGTTTCAGTTTTTTCATGAGTTTTTTTTTCAACTTTTAATCTAATCTCAAAGTATATCTTATTACAATAATTGTTGATATACCCAATTAATAGTCAATGATGTAATACTGATGGATTTATGAACCAATTCAAGTGATAACCACTAGTCTACTACTTATTTGATAGATTATATCATAAATTGTTTGGTTACGATATGTATAGTGTTACTGCTTATGAATTATATTCGTATATATGCTGAAACTCACTAATGTTGTACATTATATTCTTTCTTTTTGATTTGGTTAATATGCGAATCTATTTATATTAATGGATGGCTTATATTTAGCATCACTGCTATATAATTTGTGGATAGCTTGGATATAAATTTGTGCAATGGATGGTTGGTAATAGAAATATACTGTAAGGTTAGACCCTAAGACAAGTCGCAATTAAGTTTACAGTGAAACTCAAATCAAACAGATACATATATCTCTCAATGAGCTATTGAATTTGCTTATGAATGTGACGGTGAGGAAGAGTGTAAAAATGAAGCGAGATTAGAAAAAAAGAGAGAGGAAGAAGTGGAGAGATCACATGGAAGAGAGGAAGTGGTTTCACGTGCATCGCCTCGTGGGGGAAGTTGCCAACGTGGCAGAACGTGGACCCCAGTGACCGCACTCGTGCGGCGTAATTTTTGTTCCTCCACGACCAGACATCCCACTTCTCTTTAATCATTGGATACTCTCTCTCTCTCTCTCTTTCCTCCGACTCGGCGATTCTAACATCCCACGCGCTAGTTCTCTCGCTTGCACATCACACGCCCTTAATTAATAGAGAAGATGAGAGAATGAGATGTGTTAGAAACATATATATACACATATCAGAAACCTAATTCATACCAATTTGGTATGAAACACCCAAGAACAGGATCCAATCCGTGAAAAACCGACCAAGGCTACGGAACCCATGTTTCATCAATGCCGAGTTTCTGAGATAATCATGGACGAATATAAATGAGTTACTTAATCATATTTTTGAGTTCAATATTTTTGACATATCTTTAGTAAGAGAAAAGGATACAACATATGACCCCACGTGTGTGTCCATTTCCATGTGCAAAGGCTCTCCCATTGCATGTGTTCTCCTTTCATTTTCTTATATTCGGTTTGAGCTGACATTTATCAACCTTCTCGATCGATATATATTGTTCAGAATCTAATTATTTTTTTCTTTTTTAATTTCCAGGCACATGTATACGTACGCCTTAGTAAATTTTTAAAACTTCGGCATTCTTACTTTTTATCTTACGTAATTGTAAGTATTAATTTGTAATCTGTTGCTCAAGCTCTAACCAAATATACTGCTCAACATACTTTTATACGAATAAAACATCTACTCCACCATATTAATCATTCAACCATAGTACTAATGTAGATATATAGTCCACCAATAAATAATTGTTCGCTGAGCGAACTCATCATTACAAAATAATTATTATATTGGTCACGTACCACATGATTGTATCGACGTATCTAACAATTTACTCGAAATCATTACACATGTCCACGTGTGAAGCCCATCACTTTTTTTGGACCTTTGGTGCGTTCCAATATTTGTTTGACCTTATTAATTTATTATTGGTCATCCGTGCAATTTGTATCAATAACATATGCTACTCCTTGGAAAAAAAAAACACAGGGCCAACTCATGAGTACAAGAAATCAAATATAACAGCTGTCCACATGTATGCATGCAAAAAAAAAAAAAAAACAAGATAAACAGGAAAAAAAAACTATCACTTAGGTGATCGCGCGACTCTATCGATTTATATCAGTATAACTTTGTCGGAAACGTTATCGAAATACGATGAAAATTATAGTGCTATTTACTTCCATAGAACAATATCTTCTTTAAATAAAAGTACTTGATGATCTTATTAAACATGTTAATAGTAGACAAATGTATCTCCAAGGATCGCTCAAATATTAGGTACCGGAGAAAAATCCATTGATTTTTTTGTTTTTTTTGTTTTTCAATGGAATTTTAATTGCTATATAAAAATACATTAATATAAAAAAAAACTCTTAAATTAATGGTTGACACTCTATGGTATAAATGTGTGTTGCTTTCGTAATTTACTATTTTTCGTAACTTATATAATTAACTATCCGAACCTTAATCTTAAATTAGTGTATTTAACAAACAAAATAACGAAATGAAAACAATAGAATGTAACGTATTTACGTTTCTGAAATCCTAAATAAATAAAAAAGCTGAAAAGCAGAAAGTTTCAAGATTCAAAACAAAAGTTAGTAGCAAAGAGACAGGGCGAGTGAGAGCCACGTGACTAAGATGTGTAAAGATTAAAGAATGAGTGAGGAGAAAAATAAAGAGCCAAAGGACTTCTTAAAGATAAACCCATATTTTCACGTGGGAAGTCACGTGATGGTGTGTCCACGTGTCAACCTCACAAGATAAAATAATGGAAGGAGACATTGTTCCTACTACATTCGCACCACACGGCGCGTGTCTCATTGTCTCTCTCTCACCGGACACCAATCATTTGATGCGACACGAGCTTCCGTCAAATTTACATTCATGCCCTTAAGCCTCCTCTCATGATGTTATGATCACAGCTTCCTCGATCCAATTAATGCGTTTTGGATTGTGTGTGTACAGCTGTTGTCCATGTGACTTGCACGTGATTTATAAATTAGATTTGATATCACTTCCACTATGATGAGAAGGACCGTGTGATATAGTTCGTCATGTATGAAGACAATTTTTTTTTTTTTGTAGGTCTCGAATTGTTGGATATTTCTGTTGAGCTTTTGATTTTAGTTTTCAATTTTTTGGATTCGAATTTTTATTTCTGGTAATGGAAAATGAAAATAGTTTAAAAATTTTTATACTAAAATAACGAACGCAAGAGGAAAATCTGATTTCTAAAGAAGTGTAGCTTGCTTACCAAAATAAATTGTTTAGAGGATTTTGTGAGTTTTTGAAAAACGAAAACCAAAAATCCCCATTTAATTCGATTATATAAGAAAACCTGGTTCGAATCCTAGCGCACTTGGACAATAGAAATGTTCGAAAATTAATTTTACAAGTAAAAGTGGTATACTTAACAATATGATATTGGGCTTTAATAGGCCCGACTAAAGTGGGCCTTAGTCAAGTATTAAAATATGCACCTGTCACATTCTAATAAAACAAATTTTATCCAGAAGAAGCATGTTTTGGCTCATCCACTGAAACAGACTCGTTGATTCGCGAGTAGAGGGAAACAAGAAAAACCAAAAAACAAAATGGTAATCCTCAGCAACGTCTCGTTGTTCTCCTGCTGCAACATTTCTCTAAAACCTAATTCTCCGTCTCCTCGTAATGCTCATTGTCTCCTTCGTCAATCACAGGTAATCTCACCAATTTCTTCTCCAACCTCTGAAACACAGTGTTGATTGAAATTGAAACACAATTTTGAAGGTTCTCTGTTTTTTGGGTATTGAATATTGAGCAGGAAGGAAAAGAAGTGATAAGTCCTTTAGGAAGTGTGGTTTGGTCATTAGGAGAAGAAGTTTCAAAGAGAACTCTACTTGCACTTGTCTCTGCTTCTATCTTCTTTGTTGATCCTGCTCTTGCTTTTAAGGTAACCCCACCTTTTTTATTCTTATCTCCTTTTTAATTGTATCCTGTAATCTGTAAATAAAGTTTGGAACTTTATGCAATTGATGATCAGATCACCATAGTAAAGATTGGAACTTTAGGGAAATTGAATAAGTTATTTAGTTCTAGATGGATTGGATTTCATTCTAATAAGGGGCATTGTGAGTTAAGTTAAATCATAAAGATGGTTTGTAATATAGATTCACTGTATTTTATGAAACTGAAAAGGGGGGAGGTCCCTATGGACAAGGAGTCACCAGGGGACAGGACTTATCCGGCAAGGATTTCAGTGGACAGACTCTCATCAGACAGGACTTCAAGACGGTATTATTCACTTATTAATAAAGATAATCATGAACAACAACAACATATCTTTCGTTATAACAATCTCTTTATTTGATGACAACTTTTGGCAGTCTATCCTAAGGCAAGCCAACTTCAAGGGTGCAAAGTTGTTAGGTGCTAGCTTCTTTGATGCTGATCTTACAGGTTTGTTCTGTTCACTTTTCTTTATTGGAGGTAGTAGAAGAGTTGGAATATGTAGAGATGACTTGTCTCATTCATGGATATATGTTAAACCAGGTGCTGATTTATCTGAAGCTGATCTCCGAGGTGCAGATTTCTCCTTGGCAAACGTAACAAAGGTCATATTAGAGATATTACATATATAGTTTGCCTAAAATGTGTATCAATCTAGAGAAAAAAAAAAGATCCTTGGCATTAAATGGTGAATATAGTTATAGAAATGTTACATCTTGCAGGTGAATTTAACGAACGCTAACTTGGAAGGAGCAACTACTACTGGTAACACATCATTCAAGGGATCAAACATTACAGGCGCAGGTAAGTTAAAGCAAGAAGCTTTTGATGATAACAATTAAAGAGTTTCACATACTTTTGTGACTATATATCTTTTGAATTGGATTTAGACTTCACTGATGTTCTTCTAAGAGATGATCAACGAGAATACCTTTGCAAAATCGCTGATGGGTACAATTCTTACGCTCTCATCTCTAATTATAATCTAGTATCTTATATTCCGTCTGAAACTGAGCAGAATGTGATTGAATTGTTTTTGTGTGTTTTCTGTTTCTTTGTCTCATTAGGGTTAACGTGACTACTGGGAATGCAACGCGAGACACATTGCTTTGTAACTAACAGTGAAATGTAAAGCTTTGTATTGTGGGGAGTCTTCTTCATCTTAATTCTTTTAGAACGTTTTGACCATTGTTAAAGCTTTTTGTGCATGTTGTTACAGAGAATGTGTGTATGTATATATATATATATACTAATCTCAAGCATGAACTTGAGAGATTATGTATGCTACTTAACTTCCTCTTGCTTCGTTTTCCGTGGAGGTGACTACTGGTTTTTGTTTTATGTATCGGTTTGAATTAACCACAATATTATTAATTTTCTTGGAATTTTACTTGTAAATTTCATGAATTTTACTTTTAATCAACATAACCAAATTTGTACTATAAATGAATAATGCGTGAAGTAATTTTATTTAATTCCTTGAAATGAAGCGAACTGTATATGAATTTTATTTTTTTTCTCTCTTCAACCAACTTTTGTTTTTTGTAACGTTCAAAACTGGCAAATACATAAACATTAGGAATATTGTATGAAAAACGGAATACTGAGTAAAAGTCAATTCTGCATGATTTGTTTCCTTAAAAAGGGGAAAAATAAGAATGCAAAAAGTTAATCTAATAAAAAATTAATTCCTTAAACTCCAAACGTTGCAATCCTTACATAACCCACATAAAAGATAAAACAAAACAAAACACGACTCATTTCGTTATCTCTTGTTGTTGTTGTTGTTGTTGAAAGGAGAGGGGAGAAGCCATGAGTACTTCTGCGGGGAAGACAAAATCTGTGCTCCGTGCATCTGCGCCGCCGTTTCATCTGGACCGACGTTTCCAGTTAAGTGCATCCGCGACGCCGTTTCATCTGGAAACTCCTGAACGACGTTTCCAGTTAAGTGCATCTGCGAAGGAGTTTCATCTGGAAAATTCTGACAGACCTTTCCAGTTACGTGCATCTGCGCCGGAGTTTCATCCAAATCTTGACCTACGTTGTCTCTTCCTGACTTTCTCCAACGGTTATTCTCTCAAGGGAAGTCAGATCATTTCATATTTCACCAGGCAAGTGTAACCCTAATTCATTGGAATCTAGTGAAATGGATAATATATATAGTTTTTGGTTAGTGGAAATGCTTTGTCACAAGTTACGTTACTACTTAGGTTAGATCTGTAATAGATTACATATTTTTTTCATATATATATATACGATTGAATTGGTTGAGTTATTTGTGTGATGATATATGTTGATCAGATTGTACGGACCGTGTGTGGAGGATGTGTTCGTAAGCAGGCCAAAAAAACCTGTAGGAGGAGTTCGTAAACCGGCTTTGTTTGGCAAAGTCATGTTCAAGTATCCTTGGATAGCTGAAGATGTGATGGGTATAAAGGACAGGGTTTCCATTCACATTGATGATATTCTGGTTTACTGCAAAAGGTATGTGAGCCAGACCCCAATTGCCGGAGCCCGCCGTGAGTGATCTCAGAGTTTGTTTGTGGTTTCTTGATTATATTTTATTGTTGTTTTCATTTCATGAACTGCATTTGAGTTGTTTTTCTTTTTTTCTATCTTCTCTTTTTTGGTCAACAGAATTACATTTCTATCTTATTTCGTAATAAATTGTTGACAAACAAATCTGGAATGTGTTTTTTTACTGGTGAATTTTTTTAATGGTTATTGTTACTTAATTTCTGGATATATATATGGTTATTTTCTGAAAGTTTACCTTAAGCATACAAAACATTATCTATTTGTGAAAAACCATATATATTTTTTCAAATCAAACGTTACTTTTAGTATATATATACAAATTCGTTCATAAGATTGAGTAAGATAAAAAGAGAAAAACAAATTTTATTAATAGGAGAAAAGAACACATGGACGCAAACAAATACTTGTAAAATGATGGATTATGAGGAATAAACACAACATGAAAAAAGAAGCATCATTTGTAGAACCAAGTCAAGAAAACAATTCAAATATAGTTTTGTTTCGTGTATAACAAGAAACAATTTAAGTTCCTCCGGCCAGAGGTGGAGCCGGCGGAGACTTATCGTCGCCATTCGTCACTTGGAGAACGGAAGCCACAGTTCCAATCAAAGTCAACAAGAGGATAACGACGGCGGCCACGGTGGCAGTTCCGGTCCAAAGGTCTTTGAAATAAACTCGCCGGAGAGTGGCTACCGATCTGTTACGACGATTATCGTAGTGATTGTTGAGACGTGTAGCTATATCGTAATAGTGAGATCCAAAATCTACGAGCCCTACACACAGCTTGTTCACCATTTCCGCCACGGACTCTTGATGCCCTAACCAATTCTTTATAACTCCTTTTAACGTAAATTATGTGAAGTGTTAATATATAAGAAATCTCATACTAATAAATAAACCCCCAAAAGAATCTCACAACTGAATACTTTCTGACACATTGTTTTTACCTTTCTTGACGAGCAAGTCAACATCTTGTTCGGTATCGATGAGAAAATCCAAGAATGCGATGTAGTTACAAACAAAAGCCGTGCCAGGGTAATGACATTGCTCGAGTGCCATTAAATTCCTCAAAATCCTCTCGGTGTTGTCTTCCGCTACGAAACAAGGTATTTTCAAGATTCCGTCTTTGAAATCAATCAACAACGATAATTCATTTTCTTGATCCACATTCTCAAACTCCACTCCTGCACTGTCTAGTTTGTCTGCGTTGTGCAAATTCTTTATAGTCGTCGGTCGATCAAGCTCTTTTACTTTACGTATTGCTTCTTCTGTCAAACCAAGTGTTTCGACACGGACACGTCGAACCAAATCTGTAAAATGTCGGAAGTTCATTTCCTCTTTGATCTTACTTTCCACCTTAAAAGCTCGAATGGTAATATCACGAAACGTATCTTTAGTTGTGAGTTTTAAGAAAAACGTTTTAGAGAGTTGCTCTAAAAGGACATAAGGGAGTTGGTTCTCGAGCAAGATTAGGTCTTCTAATATAGTGGTTGCGAGACTAGGCTCACTGAAAAGAATATCTTCTTCCTTGCTGATGTTTTGATTAGTTTCGGCCTGAATTAAGAACCCTAGTATGAACACCGAGTCGAGGAGGATCATTTCCACGAAATCTTGGGATTTGATCCAGTCTGTTGATTCGGCGTAACTTTCTCTTATGAATTTTTCATCTGTTTTGATGATGTCCATCAAGTCTTTGACAATTTTAGCCCCATACGTATCTGCAATATCATTTAGGTACTTCTTCTTGTGAAGCTCCATGTTCATATAGTCCAAATATCTGCAAACAATTCAGACGCATTTGCATAATTATAGGTTATTAAAAAAAACAGAAAAATCTGTATGTTTTTTAAACACTAAATATATGTTACCCATTTTTAACAACTGTTAATTTGCATATATCATATATGTAACCAATTTAAAATGAGATTTGACACGAGAAAACACTAAAATGCTATGATTAAATACAAATGTAAACATAACACATAAACGCAAAACACAAAGTCAGGAACAGACTTTTTGTCCGTATGGTATATATATATATACACACGTGACACGTACCTTAAATCGGTTTTAGAGAGTTCAAGGGCTTCAGCTTTCTTAGAATGTTGAAGTGGACCGATGAGAAGCATCTGAGGAGTGTATGCCTCTGGGTTCACTCTCCGTAACCGGTTCGGTACTCTATAGATGCAACAATACTCTTTGCTAAACGAAGAAGGCCATATACCGGAAATCTCAGGTCTAGAGGAATAATCCGGTTTAGTCGTGACTGAAACAACGTTAGCTTTATGAACTGTTCCGTGTTTAGGAGACTTTGGACCAAGAAGACCTTCGCTCCATCTACCCATATGACCAGATCTCGTTTCATTTTCCCCTAGTTCTATCCCTTGTTCTAGATCCCTCATCAGCGGTTGCTTCTCCTACAAGTAGGAAACTTCATTAATCTAAAAATTATTGAAGAAAGTAGAAGAAAAGAAGTTAAATAAATTTGTTTCATCGAACCTTGGCCATTTATGCTGATAAGTGATAAAGAGATTTGGATTAAGGGCACGTTCCTTTTATGAGTTTATTTAATTGTGCATGGATTGTTACAATAGTTAGCGATTTATATAACATTAAACAATGAAGGATTTAGAAATATAATGACGTGTGTGCGAGGCTATCTACTTCGAGCATTTTTATATTGCGTCTGCCTTCGGGAAATACATCTCAACTTTTTTCTTCCTTTATTTGTTTAGTTTTAGTTATCCTTCGGGCAAAGAATTATGCTGTCCAGGGATTGAAAAACTAAAAAAAGTCCAACGCGGAACACGTTGAACCATCTGTGTTCTTCCTCGTACAAGTTTCTCACGTTTCTTAGCAATTACTATAGCTCATCACAATATTAGCCCATTGGGCTTTAAGTCCGGCCTATATGTCTTTTTAAGCGGAGCTAGAATTGTCTCACTCATAAACACACTACAACTTCGTCGTTTTTGTTTTTGTTTTCTCCAATCATATGCAAATAATTATTCTGCCAGGTTTCACTTACGTCAATCGATGCCTCAATGCTATAGCACATGAATTGACAAAGAAAGGCCCACCCAATATATTGCTTTTCTCTGATTGTTTTAAATTCCTGTGTCTTGGTTATCTTTATGTTTGTATAAAGATTATGTAACTTCACATAAAATCTAATAAAAATGTTTCCATCCCGCACAAAAATAAATGATTCTGTCAGTTGATAATTACGATAGTATTTTTACCTTTTTTTTAATGGTTTCGAATATCAAGAACTGGTATACAGATAGATTTACAGGTTGTTGGTTTAGTTTGGTGGAAATAAGACTGATTACACCTACACATTTCTCGTAAAGGTGATGTCTAAATGTGACAAAATAGTAATACGACTTTAAATTTTTCATTCATTATGCTCATCGTATGGATGAAGGACACCTCATTGATTACGTACAATATTCAATTATCATTGACTATAAGTATTTATTTTTCAAGTAGAAAGAATGCAAAAGTTACAAATAGGGAGCATATAATCCAGAATAAAGATGAACATAAATTAATAAAAAGTTAATAAAGAAGCAGAAACTTCAAGAATTATTCGAGGGTTGAAAAATAGGGGAAAAGAAAAGTGGATCATTATCAAATTTTGTCTCTTTAATGATGCAATTTAATGTGACAAATAAACTTATGGAGACAAAGACAATTCGTAGGGCACCCACTAATAAATAATCTGTTTCTCTCTTAATTTTGTTCTTCCTATATTTATATAATACCTTTACCTTGCATGATTGGATTTGTTTATAATTTTAGATCTTAAATTAATTTTAACCCTGACAAAAAGGTTTCATGAGTAGGGGTCTTAATCCCCCTTTTTACTCTTTATCTTGATATTTGGAAACATTGATGTCGATTATCTAATATATAACATTGATCCCAAAAAAAATTAGCATATGTCATTTCTATATTATTTTAGATATTTTCTAATTTCCGATACAAGAAATGTATCCTACCTTACTTGAGATATCAAGCATGGCTCTGGCATTTACTCACATATGTTTTTTATATTACTTGAACTTTTTTTTTTTTTTTTTATGTTGAATCATACACAGTTATTCATTTTAAAAAGAAAGCATTACCTAAGTGATGAGTATAACAAATTATAAATTAAATGGTTTATATACTTATTGATAAAAGTTATGTCGACCGTTATGAGCTACTAGTTTGTTTTTGTAAATTATAAGTCTTTGAGTAGAAGTATCCAAAGTGAAAGAAATCCAGTAATCATCATGTATGTTATATTTTTAGAGACTAGTTTCTTATCATTCGCTTATCAACATTTTAATCTAAGAAGTTGTTTACACTTGTATACATATTTAAAAAAACTATTATTTATAATCTATTTCACAAATGTGAATTTGTTTCGCAAAATGAGTCCTTAACTTTAAGTAGAAAGATAAATTACAATATATGTCCTAAGGGTTTAAAATGTCAGTGCGTTTTAAATTAATTGTAATTACAATCGTGTTATTATTATAACTACAATGATATTCAGTCGGACCAAAAGCAAGATTTGGAGGATCTGAACTGGTGTGGCCCAAGATATGTTACCACTCAACGAACTTCCACAATTACCAAAAAAAAATATGATAGATACATGTATGATTTTATATGAAAATACAAAAGAAAGAAAAAAAAACATCTGTTTTGGACTTTGGTTTACTATTAAGCGGAAACCTTTTTTTAATTTATCATCAAATTTATCGCATCATGAAACGTTTTATAAAAGTATCATGTCTTTAAAAAAAAATTATAGGAAATATTATTAAAAGAAGCAATTTGAGTTGACTATTAATATAAATAAATATGTAATAACCAATTTTGAACTCAAAACACAAACAAGAATTTTTGATAATTTATATTTTCCAATAGGATTTTTACTACTTATCTTATCTGAAAAATGGTTCCTAATTGAAATGCAGCCAAATAGTTTACTATTTCAAATTGCTAAAATTCTACGAGCTAGAGTTCCTCACTCAAGGGGAAAGTAGACTAAGTTTGCACTATCAAACAACACAAAGTAGTAGGCTCAAATTATTGACTAAATGTTTATTACAATCCGAATACAACTAGTTGTTGTAAAATAAAATAAAAACAAGCTGGATCTACGAGAAAGTAATACGTCTCTCATGACTCTTGCTCATCGCCTAATGAAAAAAATTTCCAAATTGTATTTTTATTTTATTATCATAATGGTGACCTCTTTTTTGGGGAAACAAGGAATTGAATGAACAGAAGAGTGAGAGGGAACATCATATTTAAGTTTCTGAACCGCTCCCCTTACCCCTTTTATACGTATAGATATATATGAATATATATTGTACTTAGTTATAATATATAGTACATCGCAAGATATAAAGGTAAATAGTTTATATATATCAAAGAAATACAAAAAAAAAAAAAAAAAAAATCCCACGAAATAGAAGACATTTAGATTGAGGGATCAAGGACCACTTTTTCCCTTGCATTCATAAATTTTTTACCTTTTATCATATGTGACTATCAGTATCTTAAAAGGTTTCTAGAAATAAGACATTTAACTGACTCTTTTTTTACTACTTGTTTTGGTTCGCATGTTGGCACCACCATCTAAACATGAGAAGAATACAACGAAATAAAGACATAGAAAACTAATGAATAACATATGAAGTTTAGAGGATTTTTTTGTTCTTTTTGTTCTTCTGCAGTTTCTTTTAAATCTGTTTTATATTTTCATTTATCTAAAAACATAACCATTAGTGTTTAAGCATTTTACAACAATTTAATTCATATTTAAATCTAAATCAGTAGAAACACATTTCTATCAAACTATAAACAATATTTATCTGTTTCGACCCAAAACTTTCTTTGTTGAAAAATAAATCATAAGCTTTTCTTAGTCGTTGATATTTTATTTTGTACAATTAAAAATGAGTGGCATGTGCGCCATGTGTGCCCATTGACTCATATAAAATTATTAAATCTCGCACCAATCATCGCATAGCGCTCACAGATTTTCCTCACAATCTTTGCTCTCTTTCTTTTTTTCCCAAGTATTTAGACTTCTTTTTTTTTCCTTATAGACTTTTATTTTGTATCTATCTGCATGATTCTAACATAAAATTCTCAATTATGTACGCAGGTTTTTTTATTAGAATTAATCGATTAATCTCTTTCACAATTACGTTCATTTTTGTTAAGCAATCACAATTACGTTTATGTTTTAATCTATCTTCCATGTGTTTTCTTGCGGCATTGTGTCGTCTTCTTCCTCCTCTTAAACTATATCTAGCGAGAAATATGCGATATTCCTAATTTATTTCAAGCTACACTTGGTATTGTTATAGTATATAAAAATGTCGACCACAGTGCGTATTGGCTTTGACCAATGAAACGAAACCATATATATATACCTTATTTTCTGTTTTTTTTTCTTGTTGGTTAAAACTTAGCGATAGTTTGAATTCCTAAGTTTGTTTTTTTTTCCCATATGAAAACGTTATTCAACTGTACTTCCATCATTTTATGATTACCATGTGAAAACGTTAACATTCAACTGTACTATTTTCATCATTTTCATTATTCTACCTACCATATAAAAACGTTATTCAATTATGCAATTTTCATCATTTCGTTAATTTACTAGTATGTTCCATCATCGACATCTATCACACCGTAATATCAATTTATAATCACGGAGTATAAAACAAATGAGAGCCTCCAGAATCCAGATCAGTGTGTGATTAATGGGGTCAATATTCCTCAATCAACTGAAAAGATTCTAAATGAACTATAGCCACAGTTTCATTAAGTGGACAGTATTAGCTAAATTTATATCACAACTATCAGTCTACGAGTCATGTGTATATATGCGGATACGTGTGAATAATGTCGTTCATTAATTGTTCAATGAATTCTTATATAATCACAAACTGGAAAAAAATATTAAATTGAAGCAGTACTATTTTCTATTAATTGTGGTGGCCAATGGCCATATATAATAAATATCAAATAAAGTGGTTTCTTAGTTAATTATAATGGCGCCGAATCGAATATGACGTACCAACGTGTTACATATACATAAAGATCTGTTCTATACGTATTCATTCACATAAATCTGATTAGGTACGTGTACGTATTATATTTGATCAAAATTTAATACCTTGACCCATTGTATTAAAATCTTATGACGTGACAGCCATCTTAATTATGCTTTCATGCCTTTTTTCCTCTCCGGGAGGAAACAAAAAGCTTAATTTGACGATTAATTATGAAATTTAATTGAAAGAGATGGCTTAATGCCTTGGTCCACGAAGTGTGAATCTTGTGTTTATTTTATTACTCCTATGGTACTCGAATTATTTACTGGTACGTGTAACCAAATGCCTCGGGCCTACATATAATTTGCTCATTTGAACATAATTAATTACTGTCGGATCTATAGTTTATTTACTCCAACAAAATAAATGTATGGAAATGTCGAAACAATATTTTGGTATTGTAGGGAATTTTTTTGGTATGGGTTAATAGGTTATATCCGAGTCTCGACATCGTACTTTGTTTCTTAATTTTACCAATCAAACATATTTACGAAAACAAACTCTATAATAATAAATAGATAGAATAGATGCTAAATGTACATGTATGACGACGTCACAGTCACACTAACCCCAAATTTGTTTGGAAGAAAATAAAAGTTGAGAATGGGAAAATTCATGTGTAAGAGGTGACGCACATGCACGAGAGTCGGGCCATATTAGACGAGAATGTAAAATATGAAATTTTCAACGAATGCCATGCAATTATTATTATTTTCCCAACAAATACATAGTATTGTTCACTTCATAATAATAATTTAAAAAAATTATCAATAATGTTTAGATTTATTTTCACATGGAACAAAACTGGTTCGCTAAAACTGTGAATCTCAATAATATCTTTTTGTTCCATGGACCCCATTCCATACTGCCTCCTTCGTTTATTATATAATAACAAAAGACCATTGTATATTTTTTCTTTATAGTATTTTCCCTTATAATATAAAAAAGCCAAAGAAAAAAAAAGATTGTGAAGGAATATTAATACAGCCCACTTCACATCTATTTCTGTGCAACCATTTCTCTAAAGCTTCTTCACACATAACAATGGGAAGACAAATCAACATAGAGAGGAGTGCTTCTCAAGTAACCTCCTCCGTCACCGCCTCCGCCGTGGCCTCATTGTCCTCATCACCTACAACATCTTCTTCTTCTTCTTCTTCATCTTCATCATCAACGAATTCTAATTTCCCTGAAGAAGACAACTCTAAAAGAAAAGCATCTCGTAGATCATTATCATCATTAGCCTCCCTGGAAGACGATGATCATAACGACGGAGGAGGAAAACGGAGAAAGATCAACGGCGGAGATAAGCATCCGACTTATAGAGGAGTACGGATGAGAAGTTGGGGAAAATGGGTGTCGGAGATTAGAGAGCCGAAGAAGAAATCAAGAATCTGGCTCGGGACTTATCCAACGGCTGAGATGGCGGCTCGAGCTCATGACGTGGCGGCTTTAGCCATTAAAGGTACAACGGCTTACCTCAATTTTCCTGAATTATCCGGCGAGCTTCCTCGTCCGGTAACCAATTCTCCTAAAGACATTCAAGCCGCCGCTTCTTTAGCCGCCGTAAATTGGGAAGAGCCGGCTACAGATAGCCTCCGTGTGGATAATTCTGAAGTCGCTGAATTAGCTGAAGCCGAGCCGAATAGAGCCGTGGTGGCGGCTCAGTTGTTATCGTCGTCGAACAGTGTAGTGTTTTCGTCAGACACTAGCACGACGACGACAACGACGACTCAGACTCAAGAGTCTTCGGAAGCTTCGTGTGCTTCAACTTCGTTTACGGACAAAGACAGTGAAGAAGAGAAGCTGTTTGATTTGCCGGATTTGTTTACGGATGGGAATGGGATGATGATCCGAAACGATGCGTTTTGTTATTACTCTTCCACGTGGCAGCTTTGTGGAGCCGATGCTGGGTTTCGGCTTGAAGAGCCGTTTTTCTGTCTGAATGACTAAAATACCCTCTTCGAGCTCACTAACAAACACCTAATTAATTTGGCATTTTCTTTTTCTGTTTTTTTTACCCCCAATTCTCCATTTATGTTTGATTTTCTTTTTCCACCTTGAGTGTTATTGATTTTTTTTTTTTTGTAAAGAAACAGGTTCGTTTTGATTTTCTGGCAAAAGTTTGTTTATGTAATATAAATGTGGTGATTAACATTTTTAAAATTGCAGAATCATATAAGTGGGGCTTGCTAAAACTATGAACAAGATGACAAAAATAATTAATATGACGGAATTGTTTGTTGAGACTCGGTCATGATGTTATTGTTATTTTCACTGAAATTTTTTATATTACTAAAATTTGAGAACTTTGGGATTTTGGTCGAGTTTATTTTATACAATATAGTTAGTTGTCAGTTGAATATAGGCATACTAGTGATCTAATATACTTCAACTTATTTGTTGTTATCCGTTAAAAGTAATCAAACTACACTCCTACACTACTACAAAATGTGTATGAAAGTTAACGATAGTAATGTAGTCAAAGATCGACGTATCTGGCTACTAATAATACAGTCCTTATCACAATTACATAGGATTTTGCTGCAATGAAAATTGTATACATATAGTTTATTAATTATTATCATCATTTAACATGCACATTTCTGAAAGGGTTCATTAATTAACGCAGTCACACGTAAACCAAGTTCTTGGGCTAGTTCTATAACTAACTTCCTTTCTCCGATTATGTTAATAGTTTTTTTTTCTTTTGTGAGAGGGTGATTGTGAAATTGACTGTGAATAAGACAAAATTTTAACAGAATTATTTTGTTATTAAAAAACATCATATTTAGGTGCTGGAAAATAACACAAGTCACATGGTGATGATGTCTTTGGATCTTTTATTTACAACGTTTACATTTTTTGTTCATTTTTATTATTATTATTTTTTGTTCATTTTTATTATTATTATTTTTTGTTTTACTTTGTTTGTTTGTCCACTTCTTTATTTTATGTCAAAGGTGAAAGGATATAAACTGTAATACGGTGATTGCTTTTGGCCAACACCTTACTTTGTTCACCACTACGAGGCAATTTAGACTGTTATTGATTCCCAGACATATTGGACCCTTAGATTCGAGAGTTACAAATAATTTTATTACATGTAAATAGTTTTTATATAATAATGCGTTTTTTTTGGTCACAAAATATAACAGTAAATGGCAAAATAGGTAAAACCCTCACTACATGAAAAGAAAAGATAAAGTCCGCATCGAACTCGTTAACACAATTTCACATGTTTCAAAAATAGATTTATCGTCTAAAACAAACATCTGATCAACTATACATAATACACAAAATAGCTTGTAACAGATGAAAGTGAGATTAGTTCAACATATGTTAATGCATTAATTCAATGGGTACATTTAGTTTTGAGATTGAAACTCGTCCTTCGTATCTCGAAGGCGAAAAAGGTTAGATTTATAATTTCCCTTTACAATTGGTAACATTCGAATATTTTATATCACCTATATATATATATATATATATATATTGATTTGGTGAGACTTAAGGATAGTTGAAGACAGGTCATTAAATAGAAACATAGTGGGTGTACGAGTGAGCTCACTATCATTATCTCATTGCATAGTACTCCTTGAGTGGGAGTAATAACTAATAGTAGTAATTAAATGTTTTTTGTTAATAAATATGTTGGGTTAATTTTCTATTTTGTCATGATTTTAAGGTTTGAAGTTTGAACGTATGCAGACAATTATACTCCTAACGCATATTTAAGTCTCCATTTCATAGCAGCCTATCAATTAATATTTATATCGTGTTCTGTATATACACATTAGGTACGAACCTCCACGATTCCTAATCTACCATTTGTGTTTATTTTTTGTTTTTTTTTGGAAATTTATGTTTGTTTTAAAAAAACCTGATTGTTATTGAAATACTTTTGTTATATATATGGAGTATATAATGATCCAACGGACATCATATATCCATTCTGTCAACTATCGGATTATACAAATTAAAACAGCTTACATTTGAATTGTGGCAAAGTTTTATAACAACTCTGCAAGTCATCTAAAATTTCTCACTTTTACTAAAAAAATCCATGAATATCTCTATTAATGAGTTTTGCATGTGTTTTACAATATAATTTCAATAATCCTATAGAATGACAGCTACTGTATTATTTAAAATAAAACATTAAATGATAATTTTGTAAAAATACTAGATGTCTTAATATGTGTGTTTTAGCCAAAACATCTATTAAAATGGGATAGATTTCACAATCAATGCAAATACCGAAGGCAATAAACGTTTCTAACCACACATATATTTTGTAATAAATCATAGAAATATCCTAGAATATCGAATATTAATAAGTACTAGTTTTCTAGATACAATGTCAAATGACGCCAATAAAATCAGATAAATGACAATATAAAATTTTTCCTTATAATTAAAGAAATAAACAAATATAGACACGTACCTGGATCATTTGGACGATACTATGACTGACAAATTGCAAGAAGGTGAATTTGTTGCTTGGCAGCTTGTGGCATGCAAACCTAACTATGTACAGACTATTAATTAGTCCAATTTAATATTTTTAAACCTTAGATTTTTAATATACTATTTGCAACTATATTATGGTTCCGTATTAATGGACGGCACAACTTATATAGTTATATATAGATATTCTTTTTGCTACTATGGTGTAAAAACCAATAATATCATTTAAGTTTAGAAAATAACCAGAAGAACTGAAGAAGACTGGTCGTATGTACAGCATCAGCTTAATTCATGTTACATTTTGCAAATAGAACACAATCTTATTATAAGTTTTAATTATTTTGAAACAGATATGTTCTCGTGAATATCTTGGTAATGGTGAGATAAATGTTTGGAGACACTAGTTGACACAATTATATAATACCAAGCTATATATTAGTTTCAACAAGTAAAATATAATCATAAGATCTAAGTTTTTTACTTGTATACAAAATAAAAAAATAAAATAAAATTCCACCAAAAACATGATTGAAGAAAATGGAGTGCTTTAGGGGAAAAGTCATTAGATACTAAGTGTATGATTGTTTTCCTCTTTCGTCAATATTATGCTTTTAAAAGAGAAAGATGCAGGTTGACATAGTCTTTCTCTCTCACTTATTTAGTCATTTATGTAAGCTTATTTTCTTTATTGTTGGTTTAAGCTTATTTAATTTCTTGTTGGTTTAAGCTTATTTTCGCCCTCTCTTACACTTTTATATACAAAATAAGCTTTACATAAATGACTAAATAATTTATTTCACTTTCAGCTTCCGAACGGAAACAAGGAAAATATATTACTGAATATGTTTAATATTTTTGTATGTATATTTACATTAGTTTTAATTGGCGTAGAAAACCTGGATTACATACATAGTCGGGGTTCCCTTGCTATATAAACGTATTTATAAAATTACTAATCTTGTTCATATAACACAAGCATATTTATACCTTTCAGCACTTATTATGACTATATTATCTAACTAGTGATATACGTATGTATATATATAGATTGAGAGATAGAACCAGAATGGAGCTAAAACATGTGATCTTTATCTTTAGGAATAAAGTGGCCAAAAAAAGAAAGAAAAAGCAAGCAATTAGAAGAATAAATGTAAGATGAAGAAAAAATAATTAAAGAGCGCATATGGCAAATAGTTAACTATTTTTTCACATCTCAGCCATTTTTTTAAAGGAATGAAAAGAGAAAAGAGCATGTCTGAGTTATACAATGATCATGTCTTGAGAGAAAAAAAAACCAATGAAAAGGAAAAATACCTCTTCCATTCCAAATTAAGTGTGGTCAAACAAATTTTTATACATATTTAAAAGCATTCATTGATGCTCTTTATCGTTTTTTTCCAATAAAGTTCAGTTATTTATTTTGTATTAAAAATTGAATATACAACGTTTTCGGTGAAACGAAATTAACACTTGGTTTAAATGTAAGGAGTATAAAAGTTAGTCACTTGGTCTTAGTGGGAAAACATGGTTGTATATACTGAGGACAATGAATGGATGAAATAATTCAAGTCTTTTCTCTTTTATATGTTGTAGTACGTAGATTATTATGCTTATTAAACTATTTCATTATTGGATTTTTAACAGTTTATATCAATTGTTGATCTAGATTTGTGCCAAGATGAGTATTTAAATTAACAATGAGTTTCCTTAGACAAAGAGCCAAAAAACATTTTGTAGGATAGTGAAAGACCCGCTGACTTATGTTTCTACCCCCAACAACCTTTGTCTTTGTAGCCGTAACAAGTTGTGTTAACCAACCGTTGTTGAAGTAGCCACAAATTCCTGTAGCAGCAGTTACATGTTGTGTCCCAACTTTTATTATTCCACCTAAACCATTTCCCAAATTGATAGTGATACCATTTTGATACCAAAGAGTGTCTTCAATTGTATGTCTACTTCCTTTAAACTTTCCAAAACACTATGATCCACGTATAGTATCTAATAATTCATCCCAAATTGTACCAATAACCAAACCTTTGTCCCTAGGTTTGAAAAAAAGTTAAGATTGCGGAAACCATCTTCCAAATTACAATTAAATTTATAAGAAAAGAAAAAACAAAGACAAAGGATCACTAGTAACTAAAAAAGTGTAAAGATTATTATGATCTG
The DNA here is from genome assembly GCA_963555745.1 of Cardamine flexuosa. Taxonomy (NCBI): domain Eukaryota; kingdom Viridiplantae; phylum Streptophyta; class Magnoliopsida; order Brassicales; family Brassicaceae; genus Cardamine; species Cardamine flexuosa. The sequence continues at coordinate 1,246,994 of OY743217.1, read as the reverse complement.
TTCTCTCTATCACATGATGATCAAAATCTCACTATGGTTCCTCAAAATCTCTGATTTGGCATATCCCATAAATCTTCGTGACAATTCCCAATAGTGACAGTAATAATTACAGAGATCTAAAAGAGACAATTGCGAGACATCATTGTTGTTTACACACACACTGCCTTTGAGGGCTCATTTTGAACCGTGTCATATGTAGATAGGCTTGATATCGTTGACTCCAAAACTAGCAGAGCATGTCGGACACTTTCTTTGTCGAGTCCCTGTGATCTTTTGCACACATGGGTTGCAAAACAAATGGTAGCATTTCGTGATCACCACCTTTAAATTTTTATCAAAACCAAACACCAAATCAGCATACAGTTTATTCAACAATTCAAAAATCATGACTTGTGCAGTGAGTCAGTCTTTTACCTCTTTTGGCCGATCGTTGCAGGCCTTGCACTTGAGAATTTCTTTGAATTCACTGAGTTCTTGTCGGAGCTTTTGAATGGCCGATGATCCTTCTATCAGAGATCGAAGGCGAGAAACTTTCTTTTTGGCTATTTCCATCTCCTCCTCTATCCTTCTCCTATTGAACCTGATTTATGCAGTAGAGAACGATAACTTCATCACCAACACTTTTTTTTTATTTTCTTATGAGACTATTAAGAAGGATGGAGCAATTGGTTTACCTTTCGATTTCCAGTTCAAGTTCCAATGCACCATAATCCACCCGACTTTGCTCAACTTTAGAATGCGACTCCTCCAGCCTTGACCTAGCTTGTTCCAAGCCATTTCCAGTGTCTGCACGTTTCTTTTGCAGATTTTCAAGAGTAACAGACTTTTGATATCTATCATCCGCTAGTTTCTGAAACTGATCTGTGCAGAACCTCAACTGCAAGAAGAAAGCACCTTCAACTCAAAGTCTCATAAGGAGGCTTACAATTTGAGTATATACAGGCACACACAGATATATTACCTGATCTTCGATTCTTGAGGATTTCTTGGATAGGAAACTGGCAGATGCACTGCCGTGCTGTATATCTTTATCCATGATGTATTTATCGATAAGCAGAGCATCTTGCATCTGCTTTGACGTTATGCCTTCCAAGAAAAGCTGAAACAAAAATGGGCGAGCAGAAAAAATACATCTCATAGTCGGATCCAAGTAACAAACCAGCCTTATTTCATGATATTCTTGCAAAACATATAACAACAGAAATTGGTCCATCCCCATTAACACAAACCATCAATCTCCAATTAGTTGTAACACTAGTAGATATAGGTGTAGGTGTGAAGTTACTGAGATAACTTAGATAGAGGAACAAGAGGAGTTTTGGACTCGATACCTTGATGTTATAGTCATCCCTCTCTGTAACTTGAAGCAAAAGCTGTTGGTTTTGCGGTACAATGTCCTCGTAGGCACTTCCAATTGTCTAAAAGAAGATAGTTACTGTAAATCGATACCCAACATCAAGGTTTTTAAAATGTGTTAAGAACGAAGAAACGAGAAATTTAGTAAGCCAACCTGAATTTCAGAAAGATATGTTCCATGTTCTTCATGCTTAGATTTCAAGATATCAGAATGTTTGGCGACATCCCTGAAACAGAAAAGACATATCCTTGTCAAAAAATCACTCACAACTTTCTCAAAGAATTCCTATGGAAGAACAGTCCGTAGAAAGATGTCAATGAATATGAAATGCAGAGGAATGCCATATGCAGTATAAGACGAGTTCTATTTATTCACCGTTTACAATCATCCATTTTCTGCCTTAAATCAGCAATCTCTGCTTCGGCAGCAGCCAACATTTGTTGGGAAACTGCTTCAGCCTCATTTGCTGCCTTAACGCGCAACTCCAGATTCTGCTCATCAAGGGAGGATTTCAAACTCTGAACATGAGCCCAAGCTCTGTACTCCTGTTCCTTGGCTTCAGCTATGTCCCTGCCAGAGCACAATATTCACAGTGATGCTTTAAGGCAATGCACCAAGCGCAATGCAACAAACTTTTAGTATGATCAGACGGCTCAGTCCAGAGGCAAGATTAATAACAGTGCTTGTTATACTAAATTTTCGTCCACATAGAAGGGAAAGGTAAGGAAACATTTCTCTAAGAATTCAAATCTTGGATATCGATCACTGGATTTGTAACATATAATTGTGCTTACCTCGAATCAGAGGACTCCCGTTTATACATGTCCAGAAACAACCTCAACTCCGCATGACTGTTCTTCAAATCACGAACCTGCATAACAGATCTAAATTACTTGAAAAGTAAATATACAACTATCTTTTTGCATGGCATTTAAGAAGATTCAAAATTGCTAATCCGCCTTTTCGCAATACTTGTTCTAAAAATTATATTCCCAAACAAGGTTGACATAATGCAAGTAACGAAACCAATATCAATGCCGTCAACATATAAGGGATGGGCAGTACACACTGAAAAACGTAAAAGTAATGCATCATACCATAGCATTCAGGTCACCTAGCTGAGAAGCATAATCAGTTGATCTCAAATGCAATGCTTCACAGTCTTTTGTCTGTTCACGAAATACGCTTACTAAGTTAGCAAAACATAAACTGGTAACATCATAGATAATTCATTGTTCAAGATTATTGCCCACCTTCCTACATAGAACCCCAGAGAGGGACTGTACATCAGCCCGCAAAGAATGTATACCTCCAGCAGTCTCTTTATAACTGTCTAATTGACTTCGCATGGAACTCATTTCCCCAGGGAACGAAGAAATTAATGCTTTCATATCTGCAAATATTTCTTTTCTACCTGACATACAAATGACTTAATCAGACTCCAAGGTGAAACAGAGGGTAAGTGGGAGATACAGAATTGGAAGTCAAAGTGATCGATTTGTGACCTCGCTCTTTTGATATATTTCCCAGCCTAGTCTTGATTCGCGTTTTTTCATCCAGTTGTTTCTGTATCTCCACATCTAAAGAAGCCATTCTAGAATCAGTAACAGCAGAAATTCTTCGAGAAATATCGCCTAGTTCATTTTTCATATTCATCTCCCTTTCCCTCCAGACTATACTATCTTTTTCAACCTGAAATTTTCGAATAGAGGAAAGCTTCACAACCAAATACACAACATAAATTTTATAAAGATAGATACAAAACTGAAAATCGCAATCCAGATATAACCTGCAGTTTCTCAAGTAAAGCCATATACTTGAAAACTGCTTCTTTGGATTTTTCCAGCTGGTCTTTCAAAGAAAGGCAGGCTTTAGAAGATGAGATGCACCTCACAGACTTTGACTTGTTCTGTTAGAAAACTCTTTTATCAGTTTTAGCAATAGGAAGAAGCTACGTTCGACAAGTCTTCATACATCAAAACTCTTGCACAATTGGATCATACACTGACCTGTAAATTACTCATTTTTTCAAGCATCTTTGTCCTCTCCTCATGAAGATCTTTTAGCTCTTGTAGCCTGCCTGAAGCCAGGACCTACAAATCCCGGTTCTTATCAAACCAAAACTCAAATATTATGAATGAAACACACAAAACCAGAAAAAGAAATATACCGTTAACTCTTTCAGAACTGTTTCCATATCATGTAGATCCCTTTGTTTATCCCTTTCCCTATCGCTGGTAGCAAGCTTATTTCCAAGGCTCAACACAGGGAAAAATGCCCCACCTGTTGCATCCCTTTCTGCTCTCAATGCTGACAAGTCACCATTACACTGTTGAAGCTCCACGACCTCATCCTCTAGCTCCCCTTCGAATAGCCAAATCAAATATATTGTCAGTTCATACGGCAGTCAAAAAGCATTACATCCTTAAGCATGTAAACTAAAATAAATTCAACTCCGCTTGAATCTCTTAACCAGAATTTCTATCACCTAGAATGTAATGAAATATATGAACATGTGTATCTCCAATAGTATAAAATAAATCTAAAAGGTCCAGTCTTAATGTATCTGTCTCTTAAATCTTAATCTCTATGATCTAAATCCTATCATGGCTGTTAAACACCTGAGCAGTGCCGAACATATTAGCGCGGAACTGGCATCAATCAAAACCGGGATATGATTTCAGTAGCTTTCCATGTATCTAGATTGACCATTTTCTGTCAAGACACGCTTATGAACACAACCTTATATTTGATGCATGGATATGCTGTCCATGTTAAAGACTGCCAATAAAAAAGAGTGCATTTAACAGTTAATATTCAAATGAGAAGAGACTAAGTAGCTACCTCTTATTCGTTTGAGGTCTGCTCTAACTTTAGCATCAGCATCGCGGTAAGTCTGCAATTCTCTCAAAAGTGATTTGGACTTCAGAAGTACATCATCTAGAACCACTCTGAAACTTTTAATTTCTGATTCCAACTCATTGAGCGCTAGCTGACCGCACAAATCTAGAAAGGAAAACATTTCCGTATTAGAACTGGGTTAATACTAGAATAGTACTAAAGGCCCGGACAAGAGCTGACAATCAAATGCAGTGGAAGTAATACCTTTATCAAGACCGGTTCTGAGAACTGTGGGATATAACTCATCCTTCAAACACCTCAAATCATTGGTCGCAGCTGTTAGGTTATACAAGGTTAGCGTATGCTGGCTTGACGTATTCCCTCCTCTACTTTCTTCCATCCCATTCGAGCAGATATTGGATGAGGAGTTCTCAGTGGCACCAGTTTCAAGTAGCCGGTTGATGAAATCGTCTTTCACTGACGGAGAAGAGCCATCTGTGTAGGAATTTCAAAATTTCCTTTCAAAATGTCATATTTGTGACATATAACACCAAATTAAAACTAGATCCTAGGAATAAAAGGAGATAAGAAGAGGCGGGCCAAAGCTGTTCATACCCTCCTTGCTTACAAACCTATGAGCTCTGCTGCTTGAATCCCTCACACGAACCGAGCATGATTGCACTGAAGCTGTAAGCTGCTACAAAATCACTAATTAGATCTTTTAGAAATGAAAAAAAACAGACAAAGAGATTATTTTTGTAATCAGTTTTAAAAGTTATATTAGAAGCAAAAGCAAAATGAGTGTTACCTTATCCCAAGACTTATGAACAGTCTTCAAAGTGGAAGTGTATGGTAATTGTTTATCCTTGATCTGCGAAAGTTTATCCTCAAGAATAGAAGACTCAACTTGCTGAGCCTCTAGCTTTTGTGATAGCTTAAGATTTTGGAACTGAAGAACAGCAGTATCAAGCTGCATCAAACAACAACAAAAGAATCCATATTCTCAACTCCCAGCTTGATTAGGTCAACAACACATATAGGTTAGTAGTATCTTCAATGCAATAACAAATGAACAAAACAAAGGAATCAGCAACCAATAAAGCAAGACATATTCAGTGGGTTCATCGTTGGTCAATTACACAAACGGTATATGAATCTAATAGCTCAAAACTCGAACAAGAATCAATTGATTGGATTAGTTATGTGCAAGGGCATGCAACAAGGGAGATAAAGAAAGAACCTTGTCCTCGGAAGAGGGCCAAAAGAAAGGCTGTTTTTTTACGGCGGCTGCGGCTTCTGTAGGTGATATTGAGCTAAAGTGACGCCGTTTACGGTCCGGCTCGCCTGTACTCGCCATTCAAAAAAACCCTAGAATCGCCTACAGGAGAAAAGCTTCTTTCACATTCAGATTGAGTAGATGAAACTCGAATACAAACCCTAAACCAATCGAAAACAATCACCTAATGAGAAAACCCTAAACGATCCAAGCTACGTGATTTGCTTCAAACCGAATTAATTCAATTCAATTTCTCAGCTCTCCCTCAGCATAACAAGAACCCTAATCTCACCGTTTCTTACAATCTCTCACAACAGACATAGACCTTGTCTGATGCTACAAACGGTTAACTCCCAACCCAAACCACTCTCGCGAAAATACTCTCAGCACTCAAAGAAAGAAAGAAAAACCAAAGCTGAGAGAGAGAAAGAGAGAAAGAGAGATGAAGTTAATTCGAGTAAACTGGCGTAATTTTTGTTTACATCTGAAGGGCAATTTGGGAACAATACGGTCGTCCTGAGTGTCTTTAAACGATCCGAGCCGTACGATCGCGGTTCGTTGGCTCTCAACAATCACAAATAAAAATAGTCAGCTTATAAAAACTCGTTAATCAATGATTCTTAATACTTAAACCACAAATTATCAAACTAATCGTAGAATTTAATTCATCATCAACAATAAAAGAGATACAAAGGTCTTGAGAAGACCCGAACATATTTTTTGATTTAAAATAAAATAAAATACAGTCGTAAACAAATAAAACAATATAAGTAAAGAAGGAAAGAAGACGATCAATCGAGTTTACGTAGCTTCTCCTCCTCAACTTGGACAAGCAATGTCAAGAGAGCTTCACAAACTTGAGCAGCATCACCTTCTGAAGCAAACTCGTTCAATGATGAGTAAACCATCCAAGCGTGGTCTAGTTTACGTTTTGGTCTAACCACCACTGAACCAGGAACTTCTGCGTCGCAGCAAGTCACTAGCCCGTCACTCTTTTCACCGTATCTCACCTGAAGCAGCTGAGCGCAAGCAGCCATTGCAGCACCAAGTGGCATTACCACTGGCAGTTTCGCTGCTTGGTTTGTCAGAGGAAGTTCTGCGTGTGCCACGTGTGATAAAGTGGCTAGAACCGCTGGGCTAATGCTAGCTTCTGTGCGGAATGAAACAATTGGGAGTTCTCTGGGAAGCGGATGCTTCTTCAAGAATTCTTTTCTTCTCTCGTAGGTTAAATCTTCCAAAGCTTGAATGTCACCCTTCACAAGGTTCAAAGTAGTAATCTCAAGAGGCCGATATAATACATCTGAAATTATTTTGTTAGATCAAGAAGAGACTTGTTACAAACCTTTATGACTTTGGAGATCATAATCTCCATGAGCTTTCTCAAATTAACGTAATCACCGAGTTGTCCTTCACGGAGAATATCTGTAGCTATTGGGCTTCCACCATATGGACTCTGTGCCAACACCAACCCAGCGACCTTATCCTTTAGATCAGGCCAGTATAGTGATAAAGCAGCAGCTGCATCAATACCTCCTTTGCTATGCCCAAGAAGTAGAACCCGTTTATTAGATCCCCAACATAGTTCCTCTATGTATTCCTTTATCTCTCTCGCATTTTTCTCAACCGACGACTGACATATAAACATTTTTCCGTATATCAGTAGGCTATACACCAAACGTAACTGTATTAGGTTGAGTTAGTTATGATTACCTCGCTGTGAATCTTCGCTATATGACAGGCCAAACCCATCTTTGAAAATTTCGTTTTCGTTTCCACAAAATATAGAGGTCCATGATTGCTGAAAAGACCTGAAAATTTTGTTTTTTTTCAACAAATTCTATGAGTCCTACAATATACAGTAATGTAGTAAAAATGTCCGGCTGGAGAGAATAAGAATCGCTACCTGGAACCAACAGGTACACCAGTGTATTTGGAAGCCTGTGTACACCATGCCTGGAAATAAAATAAAGGATCAACCCAGCCATTCAGTAAAAACAGGATATGTTAAACAGCATATTACAAAGACAAAAGTACATCAACCCATGCAACTAGAACCAATCCATACCCGATTTCATCGAGAATATTATTGAACCTTTCAGTTCCATCTTCAACAGGAGGCATCTCTGGGTCACGTTGTAACCATCCTATGTCATCTGCTGAGCCACGGACAGTCCTCCGTGCCCGCTCAATGAGCCTGATTATAAAATATAGATCAATCACTCAAAGTAGTGTATAGAGATTATTGTAATGCTTCAGCTTCACATTTATTCATTTCTCTTAGGATGGGGAATTTGAATCTGTCCTAGGAAGAAAACATACCCTTGGAACATTGAAATTCCGTTGAAACCTAACAAATGCAATGGCACAATTGCATTAGATGGCTGAGAGAGAGCCTCTGTAGATTCCTTTGATGGACTGTTGGCAGCAGATGTAGATGCCTCTGAAGAAGTAGAACATCTTTCACCAGGCAAAACGCATACACTTACTGGTGAACTCCCATCAACGTCCGATGTTGATCGTACTAACTCATGGGGGTGGGAACATGAATCCTTACCACCATATTCTACTGAAAGAAGACATAATGAAAGCCTTTATTATGTCCATAATGAAAGCCTAGCAGAAGAAAAAAAAAGAGGGAAAGAAAGGGAACCAGAATAGTCAGAGAAACAGCTTCCCAAGTAAGACGTAGCTTGGGTTATATAAGAAGCAGCTTCATTGAGAGCTGGTAAAGAATTAAACAGTTGTGGTGCAGCCTCATTGTCCCCAGTTCCACCGCCCTGTACTCGAAAAGAAGGAACTTTCATGGATAGAGAACCAAACAATTACTTATATCCTCTTGCTGAATCAAGAATAGAAAGAAAACGCCCCAAAGAAGAATCCCACTAAGATGAGTATAGTGAGAAAAGCTTACAACTAGAGGCGTGATGGATTCTGCATCTTTGGATTGACCAGCTTCTCCCATTCTGATCAATTTCTAACTCACATAAAACGAACAAAATCAAACTCAATTTCTCTTTTTTTAAAAAATTCTTCCTATTTTCAGGGATCATAACAATAAAGACTAAGCCTCTGAGTGCTTTTCCAAATTATCAATTTCAAAAAGTTGAAGTTACTAAACGAAGAAATCGGCTTCCATGTTCTAACCACATTAGGAATTGAGAACATTCAAACGGAAATATCGATAAACCTAAATCATGCATCGATGACAATAAGGTTGACGACCGGATCCAAACTACGAATCGGCCGCGAGTTTGGGAAGAATTGATTTACGAAGAAGAATCAAGTAAAAATTTTAAAAATAAAAAAGGTACCTGGAGCTTTAGGAATGTCGGATCAAAACGAAACATACGCACAACGACGAGCCACCTTCAATGCTTCCGATCATTTCTTAATCCGCGGGGAAAAGAAACCAACCTGTTGAACAAAACGCGATTTATAATCGCCCCCACAAATAATTTGACCAAGCGTGGAATAAGGGACAGTGGAGACGCAACACGTGTACAATGGCTCAGATATTAAGATGAGACACGAGTCGAATATGAGTAGATTAGGCTCGTAATATTTTAAATTATATTTACATATGGGCCACTAATGGGCCAAACTATATTTAGACCTTTCAACGGCAAAAAAATTATATACCTGGTAACTCAACTCATAATCATGTGTGTGTGGATATATGCATGATGTATAATGTTTTGGTTTTGGTTTTCTACTTTGTTGGACTAAAATTAAGTATTGAAATCCAATCTTTTATATAATAAACTACAGGTCACCTGGTCAATAAACATGCTACATAGATTTCTTCTTAAATTTTTTATCACATAAATATTTATTATAAATTTAGTTCTTATTTAAAATATGAAAACTAAAAATTTTAAAAAAGGTATGAAAGTTATTGTGATGAATGAAAAAGTATTTTGCATATATCAATTTTTTTCCAGTTTTTTATTTTATTCTTATTAACTAAACATATATTTTATTTTATTTTAGTTAAGAATATTTCTTAATAATAAATATTATATTTATTTTAATTTTAAATGAGACTATTAATTTTAGTATTATTGACTTTATTTTATGACAAGAATATTAAATTATTATTTTTTCTAAAATATACATAAAGGATTAGAAAGTTATGCAAAGTACTACACATAATTTATTGGTATTTAAATACTGTTCTTATGCAAAATATTTATTTTTGTTTTTTATTTTGATTTTTATATTTATTAGTTTTTATTAATTTTAAAACAAATATTTATATTATGAGTTTATATTGAACTTTACAAAGTAAAACAAAAATTTTAATTAGTTTTATATTATCTCAAATAACATTTTTAATATAATAAAATATGTTGCATTTCTAATATATTTTTATTTAAGCAAAAAAAATTTTAAATTTTTATAAAAGCATTATGGCCGCATGAGAAATATACTAGTATCCTTTATATAATAAAGCACAGTTCACATGGCCAATAAAAACATGTCACATAGATTTTTTTTTTAATTTTGCCACATAGATATTTATTATAAATTTAATTCTTAAATTATTTCCACTACACCATATCTCCATTAACTTCAAATTCAGTTTTTTTTTCTCTATAAAGATTTAAACAACAATGTTTTTTGCAGTTTTTCTCTTTCTTTTGTTCATCCTCAATATTTTTATGTTTTTCTTTTTTTTTCTCATCTTTGTTTCATATTAATCTTCTATTATCTTTAAATTTAAGATATCTTTGGATTTTAATTTAATTTCTAAACTAAATTCTTCAACCAATGCATGGAAAATTAGAGCTCTAATATCTCGGAATTAAACTTTTCATCCTAAAAATAAATTTGAATCAATTCTACGTATGAAAGTTATTATGATGGATGAAAAGGTATTTTGCATATATCAATTTTTATTCTTATTAACTAAACATATTTTTGTTTTGTTTTCTTTTGGTTAAGAATATTTTTTAATAGTAAATATTATATATATTTTAATCTTAAATGAGATCATTTATTTTAACATTAATAATTTTATATTTTGACAAGAATATTAAATTATTTTTCTTTCTAAAATATTATTAAAATTAGAAATTTATACAATTATTAGACATAATTGCTTGATATTTAAATATTGTTCTTATGCAAAATATTTATTTTCATTTTTGATTTCGGATTTTGTATTTATTGTGTTTTATTAATTTAAAAATAAATATTTATATTATGAATTCATATTATATTTTACAAAGCAAAAATAAAAAAATTAAATTTATTTTATATTATCTCAAATAATATTTTTAATATAATAAAAATATATTGTATTTAAAATATATTTTAATTTAAACAAAATTTCTATATAATTTGTATTACATAAATATTAGTAATACATAAATCTAAGAAAATAGATAGTTGTTATTTTGAGAGAGGGGCAAGCCACAAGTGGGAAGAAGTGGAGGAGGGGGCCAAGTGAGTGAGCTTGTGGAGAGTGTTAGGGCCAAGGTCGTAAAAGCCAAACCCAGTGTCAATGCTTTCAAAGTAGACAGAGTTGGGGTTCAGTCCCGGATATTGTGTTGCAGAGACACAGAAGGCTTCATTGTCTCCTAAGAAAATGCAGAGATCGCCAATGTCTTGTGTGTAGGAAGACATCCTTTTCTCAGGGTCTTGCTTAAACACCATAAAGGCCTTGGTCTCGCACCAAGGTCTTGAATCTCTTGTTGTATCTATTTTGACGCCCTCCATACACCTTTAGAAAAAACAAAAAATACGGATTAAAACTAGAGAATGAGAGAATTACAAGAATGAGAAGAATTACTAGAAAACGATCAAGGGGTCGCCATTGGGTGCCTCGACTAAGTATTGATTCCTGATGACACATGGCTGAATCAAATCCTCTGTGGTCTTGGGGATGTCAGAAAAGGGGAATCTCCGGAAAGGACTCACCGGAGGAAAGTCCGAGCAAGTCTTGATTTGATCAGTTGGACCCGTATCCGGCGAGTAGAGATAGAATTTTCGGTCTCTCACAGAGTACATCACCACTGAAGTGAAGAAAGTGTTAGGAGTCTCAATGTGAGTCCACTCCGAGTCCCGAGGCCGACACAGACTGATGACTGGAGCAAACAATTTAGCAGCCACGACACAGTCTTGTTGGTTTGGGGAGGCCGAGAGAGACACACTCGAAACTCGAGCTATTGAACCTTTGTAACGCTTGTCCAGAGGAGGCAGTGATATTATTGATTTTGTTGAGGCAAAAGGATTAAAAATATTGGTGAGACGCAGTTTCAAATCGCTATAATTCATCAGAGCCATCCATCCCTTGGACGATCCAATCCTCAGCGACTCACTCAGTCCCTCAGCAGAATCTGGTCGGGATCTTCACCGTCTCTTGCTAACACGGATCCAACAGATTTAAATTCACCACTCGTTCACTCGAGGACATGCCGACAATCTCGTCTCTGAGCAGCAGATATGGCCGCGCCGCCGCCGTAGAGAACTCATCAACTCGTCTTGAGAGCTTACAGATTCGGCCGACAAGTTGAGACATGAATCTACTAGTTTAACAAAAGAATCTAGTTTAACAGGTTTTACTCCAGTTTTGCTTTAGTTATATACCAACTATTATTTCCTACGGATTTTTTTTTTCAGCTCTATCTATATATGTCAGATAACTATGATCATATTCCTTGAACCACTTGTATTTATCTATATCTAAATGGGAAAAATGTTAAAAAAATCTTCGATTTTTAAAATGAGAACGTTTAAACCTGAACTTTCAAAATTTCCAAAACAACGTCGTTTTGTTAATCAGAAAAATAAAACTACTACATGGACTTAAACTATCCACCTCTTTGCTAAATCAGTGATACACTTCCATCAGAGCTAACACATTATATTGACTAATTCACAAACATATATCTTAAATACCTATAATCTCTCATTTTCATGGGTTAATTGTTCAACAATAAATATTTAATAACTTTATTTTAACATTAAATCAAATTTAACCCTATTTAATATAATTAAATCAGAAAATATCCAATTTTATTTTAAAAGTAAATTATATTTATTTATTGAATTTATTTATTTAAAATGAATAAAACTAATATAAAATATGGAATATATAAAATGAGATTTTTTATATATATAATAATATATAAAAAATGTAACATCATTTTCTATATTACATATCTGCTTTTATTTCATTTTATTTAACTAATTAATTCAATAAATAAATATAATTCACTTTTATAAAATTGGAAATTTTCTAGTTTAAACCTTTGATTTTAACATTAATCAATTATTTAATTAGTTAACCCTATTTAATATAATTAAACCAGAAAAACTTATTAAATAAATTAATTAAGTTATAATTACTCTGTTACTTTTGTATTCGATGTGATTGAAGGTGTAGAATAAAAGAGGATAGTTTATTTATAAAAGTGTAGAATAAATTTCCAATTTTATAAAAGTGAATTATATTTACTTATTGAATTAATTAGTTAAATAAAATATAATAAAAACAAATATGTAATATAGAAAATGATGTTACATGTTTTATATATTATTTTCTATATATAAAATCTCATTTTATATATTCCATATTTTTATATTAGTTTTATTTTATTTTAAATAAATAAATTCAATAAATATATATAATTCACTTTTAAAATAAAATTGGGTATTTTCTAATTTAATTCTTTTAAATAGGGTTAAATTTGATTTAATGTTAAAATAAAGTTATTAAATATTTGTTGCTGAACAATTAACCCATGAAAATCAGAAATTATAGGTATTTAAGATATATGTTTGTGAATTAGTTAATATAATATGTTAACTCTGATGGAAGTGTGTCATTGATTTAGCAAAGAGGTGTAGAGTTTGAGTCCAGATAGCAGCTTTATTTTTCTGATTAACAAAACGACGTCGTTTTGGAAATTTTGAGAAATTCGAACCGACCAAAACGACATTATTTCGTGATAAGAGAAACAATGTCGTTTTGAATAGACGGAACTGTTAACGGTTTCTTAACTCCGTAATAAAATTCTGTTAGTTTACGTAACGACATGTATAATATGGTCTGGTCAACAAAAGTTTGGTATTTATTTGAAAGTCAATCGATAAGTTTAGTGTTTAAACGACATTTTAAAAGTCGAGGTTTTTTTTGACATTTTTCCCATATCTAAATCATGATCAATCTCTTTTTTTTATTTAAGATGAGGCACACTATCTGACATATCATAAAAACTAACTGACAAAAAATGGCTACAAGTCAGTCAAAAGGCCAACAGAAGCTAGCTTAGAGATACAACAATATGTATTTATCGATAAGCAGAGAATCTTGCATCTGCCTTGATCCAAGTAACAAACCAATCCTTATTTCATGATATTTCTTGCAAAACATTCAAAGGTAATTCGGCCAAATTCTGTTTTTTTTTTTTCGAACTCTTCTCATCAACACAGACACAATTTATTATGGGTCCATCCCCATTAACATTACAGAGATAACTTAAATAGAGGAACAAGAGGGGGTTTTGGTATCAATACCTTGATGCTATAGTCATCCCTCTCTGTAACTTGAAGCAAAAGCTATTTGGTTTTGCGGTACAATGTCCTCGTAGTACCCAACATCAACCTGAATTTCAGAAAGATATGTTCCATGTTCTTCATGCTTAGATTTCAAGATATCAGAATGTTTGGCGACATCCGTCTCAAAGAATTTCTATGGAAGAACAGTCCGTAGAAAGATGTCAATGAATATGAGATGCAGAGGAATGCCATATTTAGTATAAGACAGAGTTGTATTTATTCACCGTTTACAATCATCCATTTTCTGCCTTAAATCACCAATCTCCGCTTCGGCAGCAGCCAACATTTGTTAGGAAATTGCTATGGCGTCATTTGCTGCCTCTGGACATGATCGAGCCCAAGCTATGTCTCTCCTGTGTCCTTGGCTTCAGCTATGACCCAGCCACAGCACAATATCCACAGTGATGCTTAAGGCAATGCACCAAGCGCATTTTGATCATTGGTGTTCCATTAAGAAAAGAAGATTAGGCTCGTAATATTTTAAATTAAATTTACATATGGGCAACAACAAAAATACACCGTAATACCAAAAGCAACTAATGTATAAACTACAGTAGGTGTCAAAACTCAAAAGACTCGAAACAGAGAATATCCCACAAAGTGAGTATCAGGGAGATCGACGGTAATAGTACCTGCAAGAAAGCAACATCAACGGCGGAGATTATTTTGCTTTCGGATTTTCAAATGGATAGATGGAAAACATCGAAATAAATACAGCAGCTTACACAAGTATTTTCACGGCGAAAATGGAGGAGTATTTGCGAAGAAGACGCTCAACACTGTACCATTGAGATCGGTCTGATCCGTCTTGGTATCCAATACGTGGCATGTGGAGTGAAGCTATTACAGAGAGCCAGAGAGAAATTCCCAGAAAGAAAAACAAACAAACTTTAAGCTCTTTGAGAACAACATGAAAAAGTGCTGAAGAAAGCAAAGCAAGTTTTTATACATACCCGATTTCTGAGAAGCAGAGAATGAAGCTTTGGCCAAGCAACGTTCAAGGTCCTGAATTGAAATGCTATTACGTGGCACTTTACGCCTCGGGTTGTAAGATTGTGCAACTCCAAGAGCCACCCAAAGAGGTTTACTTTCTTCTGTGTTTTGTTGGTCTTCTTTGTCTGCACAACAGAGAAATCATTAGAGGCATGAGAACTCAGTGAGAAGAGATTATTAGAAAACCTGAAATCAAATTGCAGACCATCCATTTCAATGAGATGCAGATCTCCAAGATGAAGGTCTTTAAATTCAGATGCACTGTGGTATGCATCAGGTACACTAGTAGAAAGTTTTGACAGAGCATCAAACATTCCTCCACGACCCCAGTTTCCAGAGTCATCAACGCAGCTGCCAATATACAACGGTAATAATTAAACAGATGGAAATTAGTTGAGATTTGCTGTTTTTAGTAGACCAACTAAAATGAAGTTTTACCTGAATATGATTGATGGCTCATCAGAGATAGTTGATGGATGCGTACAGTCTCCATAAACAAAGTGAACAGATCCTGCATCTGACCTTGACTCAACATCATCAGGAAATATCGGTTCTTCCACAGACAAAGACCGATAACCATGTGCTTCCCAATTGGCTAACTTCTTCTCTTCTGCCTTTTTCCTGGCAGCCTCAACTCTCAGATGTCTCTCCTCAGGTGCTTTCTTTCTATTTCCCAACTCCAGAAGATTCTCATCCTTGCTTGATCGTGAAGCTTCCTTCAATTTCTCAACCCATGAAAGGTAAGAAGCTTCATCAAGCTCGGAATTTAGACTAGCAGACGATGAATTTATTTGCATAGTGTCACTCGAATTAAATTCAAACTTTCTTGCTTCCTTATCCGGTTCAACGTTTTGACGTACAGCGACAACTTTATCAGCAAGAGAACTTATCTCTACCATTTTCAGGTTATCAGATTCTTCATTGTGAATCTCCTCAGGGTCAAACCTTTGTAACCCAAACACTAGAGACCGCAAATCACCACGATCTTCTTCTTTCTCGTCCATATTATCATCACCCACAACATTATGACTAAGCTGCAACTTTCTCTCTGCCCTCCTCAAAATAACCTGAATAGAAATGCATTAGATTTTGATAATACTCTTTGATGATTTGTGACTGGAAACACAACGACAGACCTCTTCCACAGTATGTTCAGTAACAAGGTTTATAGACAGCACATGACTGATTTGTCCAATTCGATGAGCTCGTTGCAAAGCTTGCTTATCCACCTGCGGGTTCCAATCTTGTTCATAAAATATAACCTGCATATTTATAAAGACACTCGAATAAGCACTTGTAGAAACAAAGCATATTTATCTTTCTAAGTGTCGTGTATTCATTTCCACAAGAAATGATAAGGAAAAGGAAAAAATAACCAGAAATAACGTACAGTATCAGCGGCAACAAGATTCAAACCGACTCCCCCTGCTCTTGTTGATATCATAAAAACAAAAGCATTGCTTGCATCAGCTTCAGAATCCAATCCTCTTTCTGTTTTCGTGCTGAAACTCTTTATTGCAGCAAAACGTTCTTCAGCCCGTACTGATCCATCAAGGCGCTCATAAGAATATCTACGTAGCTCCATAAAATCCTGTGTTGGTATAAGCTAAATTTTCATTGTGCTCTATGCTTCACCAACGTTACAGAATATAAAACAGCTTTATAACGAAACCTGTAAAATGTCGAGTGTAGAAGTCATCTGAGAAAATAGGAGGACACGATGCCCAATATCATGGAGCCTCTTAAGCAGTTGATCCAAAACTAAAAGCTTACCACTCACCTGTCAGAACGTAAAAGCTAAATGAACAAAAAAATTATTCAATGGAAACATATAGAAGTATTGTTTGGATAGTAGTAACCATCTGGGATACCTGAACAAGGTGTTCGCCTTCTTCAAAAGGTTCTGGTTCGATACCTGGAAATAAGTAAGGGTGGCTACATGCTTTTCTTAGCTGTATCACCTGCTCAAGGAAAACGCATCGGAGTTATACATAAAAATCGCATATCTTTCACCAAACATAGCAAAAGCATTTTATGAAACAAAATTGAGCCGTGTGATGGTAAAAATGAGAAACTAACTCACAATATTTTGCAACGATGTATGATTGGTTCCTCCAGAAGACAGTGCGAGAAGCCCTGGAAGCTCTTTCCTCAGTATGGAAGTATATATCTTCTTTTGGAGACTGACGAGCGGAACCATTCTATAATGGAAAACATACAGAACAATATATAAGCATACAATATAAATAGAGCACATGCAGATAGTTTTAGTGGATAGGATTAGCAATATAAGGTACAAGACTTTACACAGTTAGCTCTGTGAGAGGTGGCAACACCAGATTTCCAGACTCAATGAGCAAAGATTTTGTACGCCTTAGCATAAAGGCACCTAAGATGAACTTCAAACTCTTATATGTTTTCTTATCATTTGATACATCAAGACCTGTTTTAACAACACAGAGGGAATACACATGTTAGTAAACTTCCTTTTACATCTTCTGAATGAATATCATCAACACAAAAAATACCTGATAGAAACTCCCCATTCTCTTTGAATGCGAGAAGGAACTGGTCCAGTGTCCCAAAAACTAGTGGCATGCAAAAATGCATCAGAGCCCAGAGTTCCGTAACATTGTTCTGAACAGGTGTCCCAGTAATCAAGAGACGCCGTGGAATGAGGAATTGGTCAAGTAAGACATTGTACAGAACCTGTGACATAGCCAAAATTTCATCTTAGATAACTTCCATGGGTCAAATGTTCATACAGCCAGGCCACGTACAATGTAAGTGCTACTAACCAAACAGGTTTTAACCGTAGAAGCCTAAAAAGAGTGTCTATCATGGTACAATAAAACCATATGGTAAAGTTAGAGATAAGTGAACCATACACTGTTGGGATTCTTGAGTCTTTGAGCTTCATCAATAATAGCATACTGCCAAGGAATCTGCGAAAGAAAGTCCTGATCCACCAATGCTATGTCATATGTTGTCAGCAACACATCAAATGGTAACAAATGTCCCTGAAAACAAAATACAATTTTAGAAGTAACCCAAATACAATTTTAGACTCTCACTTTACTATTTCAATAACTCACCTTAGAACTCTTGGTGACATGATCATACATTGACTTACGCAAATCCCTACGGCAAACCTTATCACCAACATATCTAAGAACTTTAAGTTTAGGAGTGAACCTACTTATCTCTGATACCCAACCATCCGTTACGCTTAAGGGACATAGCACCACTGCCAAATTAATTAAACCCCATATGAGATGAGATATTTGTATTATGAACCAGAGAAATTAGGAAACTCATTGACTCACGATATGGCCCTGGCAAGCCTTGATGAAACTTCAAATAACTCAGAAAAGAAATTGCCTGGAGAGTCTTTCCCAATCCCATCTGCTCAATACTTCGATTAGACTAAACATTTCAAAAAAAAAAAAAAAACCATTGCAGTAGTACCTCGTCTCCTGCAATTAGAATCAAACATACAAAAAAAAAGTTAATCGAAGGTCAATTACTTTGATTTTCCAAATTTTTGCGTAAGAATAATTTGAAACGAAAATCGAAGGTATACCGAGAACGACATTGACGCCGTGTAGATATTTCCCTATAAGCCAAGAGACTCCTTCAATTTGGTGAGGCTTCAGAGTCGCCGTGACACCGAATTCTCTGCAATCAGGAGGCGCGTGGCTCGTTTGCGCCTCCTCCGCGAGTATGAATTTGGCGGCCGCTTCAAGTCGCCGTTCGTACTCCATCGTGGAAGGGACTTTTGGCGGTGAACTCTTCTCATTTGACATTTTCCATTGTAGAAGACCTCCCGCCTGGACCGGTTCGATAAAACCAATAAATTGGCCAACAAACTGGTCAAGGAAACTCTCTCAATACGACGTCGTTTTTTGTTTTGTTTGTCTCTCGTTTTCCTTATTTTTTCTCAACAAACATTTTAAATAAATAAATAATCCTAAATTTTATTTTTAAAACAATAAAACATGCATCCACGTTCTGATAATTTCGGAAACTTCGACTTCTATTTCAAAATTATTGTTAGACGGAATACTATTTATCGAACAAATTACTACTTATCGAATAATATTGGGAAAAAATATAACACTAGAAGAAAATATCATATGGGGAAAAGACTAACATAATTCTGTGAAAGTCCATTTGGGGAAATAATCGCAAAGTTTCCAAAATACAGACAAGTGGTGAGGATGTGTGACGTCAGCAGATTCTCCATCGACGGCTCAAATGATGGGAACAAACACATGGGACCCACGTCAAATCGCCTTTAGTTCCATCGTTGGCAATTTGGGGTCAAATAATAAACATTTAATCAAACTTATAATCATCATAAACTCTTCTAATTCATATGGTTTGGTAGCACTAATCTCCCACCATTACTCCTCCATTCACTCTTAAACTTACCTCAAGTGCGTTATGGCACCAAGTATTCCAACGCATATCACACATTGTTCTGCTTTAATTCAAATTTATATATGTTAAAAAAATTAAAAATTTATTTATGTGTAAAGAGGGATAAAACATGAAAATATGATTTAATTGCATGTAATTGTAAATCACAATTTCTTCTGATTGTGACAACTTTAACTCACGTATAAAACACCTTGTTTTAGATTTGTTTAGAAGGCATGATTTATAATTACCAACTCCGCATGTTTGTCAAGTTTTTAACAGCAGTTTTCATAATGTTCGTAAATTAATACCATGGCATATACTTAATATTTATAAAATATGGGCGCGCTATGGTTTGACATGGTTTATTGAAGATCATTGTTCCGAAGACTTGTCTCTAAATGTTCTCCAAACTGAAGACATATGAATGAGGGTTCTATGATTTTTACGTTGAAATCCGAACCCATAATGAGTTCCTTTAATAATTTAATAATGTTTCAGTCTCAAAAGTATTTTATTATAATCGAAGTGGGTCGATTTGAAGCTTCATTAAAACAAAATATTAGGTGATTTAGCCAATGAGATTAACGCACAAAATAAATCGATATGTTAGTGGAGATTTTATACAAATACTAATAATTACTTGACCAAAACAAAAGGAACTCTTATTAGTTTTTTTATTGATTACAACATAATTATCCACAAGACACATACCTACAACATAAAATGTCAATATCTATCATTAGGATCAAGTTGCAATTGTGAAGTGTCGGTGATCACTTCTCGGTTCCTGTTGTCTGCTTGAGGTACACGTATTTCTTGTAACCAACAATTCAAGATTATGAGTGAACATTAGCAATAATTCTGTAAGTTTCATGAGCAACAACTAAAACTATTTTAGTTTAAGCAACGGTACATGTGTCGTGTGACGCAATAATACTGATCACTTCCAAATTCTAATCACACTTACTTAAATTTATATATTAAACAACAAACAAAAAGCAATGGCTTAGTATTTTGTCTGCCATTTAAAAATTTCTTCATGTCCAAATTTGCTCATGTCTTCCACAAAATCACTCAACTTTTTATACCCCCACCATCGTTCAGGAACATGCACACAGCCACGTATCATTTTTCACTTAAAAGTATTAATATTTACATAATTTGGATAAGAAATCTATATATAACATATGCTTTGCGTGTATGAAAGAAAACTATATACTATAATTTGCATATTACAAAAAAATGTTCACTCAAATGTCTCTCCCTATCCCGCCAAAATTTCTTCCACCAATAAATTCTCCATCAATTCATCATCACCAATCCCCGACACCGCTTTCACCTCCACGCGCCGCCATATCAATATCTATACCAGACGCCGGTTTAGGACGCACCGGAACAATCCTCGACGAGTCCACGTCATCAGCTTTTCGTGACTACCAATCTTTATTCGTGTCACAGCGTTCCGAGACAGTCGAACCGGTCGTAATTAAACCAATCGAAGGTTCAATACCGTTTGATTTCCCTTCCGGTACGTATTACTTGGCCGGTCCAGGACTATTCACTGACGATCACGGCTCCACAGTCCATCCTTTAGACGGTCACGGTTATCTCCGTGCGTTTCACATCGACGGTAACAAACGGAAAGCAACGTTCACGGCGAAGTACGTTAAAACGGAAGCGAAAGAAGAAGAGCACGATCCAGTGACTGACACGTGGCGGTTCACTCATAGAGGACCATTCTCAGTGTTAAAAGGTGGGAAGAAATTTGGAAACACGAAAGTGATGAAAAACGTGGCTAATACTAGCGTTTTGAAATGGGCTGGGCGGTTGCTTTGTTTATGGGAAGGTGGTGAACCGTACGAGATTGAATCTGGATCGTTGGATACCGTTGGAAAATTTAACGTCGCGATCAACGGTTGTGATGATGATGATTCTTCCGACAGAGATTTCGCTGGTCATGATATATGGGACACAGCCGCACATTTGTTGAAACCCATACTTCAAGGTAAGTATTGTTTTTATGTTAAAGTTAAAGTTAATTAAATTAATTAAAGCATGTAGTCCATTATTCAGACAGCAGTGGATTAAAAGTAAATTAAATTTATTTGTATTTAAGCAGGTGTGTTTAAGATGCCATCGAAACGGTTCTTGTCACATTACAAAATCGACGGTGGAAGAGATAGACTTTTAACGGTGACTTGCAACGCCGAGGATATGCTTTTACCTCGGAGCAACTTCACATTTTGTGGTAAATAATCTATTGATTTTTTAAAGAAATATATCCTGAAATAGTAGATTTATTTATAATAATGGCATATCAATTATTTACAGAGTATGATTCGGAATTTAAGATGATACAAACGCGAGAATTCAAGATTAATGATCATATGATGATTCATGATTGGGCCTTCACGGATACTCACTACATACTCTTTGCCAACCGAGTCAAGCTTGATCCATTTGGTAATAAGCTATCTTAGAAGAAGAATAATACTTGGGTCTCAATGAATCTGATGAGTGTATAAATATATTATCAGGGTCCATTGCTGCGATGTGTGGAGCGTCACCAATGGTATCAGCGTTATCGTTGAACCCAAGCAATGAGAGTTCCCCGATTTATCTCCTCCCTAGATTTTCTGATAAGTCTATAGGAGATAGGGACTGGAGAGTTCCTGTTGAAGTATCTTCTCAGTTATGGCTAATTCACTCCGGAAACGCTTATGAGACTAGAGACGATAACGGCGATTTAAAGATTCAGATACAAGCTTCCGCTTGCTCTTACCGTTGGTTCGATTTCCAGAAAATGTTTGGTAAGTTAGTACGTACAATTACCAAATAATATTGATATTTTTGGAATAACTTCTTCCACACGTTAGGATTTTTAGGTTTTCAAAACATAGAAACTGAACCAATTTTGTTTGAATTCTAAAAGGCTACGATTGGCAAAGCAACAAGCTGGATCCTTCTGTTATGAATCTAAATCGCGGCGACGATAAATTACTCCCTCATCTAGTTAAGGTATCCTTATAAATTAAGTTTTTTTGACTAATCCCATTTGCTTTAAAGCAACTTTTTTTATATTAGATGTTTAGAAAAAAATGTGTTTGCGAAGAGCTAAAAAAAGGTAATATATAAACGTAGGTGTCTATGACCTTGGACTCTATCGGAAACTGCAAGAGCTGTGACGTAAAGCCTCTAAACGGATGGAACAAGCCGTCAGATTTTCCGGTTATAAACTCATCGTGGTCCGGAAAAAAGAACAAGTACATGTACTCTGCAGCCTCTTCGGGAACTCGAAGTGAACTTCCTCATTTCCCTTTTGACATGGTTGTGAAGTTTGACTTAGACTCAAACCTCATCCGTAGTTGGTCTACCGGAGCTAGAAGATTCGTTGGTGAGCCCATGTTTGTCCCAAGAAACTCCGATGAAGAAGAAGAAGATGAGGATGATGGTTACATCATTGTCGTCGAGGTACGTAAATAACATTGATTTCGTCTGATAATTAGGTGTTGTTTAGTACGAATGTTTGATACGATTTGCCATATACTATTTTTCTAGTATGCGGTTTCGGTGGAGAGATGCTACCTTGTGATTTTGGATGCTAAGAAGATGGGTGAATCCGATGCGGTCGTGTCGCGATTAGAGGTTCCGAGGAATCTAACGTTTCCAATGGGTTTTCACGGTTTATGGGCTAGCGACGATTGACTTTGTTCATAATGATTTCATTTGAATTTCACTAGTGAAAATTAGCATATTGTATTTTATTGTGCTATAGTGTAGTGTAATTTAACAAACAAACAATAAAGTGCATATACTAACAAAGTGTATAGTGCAAAAAAGTGTATATAGTAACAAACTCTATAATACAATAGTAACAAAGTGTTTAGTGCAAAAAATGCAAATTACAATAGCTGACGACGATGTGTGTTATTATTCATCTACATATATGTGCTTACGTGGACTTTTTAAACGAGTTTTACCCGTTATCATATATTAGTGGGCTGGGCCGAGATGGCCGAAACCAATTATGTTGACCATTATCCGGTCGCGTTGACTCTACGCTCTTAACTTACTGAGACAATAAACCCCTTAGTGAACGCCGGCGAAGAAGAGCGAGCCAGTGAGATAGCGAGAAGAGAAAAAAAATTGGAGACTGAACAAAAAGAGATAACCGCAATGTCGGGTTTTCCGTTTACTCAATCCAACTCAGGTGGAGCTTTCTCATTCGGATCTTCTTCAACCACCGGTTCTTCTTCTGCTTCTCCGTTATCTTTCTCCTTTAACCAATCCTCAAACCCTAGCTCCACCGGTTTTGGCTTCGGGTCCACCGTATCGAATCCTGCTTCCTCCGCAACTCCATCATCTGGATTCGGAGCCTCCTCAACTCCATCATTCGGATTCGGTTCCTCTGCTTCTTCAACTCCATCATTTGGATTCGGATCCTCTGCTTCCTCAACTCCATCATTCGGATTCGGATCCTCTGCTTCCTCTACCCCTGCTTCAGCTCCATCGTTTGGATTTGGAAGCGCCGCGTCTTCATCTTCTTCTGCTCCGTCACTGTTTGGATCATCTACCAATGCTTCTACGGCTGCTCCTGCTTCTTCTCCTTTCGGATTCGTAACTTCGTCGGCCTCTCAGCCTGCTTCTTCTCCGTTCGGAGTCTCCTCCTCCTCCGCATCTACTCCGTCGTCATCTCTTTTCGGAGCGGCTCCAGCTAGCGGTTCAACACCTCTCTTTGGATCTTCCTCGTCCTTATCCTTCGCTCCTTCATCTACCTCCGCCTCTAATTCCCCTCTCTTCGGAGCATCTTCATCATCCGCTGCATCAGCACCTCCGCTATTCGGCGCGCAATCATCACCCGTTGCATCAGCACCTCCGCTATTCGGCGCGCAATCATCAGCCGCTGCCTCAACATCTCCTCTGTTCGGCGCTCCATCATCAGCCACAGGCTCGATACCGTCCTTCGGCATCGCCTCCTCAATCTCTAGCTCCCAACCGTCCAATTTTGGAGCCACCGGTTCATCACCGTCCAATTTTGGAGCCACCGGTTCATCAACGTCAATCTTCGGTTCGTCTTCATCAGCTGGTTCAACACCGTCTCTCTTTGCGTCGTCCTCTTCAGGCGCAGCAGCTTCTTCACCATCCCCGTTTGGAGCATCCACCACCACTTTCTCTACCACAACCAATCCCTCGGCTTCTTCTCCTTTCTCCGCTTCTACCGGATTCTCTTTCTCGAAAACCACAGGAACTTCGACCTCAACCATTACTACTTCTGCTCCTTCACAAATAGCTTCATCATCTTCGTCCTTCTCATTTGGTACACCCGCCAGTTCAGGCTTTCAATCTTCTTCAGCAGTGTTTTCTACTGCAACCACCACAACTACCACCACTATTTCTTCTTCGACTCCTGCTGCAACTAGTGCACCAACTTCTTCAGCTGCACCTTCTACAATGACTTTCCCTTCTTTTGGTGTGAGTTCATCTGCAACCAACACAACTCAGCCTAGCTCCGCTGCTACATTTAGTACTACAGGATTTGGTTTGGCTAACTCGACTCCTACCGCTGGATCTACTAGCTCTTTTACTGGATTTGCTCTACCCCAGACATCAACACCTGCATCATCTTCACAACCACAAACGACTAGTGCTTCACTCTCATTTAGTAAGTTGTTTCTGTTTCATCTCAGGATTTGCTTGTGATATTGCCTATCCCATTTGCTACGATAATTGGGAATAAGAATTTGGAGAATTATGGGAATCATTGATTAGGATTAGATATGTGATCGTTGTACTTGCTCTACCTTAGTCTATATATACTCGTATTACGCTTTGGTTTGCCTTGTGCTTATAGTCTATGCCGTGAATACATATATACCTGCCTTGGCGAGTTGTTTTACGCATCAGAAGCTATAGTTTTTTTCTTTTCTGAAAGAAGTATTGTTTTTCAGGTCTTCCATCGTCTACTTCTACTGCTGCTCCTGCTACCAGTTCTGTTACTACAACACAGACATCTCTTGTTGTGGCTTCGAGTAGTGGGTATGCTCGTCTCATATTTTGACTGACCTAAATGGCTCTATATGCTTCAACCTTCACCTTGATTATGTTGTAGCTGATGTTTACTTGTTATGTGTTTCTTGTTAGGACGAGCACAGCTGTTGCTCCAGTGGCTGGTTCTCCAAAGTTGCCATCTGAAATTACTGGCAAAACTGTTGAGGAGGTAGATATTTGCTCTCTTCTACATTTTTCTTTTGTCATGTTATTATGTATATAGAATATTCAAAAAAAAATCTTTCCCGTTTGTAGATTATCAAGGAGTGGAATACTGAGCTACAAGAGCGTACAGGGAGATTCCGGAAACAGGCAAATGCAATAGCAGAGTGGGATAAGCGGATCTTGCAGAACCGTGATGTTCTTTTGAGGCTTGAGGTGAAATTACTTTTTCCTATTATGGAGTCTCAGTTAGAAACTATTTCCATTTTGTATCTTTTAATATATTGTCTGAGCAGACCTCTGAGTTTGTATCTTCAGCTCATATAGGCCTTTACTTTATAATTAGCTGATCCTTTTTGTGTTCTTCATCAACTAACAGATTGAAGTTGCAAAAGTGGTTGAAACCCAATCTAGTTTGGAAAGACAGCTGGAATTAATCGAGACTCATCAGCAAGAGGTATGCGGTAGAACTATTATCTCATCTGTTCAGCCAGAAAAGTGGTATGAGGTTTCTGGTTGTAATCATCTTGTGTTCTATCTGTTTACAACGTGAAATTTCATCTGGTCATCACTATTGTTTGATCTGAATTTCGCTTCACTTGGTGATCATCTACCTTACTGTCAAAAAGGAGTTAATCTACCTTGTTTACTATATAATCTCTATGTATGTTTAATTCGAAGATGGACAAGGCAATATTGAAGCCACTGTGTTAATCATCTGAATCTCTCTGACTTCTGTTTAAGGTTGACAAAGCTTTACAAAGCATGGAGGAAGAGGCTGAGCGTATATATAATGACGAGCGGAAATCACTTCTTGACGATGAAGCAGCATCAACTAGAGATGCAATGTGAGAACTCTTTTAAGTCTTTCCACCATTCTGATGAATAATGAAAGAAAAACAAGAGACGTGGAATGAATATGATGTGATCTATGTTTAGAATTAACTCTATCTTCTTGTATATCCTAGCCTAACTCATGCTTTATTTACAACACATGTTTTCATTTCAGGTATGAACAGTCTGAGCTTGTAGAAAGAGAACTGGAGCATATGACTGAACAAATCAGATCGATTATACAATCCGTAAACGCAGACCAGGTACGAGATAGTTTAACCATATACACTATTCTTTGTTGCTGTGACCATACATCGTTAACCTTTTAATATGTAAAATAGGGTGGAGAACTTGAAGCAATAGATGGGATGAGTCCACTAGATGTAGTTGTCAGGATCTTGAACAATCAACTCAGTTCCTTAATGTGGATTGATGAGAAAGTAAGTTTTGTAAATTATTTAATTGATTGTCTTCTTCTACGTTTTGTGTCAATAACTAACTAACAATTGTGTTTAACTTTTAAACAATTGGACAGGCAGAGGAATTCTCTTCTCGGATTCAAAATATCGCATCTCAAGGTTCTGGCGCTGACCGTGAATTGATGGCTCCAAAGCACTGGATGTCTTGATAGGAAAATAGAAAACAAACAAATCTCCAGTTTTACTTCTGTATGCAAGAGATGTAAGATTTTAATTGCACATGATGATTTTTTTACCTCATTTGTAATATTTGGATATTGAAATACTTGTTTGTTGTTATCCAAATTCAAACAAATGATGAAGATTGAAAGTTTAAACTTATTTACTTCTCACTAGTCACCGTTACATATTACCTTTAGTAATTAGTGCACACCACCTTGAGGCTTAAATAATATGTCCAAATGTTTTGATTTTTAGTTTTTTTCTATCATCAAACTATCTCTCAGAAAAATAGTTTAATCTAATTATATTTTTAATTTTTCTTCTAAATAGTAATAAAAGAAAATGAGTGTTAACTCTTCATATTTTTTTTGTTTTGTTTGTTTGGAACCAAAATAGTGGCCAACCAATTCTAAAAAAAAAGATCAGTTGAATGTGAAATTTAAAGTAATTATACATTTTAAAGGTGAAGTTATATTAACCTCAAATTTATTAACCATCAAATGTTGGATCTTATATTTAATTTTACTTAATTGAAAAAAATAAAATAAAAATCTCAGGAAATTAATATTTTCTCCAGTTTGATTTCTGTATGCATGACATGTATGATTTTTAATTGCACATGATGATTTTTTACCTTAAAAGATTTGTATCATTTGGATCAAATCAATGATGAAGATTCACATTAGTCAACACCGCCTTAAGAGGTTAAAACGACGACGTGGCATCCAAAATTTTCGATTTTTTGTTTGTTTCTATCATCAAAGGATAGAAGAGTCACTACGACGACTCACGCCTTTCGAAACAAAACGTTGTTAGAGAAAAGTCCAGTTCTTCGCGTGGGACGACGATCCCGGCGAGCTCATCTGTGAAAACCTTCAGAGACTTATTTAACAAACCTTTCTTCGCTTACGCTCTTGGCCGGTTTCGATGGCGGAGGGAAACGCCGCTTCACGTTACGTGAAATTGAGGAAAGAGCAGGCTCCTGTCGAAGATATCACACCCGGTGAACTCAATCAGCCAATTGATGTTCCTCAGGTAGATTCTCTCTCTGCATTTTCTTCAACGCACGTTTTTGAAGAACTCCGATCTCGTATTCGTCAATCATTTCTTCAGATCTGTATCCTAATCGGGGATATGTTTTCGATTCTTCTATGGTTTCGATCATCTGTGGTATTAGTCTGTTAGAGTTCTCGTTGATTCTGATTGTTGCTTGTGTCGATCTAGACCTCTCAATGAGGTGAATGAGCTGGAATCGTCGTTTTGTTTGATTGAGGATTAGTGTAATTAGTCTCCACTGATTTAGATTTCTTTGATCAAATCTTAGATTTCCCCTACCGTTGAAGCAAGATGTTTCGTGATTATTCGTGCGCATTAGATCCTTGTGAATCTGTGTATGTGATAGCAAAAAAGCTTTGTATCAGTTTGGCATGAGCATATTGCGATTTCGTTTTAAACAGTCTTTTGAAGCTTCCATATGAGAATGTGTGATGGAATGGAGATACTCGCTCGACACTATCTTTCTTGTTTCGGATTTTTTCTTTTTTATGATCATCATTTATGACAATCACTTTACTGCTTCATCTTTTTCAAATTGTTTACAGTTGAATGTGCGCAAGTGCCATGAATGTATGCAAGTGCTACCTGAAAGCTATGAACCCCCTTCTGATGAAAACTGGACTACTGGCATTTTTGGTTGTGCTGAAGATCCTGAGAGCTGTAAGGTTTTTTCTTTTTGTTTTGTAACCGCACTCAGTTTTATTCTTGTTCATGTGCATGAATTTTGTTTTATTTTTGGTTAAATGTCTTTACCCATTGCTTCAGTTTCCTTTCTTTGACCCAATGCTCTTGTTTCATTTAACAGGCAGGACTGGTCTATTTTGCCCGTGTATACTGTTTGGGCGTAACATTGAAGCTGTGAGGGAAGAGATTCCTTGGACTCAACCATGTGTATGCCATGCAATATGTATTGAAGGAGGTATGGCACTTGCAGCAGTAACCGCACTCTTCAGTGGCTACATTGATCCTCAAACAACAGTGGTGATATGCGAAGGCCTCTTCTTTGCTTGGTGGATGTGTGGAATCTATTCAGGCTTGTTCCGCCAAGAACTCCAGAAGAAATATCATCTCAAGGTAAGTAAAATTCCCCGCATCAGATCGATCATTCTCATATTTCAGATACGATCCTCTGATTGATCTGTTTGATTTTCTTGCAGAATGCGCCTTGTGATCATTGCATGGTTCACTGTTGCTTGCACTGGTGTGCTTTGTGTCAAGAACACAGGGAGATGAAGAATCATCTTTCTGATGCAGAAGCTTCATCGTCAACTACTATGGATCCTCCTCCAGTTCAAGAGATGAACACCGAGGAGAAGAAAGACGCTGCATCTTCCTCATCTTCTTCATCTCCATCATCTGCCAAAAGCCAACACAATGATCTCGAGATGGTCCCTCTGTAGGAAACATTCCTTATTAATATCTGCCTGCTTATGCTCTAAGCTGTTTTTCTGTGCAGACAAGTTTTCATACCAGATGACTCTGTTGCCCTTAGATTTTTAAAGATGCAAGTTTGCTCTAAGAACAAGTTCATTAGTACTTTTACATTTTACATAACTTAATATTCATGACTTCATTGAATCTCTTCGTTGTAGGAAGAAAAATCTGTCTCTGAGCTATTTTTTTTTAGCTAAACATCTATGACTCTGAATTCTGATTGATAAACTTGCTTCGTAATTTTTGTAGTTCCATTATTTTGTAAAATTCTAGTTGGTAAAAATGTAAATGGCAGATGCATTCGTGATTTACGTAAAAGAAATTCTTTAGTTTTTAGTCTAATTTCCAAAATGTTAAATAAATAACAGAAGCACCCGTGGCCTAATGGATAAGGCGTTTGACTTCTAATCAAACGATTGTGGGTTCGAGTCCCACCGGGTGTGTTTATTTATTTTTTCCTTCTTTTTTTTTCCTTCTTTTTTTTGCTGACCCTGACGAAAACAAAATATATAGTTTCTTTTAAAAATCGTAAAATACAGGAAATAAATAGCAAAAATAAAATTTCTTTTCCCCAACAGAGTCGTTTATTTTTTTTTTTTTTTTTTTGCTGAGCCTAACGAAAACAAATTCAATATATATTTCTAATATTTTATTTTTAAAATCATAAAATATAGGAAATAAATAGCAAAAATACAATTACCCGACTAATGTATGTCACTTATCTCAAAAGCTACTCAAACACATTTCCTAAAACCCTCGTCCCTACAGGAAGCCATGGCGAGGTTTCCGACATGTTCGTCACCTAACCTCCTCTTCTTGAGGTTCTTCTCCTCAAACAAACGGTAGTTATCTGGATCATCAGAGTCATCTCGGACCTCTGCACTTTCCAGCTGCGCCAACTACCAGCAATAAACACATATTTAAGTTTAATTTAGTGAGACTTGCATAAAAAAAAGCGAAACGGTAGTAAAATATAATAAAAATGCATTTGACGACACCCCCAAAATGTTGTGTTTACAGATAAGCAGCGGTCATGAAACTAACAAGAAACCGAATGCATTTTCAAAGACGAGAGTTTATATTTAAGATGTTAAAGAGCATGGAAATCACTGAGCTTAGGAGAAGTAAACCTAACCCAGGGAGGTGGAGGCCAAAAGAGCTTGGCATATTGAGGATGTTGGCGCACCAGCTCTATCTCTCCAGATACTTGACAACAGTTTTCCCAGCATTGGCGTGATGTATAATGAATTCTCGAACTTTGAATTTAGTCATATCAAGAACGCCAGTGAACTTTTGATAGCTTGAGTAATGATCAATCATCGGAGTGCAAAGAGTCATCTTACGAGGATCAGAATAATGTTCCTTGACTTTCACCAACCATCCAATCGAATCCGCTTCTTCATCATCATGAAGAGGCGGAAGCTTAAGGGGAAATTAGGGAAGAGGTTTCCACCATTATCGGAGAGGATCGGAAAATTTTGTGACTGGATAATACGTTTTGCCTTCGCTGCGGTTCTCCATGAAGAGAGAACCGGCCCAAAGATATTCAAGACTCTATGCAAATTAATTTTCAATCATAAAAATAATATTAAAAATAATATTTTGATAATTTTAAATATAATAAAATTGTAGTAAAATAGAATTATTAAAACTTAACAATAATTAAAAAAAATAAAACTACAATTTCTATAATAATTTTAAAATGAATATTAATATATTGTTATTTTTCTTAATATTTATATGTTTTTTATAAAATTATTAGTATAAAAATATTAATATATATTAAAAAAATTTAAATATGTCCTCTTAACATTGGAAATCCATTCGAATGTATTGTGGAAATGCCCCAAGGCCCGGCTCTGCATGAAGAGCATACAGATCGGAATCAGACGAGATCCAAGGAAGAATGTACATGTTTTGAAATCAACACTAACATATCCTTCGGAAGTCTTTCCCAATCCGCCATGGTTGAATTGAAATTTGAAACCCTAAAGTAGTAATGACGCGAGAGAGAAAACAGAGATTTCGTAATCAGGTTTTAAATATATACACGATGAGATTTTACCCGACCCGACCCGAATATAGTACGGGTCAAATAGATCTTAAACCGGACAATAATATATCAAACCGAATCTGGATCAAAATTGACTCTCTTCTACTCTCAAAAGACTCACTCAAACCCATTTCCTAAAACCCTCGTCTCTGCAAAGCCATGGCGAGGTTTCCGACATCTCCGTCGCCTAATCTCATTTTCCGGTTCTTCTCCTCAAACAAACGGTCTTTATCTCCGACGTCCGCGCTTTTATCCGGTGATTTCCAGCTGCGCCAATTCTCCGCCGGAAACGCTGCTCGTGCGGCTAAGGATGAGAAAGAACCATGGTGGAAAGAATCCATGGACAAGCTTCGCAACATAGGGATCTCAGCTCACATAGACTCTGGGAAGACTACGTTGACCGAGCGTGTTCTATTCTACACAGGTCGGATCCATGAGATCCACGAAGTCAGAGGCAGAGATGGCGTCGGCGCTAAAATGGATTCCATGGATTTAGAACGAGAGAAAGGTATCACAATCCAATCAGCTGCTACCTACTGTACTTGGAAGGATTACAAGGTGAAGAGAGTCACTGTTGATTTCTATTTCTCAGATTCAATTTTACTTAATCGAATCTTAATCCTGTTGAATTGTTGTCAGGTTAATATAATTGATACTCCTGGTCACGTTGACTTCACTATTGAAGTGGAGAGGGCTTTACGTGTACTAGACGGTGCGATTCTAGTCCTATGTAGTGTTGGTGGTGTTCAGAGTCAGTCTATTACTGTTGATAGGCAAATGAGGAGATATGAAGTCCCAAGAGTTGCGTTTATCAACAAGCTTGATAGAATGGGAGCAGATCCATGGAAAGTCTTGAACCAAGTGTGTAAACTTTATGATTCTTCGATGCTTTACTTGTTTAATGAAGCTTAGGTTTTTTACTGGTTGTGATTTTTTTATTTTTTTTTTAACTTTACTAGGCAAGAACTAAGCTCCGACATCATAGTGCAGCTGTGCAAGTACCTATTGGTCTAGAAGAAAAATTCCAGGGTCTTATAGATCTTGTTCATGTGAAAGCTTATTTCTTCCATGGATCAAGCGGGTTTGTGTTAAATTGCATTTTCTTTTAGAGTTGCTTGTGTTGTAATGGGGGAGATGTATATGTTGTGACTTTTTGATTGTCTATAAATTGTAGTGAGAATGTTGTGGCTGGTGAGATTCCTTCTGATATGGAAGATTTGGTTGCTGAGAAGAGGCGAGAATTGATAGAGACAGTCTCTGAAGTTGATGATGTACTCGCTGAGAAATTTCTTAATGATGAGCCTGTCTC
This sequence comes from Cardamine flexuosa, assembly GCA_963555745.1. Classification (NCBI taxonomy): domain Eukaryota; kingdom Viridiplantae; phylum Streptophyta; class Magnoliopsida; order Brassicales; family Brassicaceae; genus Cardamine; species Cardamine flexuosa. Next base: position 1,214,000 of record OY743217.1, on the reverse strand, counting down.
TGCTACTGAGCTTGAGGTCTTGTTCTTTGTCCTTTGCTGTTTGTTACTTAACTCATTGGCAGTGTGTGTTATTATAGCACATATAATCTCGATGGCACTGATTTGCATGAAACAGAGGAAGATGGTTCCTGAAAAGTAGATAGATATTGTTGCCAGGTTATGGTATTTAGTTCATTAAATTCACTTAAACAGATACCAATCCTGAGGATATGTTGAATCATCTGGGTCCTAGATCTTCGACTTGTCTTAAGCATTGTCTTAACGTGTAGATATTATTGCTCTTATACTTGCATTTTTGTTACTGTAACTTTTTTTTGGCCTGCTATATATATGTGCAGGAAGCTATTAGAAGAGCTACAATAGCACAAAAGTTCGTTCCTGTATTTATGGGTAGTGCATTCAAAAACAAGGTAATTGATATATTGAATCTAAAGATGATATTTGCGAAAGTTTGGACGACATATTCACTTCCATTTCTCGTTGTCCTGTTGTGTCTGTATTGTTTGCAGGGAGTACAACCTCTGCTAGATGGTGTTATCAGTTATCTCCCTTCTCCAAATGAAGTCAATAATTATGCTCTTGACCAGTCAAAGGAAGAAGAGAATGTACTCATCTTGTATTTTTGTTTTATCGGAGAAGAAAGTACAGGTTCTAAAAAAATAAGTTTCAGGTAACCTTGACGGGATCTCCAGACGGACCTCTTGTGGCGTTGGCTTTCAAATTAGAGGAGGGCCGTTTTGGTCAGCTGACATATTTGAGGTAATTAGTGTTTACTAAATATCATAAGTATTTTGTGTCCTCATGCATGAATTTGTGAATTGCTGAATGCTAACTCATGTTTTTTTTTGTTGATGAAGAGTTTACGAAGGTGTGATTAAGAAGGGTGATTTTATCATTAATGTCAATACTGGAAAAAGAATTAAGGTTAGTTTTTCATGGATCTTAGTATTGCTTTTAGATTTTCATCGCCATGAAGTCTCGCCATAACTTCATACCATATCATATGCCTCTTGTAAACAAAATCTCTGAATTTCAAACTAGTTTTTCAAAAAATTTTACCCTTGCAAGCAGCACCTGTGATGCTTGATTTTACATTAAGGCTATTTCATGTTGCTTGGTGCAGGTTCCACGCTTGGTCCGTATGCATTCTAATGATATGGAGGTTAGACATGCTGCAGTTTATTTTTCTCCAAAGGATTCCATTATGGTAGTTCCATGGTGGCAAATCTAGTACCCTGTCTAGTCCGATTCAAGAAGTTTATTCTATTTTCAGGATATTCAAGAGGCACACGCTGGACAAATCGTAGCTGTGTTTGGTGTTGAGTGTGCATCAGGTACAGTAGAAATGTACTTGTTCATACTTCACATAAGTTGCCTCTTTGCATATGGAACATATTGTACTTTGTCTGATGTTGTGTTTCATGTTCCTAACGTTGTTATATAATCAGGTGATACATTTACGGATGGAACAGTCAAATACACAATGACATCAATGAGTGTTCCTGAACCTGTTATGTCCTTGGCTGTTCAACCAGTTTCAAAAGATTCTGGAGGACAGGTAACTTGTGTGAACTTTATAGCTAAAACAACTTCATATGTTTCTTTAATTTCTGGCTTTGGAGAAATTTGTAACTAAAAATTATTTTCCGGTGTTAGTTCTCGAAAGCATTGAATCGGTTCCAGAAAGAAGATCCTACTTTCCGGGTGGGATTGGATCCCGAGAGTGGCCAGGTATCATCTAAGAACTCTGTTTGGAAACTCTCTTGTTTCACTCCGTAGTAGTATTAGTCATCATTGATGATTCTTCCTTTTATCTTTGATGGGACAGACTATTATTTCTGGTATGGGGGAATTGCATTTGGACATCTATGTTGAACGCATCCGGAGAGAATATAAGGTGCCCTGACTTTAAACCTACACGATGTTCTCTCTTTTATCGTGTCTTGACAAAATCCCTTATGTCTGCTAATTTTTGGAAATCTCAAACAGGTTGATGCGACTGTTGGCAAACCCCGTGTCAATTTTAGAGAGACTATTACTCAGCGGGCTGAGTTTGATTATTTACATAAGAAGCAAAGTGGAGGATCGGGTCAGTATGGTAGGGTTACAGGGTGAGTATCAAAAACTTAGAAACCCTAACTTGTGTGGTTTTGGTTCCCTTCTACACCAATCCTAATGATGTCTAGTTTAAAAAATTGTAATTGTTAGGTATGTGGAACCGCTACCATTGGACTCAAAAGAGAAGTTTGAATTCGAAAACATGATCGTTGGTCAATCGATTCCGTCTGGTTTTATTCCAGCAATCGTGAAAGGTTTCAAAGAAGCTGCAAACGCGTGAGTGGTCTTGTCTTTCTCAGTTTCTTCTTTTCCTCTTGTTTTGGCTGTTGTAAGTGATTGTGAAACCACCGATTCCACTGCAGGGGCTCACTTATAGGACACCCTGTAGAGAATATACGAATAGTATTGACAGACGGAGCTTCACACGCCGTAGATTCCAGTGAACTTGCGTTTAAAATGGCTGCAATATACGCATTCAGACAGTGTTACACAGCAGCTAGACCAGTCATTCTAGAGCCTGTAATGTTGGTGGAGTTGAAAGTACCAACCGAGTTTCAGGGAACTGTGGCTGGTGACATCAACAAGTAAAAAAAATCTAAACCTTTAGCTCTTAAACATTGTTTCCTTGTTCTATTGGTATAATAACAAATCAACATTGTTCATTTATCAGGAGGAAAGGGATAATCGTTGGAAACGATCAAGAGGGTGACGATTTTGTAATCTCAGCTCATGTAAGAACCATTCTATTAACGATCCCTTGTTAAGTTTTGAAATCATAACCAGCATATAATAAATATGTTTTTTTTCTTCTTTATATTATGAACAGGTCCCTTTGAACAACATGTTTGGCTATTCCACTTCTCTCCGGTCCATGACACAAGGAAAAGGAGAATTCACTATGGAATACAAAGAACATTCTGCTGTGTCCAATGAAGTCCAATCTCAGCTCGTCAACGCCTTTAGCGCCAGCAAATCAAGTGATTAATCCATTCATCGATATATTACGTTGAATCCCAACATTATTTATACGGTTCGCAACGAACAAAGTCACTCAGCATAAAATGTCTAATGGGCTTTGTCGAAAGTCTTTATGTTCCCTTTCGAGTTTATTGGATTAACACCTTTATGTAGGTCATATTATTGGTATATTAATCTCAATTCTTGGTCCACCAGTCGCAACCAATTTGTATACTGAACTTTTCTAATTATTCACACAGTAACATAGTAGTATTTATATATTCTGTATTTAATAAGATAGGGTCCAAAACAAGCCAACCAAAAATCGTTAGAGACAATCATTGACAAAGAGTCGTCTTCACGTCAAATAAGAGGAGAGTGAAGAAGAAACTGTCACCAACAAACTAAGCTCAGACTTTTCTTTTTAGCTTCATCTCAAAGCCACTCCTTTATTTTCTTCAAGAGGAGTTGTTAACGACACTTCATCTCCTTCAAATTACCATCATACCCTTCGTTAGTTGTTACTCTTACTCCTATCTAACTTCTCTTGAACTAACATGCTTAAGTTAAACCAATCCAATTTTAAGAACAAATTCAAAGGGAGAATATTGTTAATTTTTTTGGGGATGATTAATGTATTTCTTAAACTCAACAGTCAATTCAAATTTTGGTGTGTTTTGGTTAGCTAATAACTTACTACTAAACTAAACACAAACCACTAATTATTTTTTATAACCAAACGGTCCAAATCCACTCAAACCAAACATATTTTATGTATTTATAACGTAGCATTTCCCTCCACGCTACTTCTATATCCAAAAATTCACATCACACCATGCATCATCATTATCCATGCAATCGCAAACCAATCATCCTCTCCTTCTTCTTCCTTCTCAATCTCAATCTCCATAGCCAACAAACCATCGAAGCTCGAAACCCATCTCAATTTACGATCAAACCATCTCGTGACGTCTCTATACCGGAAATCAAACGTCACCTTCACCGGTTCGGTTACCTCTCAAAAGACAACGAATCAGACAACGTTTTGTTTGAGCAAGCTCTTTCTCGTTACCAGAAAAACCTCGGTCTACCGATAACCGGGAAGCCAGATTCCGACACGTTGTCACAGATTCGGTTACCAAGATGTGGATTCGCTGATGACGTGGAACCTAAAACGACGCCGCTTCACACAAGACAAAAATACGTGTACTTCCCTGGAAGGCCCAGGTGGACAAGAGACGTCCCACTGAAACTTACCTACGCCTTCTCACAGGAGAACCTAACACCTTACGTAACACCAACGGACTTACAGCGCGTGTTCCGACGCGCTTTCGGCAAGTGGGCTTCGGTGATACCCGTAAGTTTCACCGAAACAGAGGATTACGTCATTGCCGATATCAAAATCGGATTCTTCGCCGGTGATCACGGCGACGGAGAGGCTTTTGACGGCGTTTTAGGAGTTTTAGCTCATACTTTCTCACCGGAAAACGGTAGGCTTCATTTAGACAAAGCAGAGACGTGGGCCGTTGATTTTGACGAGGAGAAATCAACGGTGGCCGTTGATTTGGAATCTGTAGCGGTGCACGAGATAGGTCACGTGCTTGGTCTAGGGCATAGCTCGGTGAAAGACGCGGCTATGTATCCAACTTTGAAGCCGAGAAGTAAGAAAGTGAATTTGAGTATGGACGATGTTGTTGGAGTACAGTCTTTATATGGTACAAACCCTAATTTCAATTTAACGGGTTTACTTGCGTCGGAAACTTCGACCAATCTAGCCGATGGTTCGATGATCCGGTTTGAAGAAATTATCTATTCGATTTTTACTACTGTTATCGTTCTCTGTTTTCTTAATTGATAGTTTTCATATACTAGATTAAATTTCTTTATTAAACAAATCGATTAGATTAGTTTCAAGAACTCTGAAATTGTATAAAATCAAATAGATATAGGAAAATTATTTCTTAACTCAAAAAGTGGTATGTTTTTTATGTATGTTTCGTATAAAATGTTTGTACAAGTCCATTTAACAACAAGGTCCATTATATTGGGCCTCAGATATATACAAAGAGATCGAAGAGATAAACACACCAACATCAGAAGAACTCAGTCCACACTCCAAAGCTAACACAATTTGTTTGATAAATTATGCGTTATGGTGCTTTAATTTGGTCTATGCTTCTAAAATTTTCAGCTTATACTTTTTTTTTTTTGGTTGAAAGAAGTAAAAACCAAATACACACACTAGAGGATTCTTAAGACTAGTCAAAAAATCTGTAACCGGAAAATGACAACAAATAATTATTTGTTATTTTATTCAGAGTAGATTATATTATATTTAAAAGAAAGAAAAAAAAAAAAAAAAGAGAGAGACATCCGACACATTTTCTTTGGATATGTATCATCAATGGTCGCTGTCGCATTCAAAAGAAAGTAGGCTCCACGGCCCATAATCATATTAACGGTACGGCCTGGTTAAATCGCTTTCTACTATTCTCTATCATTTTTGGGTTGTTTGGTTACAATTCATAAATTATTTGGGGAATATTTTAAGAGCATAAAGACTATACTCTATCTATTGTCGTTTCAAAAGAAATTTTATCGAACTAGTCTTTTTGGTAGCACAGTGTTTATATCAGTACTTTCAAGTTATTGTTTTTCCTTTTGAAGTAAATAAGTTTCGAATATTTTTTTAAAAACTACAAATTACATTAAAAGTCAGTTGTTGATGGAATTTACAGTACGTTTTTGGAGTTCTGTTTTTTGTAAAAAAAAATCAGATTTCTAAAATTCTCTCTTGTGGTCATAAGTTCATAACTAATTTTTATTGGCTGAGATTGCTATTTTCTTCCAACTAATTAATCATCTTATTTATCTTTTAATCATCATCTTCAGCTTCATTGGCTCCCAATATTTGGGGCCGCATGACTCTATAGTCCATTTGACAAATAATTGCTTAACAGCTATCTTTTGTTTTGTCACAGAGACACATCTTTCATACGTTATCTTACTTTGTAACATTTACGAAGTACGCTTCTTTTTCTATTTATGCATCAGTTCTCAGCGCTCTAGGTATAGATGTATACTTATCTAATTCATGAGGTACGTAATAGTGAAGACTTTGAAATAAAAATTATGCACGACTGATAACATTTTGTATGCTTAAGTAATTAGATAATGTAAAATTTTTGTAGTAAACATTTGAAAATTATAAATACTAAAGAAGGGGACAAGAGGGATAAAGGAAGAGCATATGGTCTATCATCTTTGCATGTTATTCGTCAGAAAATATTATTATCTAAACCAAAAACGTCTCCTTTTATTTTCTTTACATATAACTTTTTCACTTCTAAATTGACTTAAACCAACAAAAAAGATCGAGTGTTGTTGAGAAAAACTCATATAATAACATTCGGTGTCATTATGGGCACATGAGGCCGCACGTGTTCTTGCTGTTTACTTTGGGATCACCGTCCTCTGTCACGTCACGTGATTCAAGAAAACAAAAAAATCAAAGAATAAAAAAAACTTTATTATATAATAATAACAATAATGACATATATTTTCGAAATTATATATATAATAATATTACTATATGCGAGTTACGAGCGTTCTTAGTGGTCACTTGCTTACTTCCACTACTTCAGTTACGAGACCACAACATTTGGGAGTATCAAATCCGTAAGTCAATTTTTAAAACTATAACCATTTGCTTGTTGCCGTTAGAAAATAATACTACAAATTTAGTTTACAAAAAAAGACCAAAACAAGAGACTCTGATTGACAAAAAAAAAAAGAAAAAAGAAAAAAAAAGACTCTGATTGAGAAAGAGAGACTAAAGAGAAATTAGTGCCCACCGTACGTGTCAATGTACTTTCTTTCTACTATTTATCTATTTCCATTTCTTTGTGGAATTAATTATTAAAAATGTCTAATTTAGCTTTGGTAAATTATGGTATAAATAGTAAATTTGAGTACATGGAATGAAAATGTACCGTGTACGAAACTGAACCTTCTGAGCCAAATAGAGGGTGCCAGCTGGAAAAGACACTGTCGGTAGTAAGTGAATTTTTTAAAAAATTAACTATAAAAAACAAATATCTCATATGGGAACCTCTCGTTCCGTGCCATCGTGTTTAGTTAATGCTGAATGTGCAGTGGGGTTAGGCCCTTGTGGGGAGTCACTTTGTTAGTAACAAATTAAAAATATATTAGGTATGATTTTCACGTAATTCGTTTTAAATTTAAAACTGTGTACTTGTGTTAAACCCTAGCAAGCGTCACACGACACGGCCCGTTTCTTTCTCCTTCTCTTTTACTTAAACTCATAGTAATTCCTTTAGTTTTGTGTATATTGGTTTTTTTAAACAAAGTAAAATTGCATGGTATTGCACAACATATTACATTTTTCCGTGCAAATCAGTAGTTATTTATTAATTTCTCACTTTTAGGGAAATTGCACAATATTTCACAGCATATTCAAACATGTAGATTCATAGAGTTCTTCTTGGAATTAACCTCATACAAATGATTCATTATTCGTTATACTCCTTTAATTGTAGTTTTGTTTATATTAGGGAATTTATCTTACCCTTCTATTGCCCCCACATGCAGCCACGTGGCTATATTACCTTTTTCTTTTCTCATTCGTTTATTAATTTTCATAAAAGATTTTTTTTTTCTTTCTGTATTTAGAAATAGTGTGGATAGGTCAAAAACTAAAATTGTCGGCACGTACCATAAAGCATGTGTTATTTGGGAAAAAATAAGAGAGGGTAAAATTAGCTTAATCAATAATTTATCCGCCGAACAACTCTTTTACTCGTAAAATAAAATAATACTGACTATATTATTCGTATGCAGCATATATTCATATTGTTTCGCTTAACCTTACTTTACTTTATTTTAGCTTAAACTTAGAATTAAACTGTATTCTTTATCAAAAAAATTAAACTATATTTATCGATTTTCATTTATATCTCTTGCAGCAAACGATTTGGTAGCCAAAGAACAAAGTTTCTTGTAAGGACATGGCGTATGATTATTTCAAAGAAAAAAGAACACAGAGAACAGATAGACCCACTGAATAATACGTACATTATATATGGTACAGAGCAATGAAAGAGACGTATATATGATGACTGAAAACATATTTTGTAGTTATAAGAAAAAACAAAATTTGAAGTTATACACGAGCTCAGGTTAGGTTAACTCTATGCTTGGTTTGAGAACGTTTTTTTTTTTTTTTCAAGCTCTCAATATTATTGTTCATTTGTTTGGATGAAAATAGGATATTTATTTTGTGTTTCAAATCATTTATTTGCATTAATAAAGTAGAAAACTAGTGTTGTGAGAAGTTGGTGTAATTATTTTCATGTATACCCCAACCAGTTTATATCAACAACCACTTAATTATATTATTTGTCTTCTATAATCTCCAAACCGTAAACAGTTGCTGAAAAACCTAGCTAATTTAATACATATTATAACATATGTTGGCTTAGTCAAACAAAATTTGAATATGGAAAATGTGAAAACGTACAAGTGTAACTAATCAATTACTCTCAAATTTTTAAAAATCCCTAACTCGTCTGTTACTTAGTGAGTGTGCTACATATATGTGACATGTTAAACTTGATTAATTTTCTCATTAAAATTATTCACTAAAGATTTCAACTGTGGTTGTTGATAGAAACGGATAAAAATACATAAGAAGAATATCCGATTTATCTACAACTTTGAAGATTAGCTCAAATTCCAATCCAAAATCTTTCAATTATGAAAATAAAATTACAAAAACAAAAACTATTGAATTGGCTATATAGTATAAGTTTGAAATTGAATAGCTTAGCCAAGTGCATAGTTCATTTTTACCTATATAGATAAAGGTCGATGATGATAAATTAAAAAAAAAAAAGGCCGAGTCGGTCATTCACGGTGCATGGTCACTCTCTCTGCACGTTCTCTTGCCCTCTTCTCTCTCTTTCATTATCTTCCTATTAAAGACTCAAACCAGTCACATAGAGACTGATCGAGAGAGACAGAGTCTTCTTCTTCTTCAACTTGAGCTTGAGAGAGAGAGATCACTAATTAATTAACCAATGGACGTCTATGGCTTATCTTCACCTGACTTACTTCGGATCGACGACCTTCTTGATTTCTCCAACGAAGACATCTTCTCCGCTTCTTCTTCCGGTGGATCCACCGCTGCTACTTCCTCTTCTTCCTTTCCTCCTCCTCCTCTAAACCCTAATTACCACCACCTTCTCCCTTCTTCCACCGATCATCACTCCTTCCTCCACGACATTTGCGTTCCCGTATATAATTCTTATATACACTCTCCATTCCAATTTTTAACTTTCCATTTTCAAGATTTTGACTTTTTGTTTTTGTTTGGTACAGAGTGACGACGCAGCTCATCTCGAATGGCTTTCTCAGTTCGTTGACGATTCATTTGCTGATTTCCCGGCGAATCCATTAGGAGGAACTATGAGTTCAGTCAAAACTGAAACTACTTCATTCCCCGGGAAACCAAGAAGCAAACGATCAAGAGCTCCTGCTGCTTTCGCCGGAACTTGGACACCGATGCCGGAATCTGAGTCCGCCGGGAAATTGAAGCCGAAGAAAGAGCAATCCGGTGGTGGAGGAGGAAGACATCAGTCGTCGTTGACGGAGACGGCGGAAGGAGGAGGAATGAGGAGATGTACTCACTGTGCATCGGAGAAGACGCCACAGTGGAGGACAGGACCACTTGGACCTAAAACGTTATGTAACGCTTGTGGAGTCCGGTTTAAATCCGGTAGACTTGTACCGGAATATAGACCGGCTTCGAGTCCGACTTTTGTTTTGACTCAGCATTCTAACTCTCACCGGAAAGTCATGGAGCTTCGACGGCAGAAAGAGGTTATGAGACAACCTCCACAAGTTCAACTTCACCACCACCACCATCATCCGCCGTTTTAGTCTCGTCGTCACTTTTTTTTGTTTTTGGTTCTTGGGGTTGGGTTTGGGATAGTCTCACGTGATGATGACGTGTCGCGATCCTAGCGGCGTTAATCACGTGACCGACGAGGACGGGAAGCCTAAAATTTTTTAGTGTTAAAAATCGAAATTCAACCTCATTTAATTGTTAATTATTAAATTTTTAAATCTTTTGTTTGCCTTTCCTGTTACGTTATTACTTCCATACTTAAAACTTTTTTAAAATATATTTTTACAAATGCTTTAATCATTTACTGAAGATGAGTTAGAAAAAGCTACATTAATTTCCGCTTACACTAAACGGCGTCAGTGTTCAGAATTCTATATATTATCTACTTGCACCCTTATTGCGACTTTACGTTTCGTTCGACCGAATTTGTTAGATACGAACCAGAAGACGAATAAGATCATGGGTCCTATTCCTGTTTACGCAATTTTAATTCTAGGTTCGGTTTGCATTAACACGAACCTAATACATGGTTTGGGTTCCACACAGATTAAAGGTGTTCATAAAAACATGAAACCTAACCGATCAGCCCCAACCAAAACCTGTTTTAATTTTTCAACAAATTAAAGACACCTAAAATTTGAAACTCTAACAAAACTGATAATATTGAATTTGATTTCAACTTTGATTATGTTTCCTCACAAAAAAAAAAAAAAAATCAAACCGAAAACTAGATTTAAAAATACACCTTCAAGGAACACTTCAACATGACAACATCATCATGAACTTTGTATTACTAACTATTACCAAAGAACGAAAGCCCTTGAAACACAGAAGACAACAAGATATTACATCGTTGGCATTTGTCACCGAACAAAAAAAAAAAAAGGGTTTAATCATGTTTTGAACATTATTATAGTGTAATTTTGCTCCATCACCGTAAGAACCCAAGAGTTATCAAATTCGGAACTAGAAATTGGTGTTTGTTTTTTTCTCATACAGAGATTCCATAGTTGCTGATCTTGTTCACTTCCTTTGTCAAAGCGTTTCTCTCTTGCTTTGTTTCTGAAGCACGGTTCGATATCTGAGGTTTAACAAATAAGAGATCTCCATTATCGAATGTATATAAATGGTTACTAACTTATTGTAAACTAGTTCAGCTCCTAACTAAAGATCAAGCTCCTACACTCTTATCTTATAGGAGCAAAGAGACGAGTAAAACTTACTTGAGAGCGGAATCGAGAAGCTTCTCTTGTGGGCAATTCTTTTAGTACATCTTTCAAACCTGTATATACAAAATGACGGAGGTATGAGTTGATAAGGTGTGTTACAGGGAGCATATATTTGGTTACACAAACTGTGGCATTATAACACAGAAGAAAAGGGTAATAAAACATACCTGCTGCTTGCTTTTCAATCTTATAAGCTGAGCGGATCGCACCTTGAATCTGTTTTCCTGCTTGTCTGTTTAAGAAGATCAAGAGCATTAACATAAGATTCAAATTGGTATACATATCCAAAATATAGACTGTATATTTTGTGTGAATCACAAACCTGAGTTTCATCCTTCCTCTAATCAACTCATCTTCTGCCTTAGTTGCAACTCTCTGAAACAATCAAAGTTGTTACAAACTCAGAAACCATAACCCAATAACGGTTTCCAACAGACTCATCGAAAATAATTGAAGGCTATCCATCTATCTATTGATAGAAGTTAAGAAAGAGTTAAACTCAAGAATACTGTATATCCTTTCACTAAATTAATTCTACTGTGAATGGAGCATAACCATTTATCTGTGAAAATAGATCCATTCACCTATATGAATCTAAAGCAGCACCATCCTTATCTAATATCCACTTAATAAGGCTACATAGAGACTTCTCTAAATCTGAACCCTTCCACCAATTTTCACGCTAAACACTTGACAGTCTTTTCATACATAGAAATCGTCTCCACGAACTTCAAGCTCATGTTGGAAAATCTTAAACAAGAGAAAAAGGTTACCTCTAACTTGTCACTTTCGGCTTTAAGACGATCCATTGATTGTCGCAACTCTTTAACTTTAAGATCAGCTCTAGAAAGTAAGGCCTGAATCCAAAATATAGTGTCAAGACAAAATTTAGCCACAGATATTCCAAATTATACATTCTACAACACTGACCTCTTCACTTAGAAACATGCGTAAGGTATTGTAATACACAAATCTTCTTGTCTCTACAAATAAACATAGCAAGTCACTAATCGAAAGAATCATCCAAGTATATTGAACTCTAGGGAGATAAGAATATACAGAAAATATACTTTTCAAAGCAAAAATCCCAACTCCAAAAGCTAAGCTGCCTGATATTACTGGATGAGAGGCAGCAATGTTCACACCATCTGCATACAAAATTGACCAATCTATGAGCCGAGAGCAACGAAATAGAGATAGGCAGGAACGTAGAAGAGACCTTTAATCTTCCCAAACACCATATGCTCGTAAACATTATACTCAGAAACTATATCTCGAAGAGAATCCTACATTCCAAAAGAATCAATTTGGTAAGAGGATAACAAATCACTCGAATGATATACATAATAGATGGTGTCAATGTCAGATTCGCTTGAATTCCAATGAAGATTAAGGATCCTTACGATGGTTTGGCTCGTGTGAGCTACGGAAGTGTCTCGAATTTGAGACAATCGAGTTTTGGAAGCGTCAATGGTAGAATCTACCGTCTCTGTTATCGTCTTCTGGTACACAATCGCCTGACGCAGTGCATCATCGATCCAGGAAGCTGCATTTTCAACCGTCGTCGTTGCGATTTTAGGATATGCCGGGGGCTGCTCTGGCGGAGACTGTGGAATTTCCGGTGGATTCGCATGGTTCATCTCTGAGGATGATTCTCCCAAGGTTGCCATTAGAAACGATCTCTTCAAATCAAAACTTCGACCTCCTTCGCTCAACTTCTATGAAAAAAACCAGGTGGATGCAAAAATGACCCGGTTATAATAAATCGGGCCCCGTTTCAAATTATCTATTGACAACTTAAGCCCCTGAATTTATATTTAATCTCCAACATTTCGTCTTTATTTCTTAATTTTTCAGAAATCTCGAGAGCAATTAATTTTCTCTTTATCTTTACTTTAGTCAAGTGTGGTTAAAATCTTAGTTAGTCTCCTTTTATGTCGACTCAGAGATACTTCGAATTAAGCTCATGCTGATGAATTCTTGGAAAATTAAATGAAGATGTATATAATTTGTATGAAGAACATTGAAAATTTGAATTGACAAGAAACTGGAATAGTTTTTACTCAGGTAATAAACCACAAAATTAAAACATTTAACTGAAACCAAAGTCTAATATTTTTTATCACTAGGAGTCACTTAGGGGTATTTTCTTCAAACTATAATCTTTCTTCTCATCACTTGACAAAGTAGAGCTTGCCCATGACATGAAGGACAGCGACGAAAGCAATGAAACCGATGCTCATGATAAGGACTACATTAGGGGAGATCTTGAGACCGGGTGCATCATCGGTGTAGAACTGAAGCATGGATCCAGCTGCACCACCAGAGGCTCCTCCTCCACCAGCACCACTGCTTGGCTTCCTCCTACGCATGCTTGCAGCTGCAGCTGCACTTCCTCTCTGTGGAGCTCCACTACCAACCATTCTTTCTTCTCTTCTTAACTATCTGAGATATATAGTTGAAGTTATTATTAGTTTTCCATGGTCATACATACAAAAACCTCTACTAAATGCCTTCAAATTTCATCCCAATCACATAAGGCAACTAATTTCAACCCTATTCCATAAGCTTTGGCAATCATGTAATTTCGCAAAGTATTCAAGAATTCGATGAGAAATTCGAAACTATCAAACACAGAGAATCAATTAATAGCATCAGGTCTGCGAATCTAACAACAAAGAAAAATAAATTACACGAGAAAATGCGAAATTCTTAACACATCAAGTCGAATTCAACCATCGAGACCTATTTAACAATGAACATGCAAAATTCTGGATAAATTTCTCAGACGCGTTAGGCAACATTAAGCATGAAAAAGCAGAAATCGAATCCAGATCGGTGATCGTTAAACACCACAACTCAGATTCGACATCGAGATCTAATAATCAGATCTACGCACAATCATAGATCTAACATTCCTCGATCCTGATTTTCATTGAATCGATCAACTACAACGGAGATTAGATCGAAACAAGAACAAAAGCTCACCTGATTCAGCTACGAAATTCTGAAGTCGACGAGAACGATACAAGACGGAGGAAATTTTCAGACGTTCGGGTTTGACCAGAACCAATTTTATAGAATCAAATATTCTCGCCACGCACCTCTTGTATTATTAGCCAATCCAAATATGCCATCTCAGCTTAATATATCAGAGTTTTTCTACAAGTCGAAAATGGGAGATTTCTGAGAAAATGAATTTTACGGCCCAAAAAAGCCCAAACTAAAAAAATCTTTCAGCATTAATCGAACAAGGTCCACAACTTTTGGGACGACAGAAAATTTTAAAGAATTAAAAAAAAAATGTTCGCTGAAAATAAGTGAGTAGGGACAAAGCTCTCCGATAAATGAATCTAAAGATTGATTGTGTAATGATCATTTGCTTTATTTGTAGGTCACAGGAGAAGATATCTGAAGTGAAGTGTGTGATTTTAATGTTTTATGACTTTTGATTCTCTAAATCAAGGGACGAAATCTAAGCATAAACAAAAAATCTGCCAACAAACTACGGAATTAGGTCCAACGACATTTTCGATATTGAAAAAAATAAAAAGAATTTCATACGAGTTTTATCAGAATATGATTTTATTTGTTAATATCTAATGGAGAAAACCGAGGAAGAAATACAAATCAAGAATGAAGCTTCGTACGTGGGCACGTAGTACGTACATTCCTAAGTACGTATATACATTAAAAGCATTTAATCTTTTTCATCATCATCTTTTTGTAGATCTAAAACACGAATCTCGAGATGGAGACAGATATGTGAATCAGAGAGTGTAATGAAACATATCTATCGGGGCATAAGGTTATGGAGCCTGACAATTTGTGTACGGTCACAGAGTCGACAAATACTGTATCACTGTACGTTTTACCTTCGTACGTATCGTTCATTTCCAAAATCTAATTTCATTAATGTGTTCCACTTCCAACCAATCAAATGTTGTATATATAGTTTTATACTCTCAGAAAGCAATGATGCTACCGAATGTATTTTACATTTTCCATTTTGTATATATTTTCATATATGAATGAAATTAATGAATATAGACTAATCTTCTTTGACATGCGCAGCTGAAAACACATATTAAATACTCGTTACTTCGACGATTTAATGAAAAAAATAAATATCTTATATTCATTTAGTAGAATCAATGTTCACACCCACTATACTATTACTTTCGAAATGACAAGGATATGTCGTAGATGTGAAAATAAATTAAGCAAAAGTATGATGTTAAATCATATAAATAAAGTGGGGGAGAGACAAATAAATAAGAAACAAAAATAATTGAACCAGGTAATGATGACGTAGTAAATTATTTTGACGGGACGATATTTTGTGTAAGAAAATAAATCAAACCGGGGTCCGTTTTTTGGCATTTATTATCAAACGTATTCGTGCGGTGGCGGTGGTTATCCCAATTTATTACTTGTACTTTATTTTGTCCCTCCACTTATATTTATTTATTCACCATACCAAAATAAACAAATCATCAAGTTTATCTTCTTTACCTTGTTGTACCCGATAATAGAACTTGTACTATCTCTTAGTTTGAGACTTTAAGCTGCAGTTTTCGAGCAGATGTGTAAGGATAGAAAATCAGAATCGTATTTATTACGTTTGGTATAGCATATTGGAGTGTGAGTGTTAGTTAAATAACCGGTTAGGTTGTTGAAATAAACCAGTTGGCTTTTTTTTTTGTAACTAACTCGGTTTAATTTATAAATCATAAAGTACAATTCAGCTCATCGTCCTTCTTTTCTACTGATAGTTCCTGATTCAATATAGCATTCGTGTTTGTTCATGACGGATTTTTGAATATTTCGGTTTTTGATATTCACAATTTTGTGTATGCATATGGTATCAGATCGAATCATGCAAGAGGCAACATCGCACCCAATTTTTAAAAATAATTGATTTGAAAACTAATCGTAAATATAAAGTTTATAAAATACATTTTAATTATAATACATTCAAAGATATGTTCTAGGCAAATTTATCACAAAGCAAATATATTGACACCAAAATTAGTTATATTAATAAATAATAAGATATTTTAGTTTAATAAGATAAATTTAGGAACAAATCTTGCCACAACGTTAATTTTTCAATAAGCTGCGTATTTGTTTACTACAAAAGTCAAAATACACTGTGTACTGGGTGTGTTAACAGAAAAAAATGGATGTACGAGTGGTTTTAAATTCACAACACGAAGAAACATATTTATTATACAAATATATATATATATATATATATGATCATTGAAAAAAAAAAATGTTTGATGGAATGGAAATATTAACCTCCATGCGTGTGAGTTGTGAGTGTTCTTGTGAATCTTTCGAAGTTCGCGAACGTCGACGTTGACGAAATTCACACGTGTGTCCACTAAACAACAGTACACGCGTTAAAACCACTAGTTAAAATTTAACATGAATAGGCCCCACTTGAAAAAATCCTGAGAGAGTTTCACTGATGTTGAGTTGACATCTCCCTCGCTACACCGTCTTCTTTAGACTGTCGGCGGAGTCTCCTTTGTTTTTACTTTAAGATACCTTTATTTATTTATTTTGTTTCAAAGTACTTTGGCTTTCGTTTCATTTTATTTTATTATCATGTGAATAAAATATGAAATAAACTAACCAAAAAGCTTAGCTGTTGCACTTACACATTTGTTTCTCTTTTCTCAGCTTATTTATTAATTAATTACTTATTTTAGTAACTTCTCTACAGCTTCCATATCACTCCAAAAACCTATGTCGATTCCCTTTTTCGATAAAACTCCATATTATAATATCCTCTAGTAAATACTGCATCCTCACACTGTAAATGTATTATAATCATCAACTACATTATTTCAATGGTTTTAGAAAAAAATGTATTACGTTTGAAAATTTGATTCATTTGTCAAAAAATCTACTATGTATAGGTTTCGTTCCATAAAAAAGTAATAAGTCCAATACGAATTAAAAAAATGTACAAAGTTTTGTTGTTTAAAAGTTAAAACCAAACAAAAGCTTTTATGATGACCAACGTTTTTTTTTGTTTCCTTCTTAAATCTTATAGTAGGTAAAATTAAATTGCTTTATCTGGACGAAAGAGATTCAAATCTGGGTTATTCTTACGATTCAAAAAATAAAACCTGAACTTTCGTAGTTGCACGAGCTATGTTTTAATACTATTAAATATTCAGTACACACACTATAGTTAGTAGTTATAAAACATTTAAATATAAAAAATATATGAAATAAAGAAGAGAAGACGAAGTTGCCCTACCTCTGAATTCTCCATCCTTCTTGACCACTCTATATAAAACGCCTCTCTAAACCCAAGTTTTCAATTTCATTTTCATTTTCAATATCTTCAAAAACCCCATTACTACTTATCTCCGATTAGAATGGATTCTCTAGCGATTTCTCCGAGGAAGCTCCGGTCAGACCTCTACTCATACTCTTACCAAGATGACTCCAACACACCTCTCGTCATCTCTGTTCTCTCTTCTCTGATCGAACGAACTTTAGCTAGGAACGAGAGAATCAGCCGAAGCTACGGTGGTTTTGGTAAGACACGTGTCTTTGATTCCCGGGAGATTCCTGATATGACTATTCAATCATACCTAGAGAGGATTTTCCGGTATACTAAAGCCGGTCCATCGGTTTACGTTGTGGCTTATGTATACATTGATCGATTCTGTCAGAATAACCAAGGTTTCAGAATCAGTTTAACCAATGTACATCGTCTCCTCATTACAACTATCATGATCGCTTCCAAATACGTCGAAGATATGTAAGTTTTTTAGTAAATTACTTTCAAAAACAAAGTTTGAACCTTTCTAAAAATAGATTAAAATCCTCTGTTTTTTTTCTTCTAAATTTAAACTCATTTTCTTTATTATTGTCTTCTAACAGGAATTATAGAAACTCATACTTTGCGAAAGTAGGAGGATTAGAGACAGAAGATTTGAACAATTTGGAACTAGAGTTCTTGTTCTTGATGGGATTTAAGTTGCATGTGAATGTAAGTGTGTTCGAGAGTTATTGTTGTCATCTTGAGAGAGAAGTTAGTATTGGAGGAGGTTATCAGATCGAAAAGGCTTTACGTTGCGCTGAAGAAATCAAATCCAGACAAATTGTTCATGATCCTAAACATCATCATCACCATCAATTTTCTCGAATCTTGTTGTAGTGAACAACCACTCTTTGTTTTTTTTTTTTTTTGTCGTTTTGCTTTGGAGGGCCTTTGACTTTCTGATTGCCTTGTCGGTTTAATTTCTCTTTTTTGTTTTGTTGTTTTCTTGAAATGCAAAATGTAAATAGAGAGAAAATATAGAGGCTGAGGTTGTATGTATGTATGTATGTATGTATGTATGATGTATTTGTTAAATTTGAAGGAGATGGTTTTCATTTGCAAAATCTATGTTAATCTGTTCTTTTGTCATCTAATAGATCTTTTTTTTGTTGTCCTTTAATAGTTTCTTAGACATGTGAACTAATGATATCGGTTTCGACACTAACATCTATGGATTAAGGTATTTTATTTATGTCCGTGATTGTGATTTCTCATAACAGATTTGTCTATTTATTTGATTTGTTGAGCTTGCTGGTAATCTTAGGGTCATGTTCAACTCATTACCAAACAAAATGTTTTGTTTTTCTTTTCTTTTCGGTATAACTTCTTCATTTTTGTTCCTCCTTAATGGGATACCATTTGTGAGAATACAAAATAAACAGGAAATAAAATCATTGATAACGAGACAACATAATTTTCTTTTTTTTGACGAACTTAACATTTTAACTAGCAAAGCTAACAAGATTATTTACATTTTCTACCTTGCAAAGATATTGAAACAAGATACACTATTTTAGTTCATAAATGAGATCACCAATTGCCTTTATTTATTTTGTGAAAGAAATAGTTCAAATATTGTCTTTATTTAGGAAAACAATAGTTCAAAAGATATTTTGTTGTTGTCAACAATAGTATGAAAGAAATAGTTCAAAGATTATAAAAATTGTTATAATACTTTTTCAACTATTATATTCCTAAATAGTATATACACGCAATGAGTTAAATTTTTGATGCAACATGCAAATTCCACATCACTCATACGAACGTTTTTTTTTTGTTAAAATACGAAAGTATTTCAATAGTTGTATTGTTTTTTTAATCGGGTCGTTACTCGAATACTCTTTTTGTTCTAAAATATAAAGATTTTTAGTTAAAAGTTCATTTACTAAAAAAAATGTTTTTTAAACTAAAATAATCATTAATTAATTTTTTTTCTCTGTTCTCAGCAATACTTTTATAAGATTTGTATTTAGTTTATCTTAAAGTATTTATTTTTTATAAAAATACATTGATATTTGCAAAGATGCTTATAAAATGAAACAAACAAATTTAGTTAAAAATACTTATATTTTGAAATGGAAGGAGTACTTGTATTGTATATTACATTATATATTACAGTAAAACCTCAATAAATTTAAAATGTTGGGATCAGAATTATATTAATTTAGAAAGTATTAATTAATTGATAACTAATGATTATTAATTTATAGAAAGTTTTTCTGAATTTCAAAAAAATGTTATATAGAAAAATGAAAATAATACTCCGATAAGTTTTAATGCATTGACACATTAAAAAATAACTATTGCATATAACCTTTTAATATAATTTTTGATGCAATTCAAAAAGATTATATTATATATTTTGATATTTTCTTAAAAAATATAAATAAAACCCAACAAAATTACAAGTATACAAATAAATAATAATATATATTTTACTAAAATATTTTATACATATACAATAAATTTATATAATTATTAATTTATATTATTAGTAAAACCATATATTTACATAAAAAAATTTTAAAAAATTATTATTTTATTATTTTATCAAAATGTGTCAAATATTAATCAACTTGGTTCTACTGTAGTTGCATATGCATATATGTTTAGAAAATTCAAATCCGCCAAAAACTAAAAAGCAGTTTTTGGACTTTTCGGATCATTCATTTTGCACAAACTTCAAGTCATCATCTACTAGTATGAATTATTTCATTGACTTTGATGCTTCATCATAATTCATAAGATTGAAAGTTGATGGCAACTCTCTATTTCAGTTTAGTATGAGGAAGATTTTTGTTGTTGTAAGTATTTACATTTTCTACGTTGGAGTTGGAAATATGTTCATGTGAGAATATGTCTTTATTTAGGAAAATAATAGTTCAAAAGTTTGTTTTCAAAATAAGCTTATTGTAAATTGTTCAAATTCTCCAACATATAATAAAATGACTAATAAGAAAGTGAACTTAAAAATTAGCAACCCCCAGGCCCTCCAAAGAAGACAGCAGAGTTCCAAGGTGAGTCAAAAGTCTCTCCAATTGCAACATATTTTGCATTATAACATATTGGCTGATTCGCGTAAACCTTTATACCAACTGGTTTAGTTGGTGTCCATAAAGCATCTCTCACCTTAATGGTATTGACAGAAGCATCTCTTTTGTATCCATCTTGTGCAAAACTCCCACTTCCCATAGGTGGGCTCTTCTCACCAATGGGGCTATATACTTCTCCTCCCCATGAAGCATATGATGCAACTTGAGCTAAGCCTTGTGCTGTAAACAATTTTCTAGGCCAGTAACCGATTGCCACGGTATCGTAAAACAGCTTCCAGTTTCCTGTATTAGGTTCCTGTTTTACAATAATTACTTGCTTGAATTAGGACTGATGACCCAAAATATAACAAACTAATTAAAAGACCCTATTAACAGCGTCACTACCAAAAACACAAGTGAAGAGGCTGCCATTTTTCTTTGTTTTTTTTGTTGTTGTTGAGAAAAAGGTAAATGCGGTTATAAATAAAAAATCAGTCATTCATTGTGTGTCAAAGAAGAAACAAAGCTCATAAATGAAAGAAGGTCAAATCAACGAAATGAGTTTCAGCATAACTTTCTACTTCATAGAATAAAATGTTAACCGGTTATAAGAATAACTAGAGTAGAATTTGGGATACACCGCAGGTCAATATTTTTTTAATTATTGTAATAAATATTTATATTTTACTGTTTAATATTTGTGGTCAATTTTCATATAATTTATAAATTTTTAGATTTTGTTTATATAATTTTTATAATATTTTTTTACTTATATTTAGTTTTAGTTTTATTAAATTATAAAATGTTATTGTTGTTAGTTAGTTAGCTTATATATCTATTCTAAATTTGTGTAAGTAGTTATTTTGTCCAACTTTTCTCCACTGTCCAATAGGTTAGAAATACCCGAATATTTGATTATTGTAATTTAAATAATTTAAATGTGTTTAAAAAAAAATTCTTTTAATATTTTCTTTATTTTAGTAAATGTTATAATTGTATACACAAAATTCTTTATATTTTCAAATATATCATATATTATATTTCATCAACTATATAGAATTATTAATTTATAAATATAATTTTTTTTTTGATTAAAATTTAGTAGTTTACGGCCAATCCATTAATTCGCAGAAAAAGTTTGATATATATGTGGTCCATTATGAGCTTGTTCATGATGCTTACTTATTAATGTGCATAAAATTGTATGTCTATATCTACTTTATGTCGGATTTACTTGTACTTAACCCATATGTCATCTATCCGATTAACGTCTCTACCAATATGAGATATTAAACACACATTGTTTCCTTATTGATTGAGTTAATATATACCCGTTTATAAAAATTTAAATCACAACATATGCATTCAAAAAAATTAAAATTTTATTAATCCTATATTTTATATAATAATTTAAAATAGTTTAAAAATAATATCAAATAAAAATGATGAGAAAATCATAATTCATATTATTAAAGCCACAATATTAGACAAGGAAAGGATAGTAGAGAAATATTAGATAAGAAAAAAATTGTAAATAACTAACTAATTGTTTATTTAGAAATAGAATAATATATAAATTAAATATGAGAGTGATTGGATATATGAATAATTATTTGGTGTTTGGAAAATAAATAGTCTTAAATTTGTACTTTAATTTTAATAGTATAAGATAAAAAAGTTACTTTGTATTTAAAGTATTTTTGGATAAGGTGTATTAAAGTATCTTATACTATTAAAATTGAAGTACAAATTTGAGAAATCAGGTTACCAAACACTCAATATCTTAATCTTACATCCAAACATCTCTTAACTAATTAAATCTCTACAATCATTTATTTATATAATATTTTTTTACAATCTTTTCCTTATCTAATATTGTGATTTTATTAGTTTGAATTATGATTTTTCTATCATCTTTATTTGATATTATTTTCATATTATTTTAGATTATTATGCATATGTTGTGATTTAAATTTTTGTAAACGGGTATATAATAATGTTTTATGTTATAAAATTGAGATTATTCATGTTTCCAAACAAATAAAAAAATAAACAAAAGTAATTTAAATAAATAAAATAAAAATATTCATAACAAATTAATAAGTTAAATTTATATATAGAAAGTTATAATAAATTTAAAATATCAAATATTTATAAATAGTAAATTAATTGATAAAATACTATAATTTTATATGAAACAATTGACCAGCGCTATACCACAGGTTCGAATCTAATCAATCTTACAATTCCTTACAACCTTATTTATGTTCGTAAACAGCCACGCAGATACTAAACATGAATTGTATCCACATTAATCATTTTGGATACATAATAAAAGAAGAAATAGTCAGAATTTTGGATCGTGATTTTGGTGTCCAAATAATTGATTAATCGGTGGCACATATACATACTTTTCCAATACAGTTTATCTTCATTTTATTTAAATGATTACACCGCGGGTGAATTGATGTATAATAAATTTAAATTTAATGTAAGTTTCTGGAATATTAATATTTAAGATTTTATAATAATTATAATATTTTCTGTTAATTTCAATTTCTCAATTTTGTTGCCTGTTCATTTTATATATTATATATACAGCTTATAAATTTGCTAGTTTAATAAGCACATTGATTAATAAAATATTAACTGTATTCATACTATAACCACAAAAGAAATATTGTTTTAAATATTCCTTTTTAGTATATGTTCTAATTTTATACATAAAATTCTTTATATTTTAAAATATAAAGAATTTTATGTAATATTTGAAAATATAAATAATTTTATGTATAAAATTAGAACATATACTAAAAAGGAATATTTATGTATATATATCCATTTTTTCATGTGTATAAATTTTTTATGTCTATATCTGCCTTATGTCGGATTTACTTGTATATATTTCGTATGTCACCGATCCGATTGACTTCTCTACTAATATGGGATATTGAATACATAATTTTTCCTTATTAATTGAGTTAATATATATCCGTTTATAAATATTTAAATCACAACATATGCATTAAAAAAATTAAAATTTTATTAATCATATGTATTACATAATAATTTAAAATAATAGGAAAATAATATCAAACAAAAAATGATAGGAGAATAATAATTTATATTATTAAAATCATAATATTATATAAGTAAATGAGTATAGAGAAATATTATATAAGAAAATAATTATAGAAAATTAATTAGTTAATAGGTGTTTGGATGTAAGATTGAGATATTGAATATTTGATAACATGATTTTAAGATAGTGTTTGGTAACCTGAGTTCCCAAATTTATATATTTTTTTTAATAGTAAATAAAAAATATGCATCAACCATTTTAAATAATATAAAATTAGTATTATATTGATTCATTGAATCTTTCCTACTTGTATGAGCAAATATGGTAATTTGGTAAATCAATTCAATTTTCCAATTGCGCAAAAATACTAGTCAGAATAGTGCACGACGTAGTCTGCTTGACGAGTAGATTCCTAAATAAAGACATCAATCATTTGATATAATCCTATGCGCTAGATAACTAAAGATAAGGTTAGGATGGGTGTGTTGATACGATGTCTAATAATTGCCTCACAAGAGGTATACATCCATATTTATATTGCAAGTACCATGACTTTTTTTCTTCTTCTTTTCATCAGCCTACTTAAAATCCGTGAAATAAAATTTAAAATCATGAAAACAGCTACGAAACGTTCTGGTTTTTAATCTTTTGATTGACGTGGTCTTATTAGATTGAACAACAGTATTTCAAGACCAGGCAAATTCTCTATTTGGATAGGAATAGAACAAAAAAAAAAAGCACTTCTGTATATTTGGCACAACGAGTCATTAAGCTAGCATAACGAGAAAATACTGTTAAGAGACAGGGAAAAACAAGCACCAGATTGATAACTAGAAGGCAGATCAATCTCCATTTCGGCGCATTTACGAAAACTAATAATTGAGACGACTGATTACATAAATTTTTACATTTTAGTGTCATCATTAGTTTCATTACGCACCGAACGAAAAATTATTATTGTGACTATATGTGGAAGCTCGTCGAAATAAGTACAGTACTGTGAAGAAGTGTTGTTTCTTCTAAGTGTATCTAAAGTGCATGGGCTTAATGGTCCGGTTGATTTATACTGGGCCAGTCTAGAAATTTATTTTTCTCTCATCTAAATGTAGATTTCGTGGGCCTATCATCAAAATCTAATAAATTTTTTAATTTATATTTTAACAATATTTTTTTGACCTAATCAACACATTATTATTTTTTAGATTTGAATAATGCAAATCATTTCATAAATTAATTGATGGGATCCACCATGACGTTTTTACTTGACGATTAAAATGGTTTAAAATTGATTTCAGTAAATCGTCATGACGAACCTGATTCACGCAAGTTTTACGTTCAAGTTTTCAACAGCCTGCGATTATTTTCAAAGTCCTCATTATGCATTGAAATCGATTTCAATTAAGATTCAACTACCAAGCAAACCACCATTAACGGCTACATTAACGTATAAATTTCGCCATCAATATCTACTTTATAATTCCAAATGACCTTGATTTAGGGAAAAAATAACTAAATAAGCATTAATCTGCAATATGACACCGTATTATTTAGCCACATAAATGATAATAAAACTGTGGGCCTAACCGTTAACCGTCACTTAGGACCCACTTCGAAGTAAAACAAAAAAAAAAGTTGAAGAACTTCACGAGGATTAATTGACACGTGGATTAAAACAGTTCGGCGTGTCAATGTCTTTCACAGGATTCGATCAATCTATAAGTAGTAGTACCAATGATCCTTATTAGTAATAACTTCTTATCATTATATATCACAATGGCAGTTCTTGTCGTAGAGAGATATCACATGATGATAAATTTACTCTTTGCTCTAACGTGTCTCCTCTTCTATTTAACTCATTGCTTTAGCCCCAAGAAACTCAATATTTCAGCCGTTGCTACCGGCAACTCTGATTGGTCTAGCGCTGGAGCTACGTGGTACGGTGCCTCTAACGGATACGGAAGCGACGGTATATATATATATATAAATTATAATATGCATCTTGTACGTAAATTACATTTCTATATAAACAAGCAAGTAAATAATTAGCTATTATTATGAAGGTGGAGCCTGTGGATATGGAAAAGCTGTGGCACAAGCTCCGTTTTCGAAGATGGTGTCTGCCGGAGGCGCTTCGTTGTTTAAGTCGGGCAAGGGATGTGGCGCATGTTATCAGGTTTCTTTTAAGATCAACTAAATAACATTTTAGGAGAAGAGAAAATATAAAGTGTAGCTTAATTATTATTTTTATACATATGGTACAGATAAAATGCACGTCGAAATCGGCGTGTTCGAAAAATCCGGTTACGGTAGTGATCACAGACGAATGTCCTGGATGCATAACCGAATCGGTTCATTTCGATTTGAGCGGTACAGCATTTGGTGCCATGGCAATTTCTGGTCAAGATAGTCAGCTTCGTAATGTCGGAGTTTTGCAGATTCTTTATAGAAAGTAATAATTTTTCTAAGGATTTCACAATAATAAATTACTACAACGTTGTTACTATGTACTAATTGTTTAACTGGTTCATTAATGTGTGTTTGTAGAGTTGAGTGCAACTATATTGGCAAAACGATGACGTTTAAGGTTGAGGAAGGTTCAAACGCTAACTACTTCGCGGTTTTGGTAGAGTATGAAGACGGAGACGGCGAAATCGGCAGAATCGAACTCAAACAAGCTCTAGGTTCTGACAAGTGGCTGTCTATGAGTCATTTATGGGGTGCCGTGTGGAAGCTCGACGTGTCATCACCTTTGAGGGCCCCACTGTCACTCCGTCTGACTTCGCTGGACTCCGGCAAGATCGTCGTGGCTTCCGATGTTATTCCAGCCCGGTGGCAGCCCGGTGCGACGTACAAATCGAACGTGAACTTTAAAGTGTAACAGCTAGAATTGAATGAACTATATATGTAGTATCTAAGAATAAGTTAATGCATGGCGACAACTATATATCAAAAGGGTAACTTTGAATATATATATATAGTATAGTATAAATGATATTATTTAATCCAATGATATTATCTTGGTCATTTGAGTTTCAGTCCAAGTGTTTTATATGTGATAAGGTTAAAAGATAGTAAAAAATAGTATACAACAAACTCTAGTGAAAATGTTGTGAGACAAACCAATGTCTTACATTGGAAAATTAGAAAATAAAATTTTAATATATAAATTAAGTCAATCACTAATTAGTATGAGGTATTTTGGAAAAAGCCGAAAAGCAAATTCGTGCGGGTTTTAACATTTGCGCCTAAACCACAATATCATATCAATGAAGGACTTAACTTAGGCTTACAAAAACCCAACAATTAGTATTAGAATCAGTCCAAGTCAATTTTCTTATTAATATAAATTACTTGCTTTGGGCTCAAGTGGCAAAATCTGCATGAATTTTTTTTGGACTTCTTCCCAAAAAAATTCATATTAATTGGTGATTAACTTGACTTATATATCAGACATATATATTCTAATATTCCGATGTAAGACAATAGTTTATCTCACAACAAAATAGATTTGGAAAGTTAAGTTGAACTTTAATTAGGAGTGAAAACTCTAACTGAAAGCACAAAGACATCATAATCGCTGAGATGTGTAGTAGCCGAAGAAGAAGCAAACCTGATGGATCAAACTTTACCATTCGATAATTTTTCAATTGATTAGAGATGACAATATTGGCGTAGATGGGCATAGAATGGAAGTTCTTATTTAATATTGGGCTTCAAATTTGGGCCCATCATTACATCAAAATTTAGTTAAACGGTGCGCTTCAATCCATATAAATATGAATGAACTGTTTTAATTGATTAAATTTTAGATTCAATGGTTCATATAAACCTTCACAATCCTTAAAAATTAATATTCTGGGTTTGTTGAAAAATTTCCGAGTTTAATATCAGATAAGATTGGTGAGGTGAGTTAATCACAATACGCGTAGCTCCTACATTTCGTTGTACTCATTGCATTGCTCCTTTGAATTGCCAATCCTGAGCGGTTTGGTTCCACTTGAATTGCTGCAACACAGTCAATTTTGAGGTGATGTCGCTGCGGCTGTTATAGTATATAGCCGTCTTCAAATATATCAGTTGCATGTCTTGTACACTGATTTCATTCCGCAAAAGGAGCACGACATAGTGGTGTATCTATGTTAGAGAGTAAAAGCTCAGGGAGGTCCGAAAACCTCATTATAAAAATCTTCGTCATCTAGTGAATTAAATTTACTAATACCCCTAATTAGACTAAAAGGTCCATTTAATATTAGACTTACATCTGCCAAGTCTCGTAAAGTAGTTGTTGCTCTAGTCAAATGTAATAAATAAGCTTGGTATGAGCCTGCGTATTATAATTTTTGCAATTCTCTTTATTAATTATTGGGGAGGGGACTCTTTGTGTCAAGATAATTGCTACTAGATTTGGTTATCAACCAATATATATGATTTGATCAATAAAAAAAAATCAATAATATATGAAACTTACTGCTAATTAAGTTGTATTAGTTTGTTCCAAACAATTTCAAAATTTGGGTTCCTATTCGAGTCCTAGTTCTACGTTAGGAAAAATATTGATATACTTTAAAGAGTATATTAGGAAAAATATGAATCAAAACTCCAACCTTAAGATGATCTCTACCAGTGCATCAGTTAAGCTAAAGTCGTACGTGATGCTCCCTATCTTTAATAGACCTTATATATTAAGCAGCTTTTTCATAGGCAAGTTTGAAAGGCATCGAATATTAACCCAAAAAAAAAAGAAATGTCAAACGAATTGTAAATTAAACTCGTAATACGACAATACGTATTTGGATGACACAAAAAAAAAAAACTTATAATATTTTTGTTTTGTCTTGATAATATATGCTATCGAATAAGCTCATGCCGCTTTTCAGCGACTTGGAGAGCCGGCTATATATTTGTCCGATCCATTGGCAACTTTTAAAGTTTACTTTTTCATTATTTTTTTTCATTTTAGTTGACTTATTTCTTCACTCAATCTCAATATAAGAAAATTACTTATATTGAATAATAACAAAATAGTATCAAAATATGAGCCCTAGAGATCTGTATTGCAACTATGTTTTCGGTAGAGTTAGTTGACTTCATCGAGAGTACATCAATTGACAAAAAAAAAAAAAAAACTTCATCGAGAGAATTGCTACTTTAATTCACTCACCGACCAATATAGTTGTCGTATAAAAAGCCATTACCATCTAAGATTGTCATATGCAATAAGTAACACATATAGTTGCATTTGCATATACTTAATTTGAAGGTCTAACGAGACGACGGAGTCAATGGAGAAATTAAAGGAGTGATGAGTTTTTTCTTTTAAAAGAGAGAGTGGCGTAAGTGGTTTGGCACAACCATTAAGTCATGCCATTGAAGAATAATCGTAACTTTACACTTTGCGTAGACGAATTGCTTCCACAAAATTGGTTTAAAAGATTTCCAAATTTCCGTGAGAAACAAAAAAAAAGGTCTTTAGGATGTGTTAAATTACATTGCTGTGTGTAAGTTCTTTGAATGCATTTGTAACCGATTTTTTTTTGGAACGTTGAACTTTAATGTTTTTAAACTTCAGAGATTTGTGATCTGTCATATTACTAATTACTAATTCTTGTTATAACTTATACGTAAGACTCAAACTCCTATTTGTAAAAGCTTTTTTTTTTTTTTCCACTTATGAAAGATCAGGTTCATGAATTGAAAATGTTGAAAATGATCACATGATCGGTGTGTGAGTAGTTGATCACGTTTAATTAGTGTTAGATTATCTTCAATGTATTATTTTATTTTTTATTTTATAATAAAATAGTGTTTTTTTCAATATATTATTCTATTTTAGAGTTACTCTATTTTAAAGTAATTATAATATAAAATATAGAGATAAAAATAGAGTTACTCTATATATAGAGTAAATGCTAATGTTACTCTATTTTATAGTAAGACATAACTTACTTTATAATAAAATTTAGAAAAAAAGAGATGCTTTAGGATGTTGAAAAATTACAAGATGTTGAAGAAAAAAAATGAGATGGTTAGGTTTGTATTAAACCAAAAGTCATCAATTTTTGTGGGTCCAAAGTTAAATGCATCCGTAGCTTACCACTTAACCATTTTGGTTTACTCACTTTGACAAAAACAATTAGCTCACATTTAATTTAAGTTAATCTATCTAAATAGAGTTTAGTTGGTAGTAGTTCTTGTTGTACAAGAACGTGTGGCAGTGTTATTGATAAACGAAAATTATGGACTCTTGACTTATTCTGATTATTATTATCTATCTTGGAAGATCCAAAATCAAAGGAGAAATAAATCGTAACCTTTTTTTGTTTGCATTCCTAATCGTTTTATTCGAGTGATTAGTGGAATTAAATAAAAGATTAGATGATCAGATATGTTAAGCCGGCTTTTAGTAGCTAAGAGATACCGTCACTGACAGTTGGCGAAACCTATCAAAAGGAGAGGGCAAGCAGAATCTAAAACTTTTTTTATTTGTTTTTACATTCGAGAGATAAAGTTACTGGTGGGTGAGGAGGATAAGTTGTGAAACAGTCGTTTTGGAATAACTACGTGACTGTCACAAACTGAAAAAAACAAAATGACAGCCATGAAATGTTTGTAACATTCTTCCCCCTCATTTTTGGACAACGCTTTGTTCTGGTCCGACTCGTTACAACAAAAAACCGAATTCTTACAATGAAGCGAATTACCCAAAATACCCTTAAGGTAAATTTGATTAAATTTGGAACATTGAAATTAAAGCTCCGCCGAAAATAGACAACTAAACCGCGTTGAGTCTGGTAAAAGGGTGTTAAAATAGAAATTTAGCTATTTTTACTCCGTTTGATCAGAAGGGTATTTTCGGATTTTTTTTTTTTTTTTTGGTTCGTTTGCAGAAACGGGCAAAGCTCGCATGTTACATTGTCCTTTCTTCACCCTTTCATGGCAAAAGCTTTAATTAGATTATTTGAAAAGAAAAAAAATTTCCCTTTTCCTTTTTTCCGTTTCAAGATTGAATTAATTAAAGAATTTTATAAATATAGTGTGAGAGAGGAGAAGAAGAAGAAGAAAAAGAAAGAGGAATTTAATTTATTTTTTTAATAATTTGTCTTCATCTTCTTCTTAGTTCGTTGGTTGCAGAAGAAGAATGCTTTTGTCACCTACTCTCCTTTGTTCTTTCTCTACTTGTTCTCTCTTCTTCCACAGATAAACAACTAAAAAAAACCTCTTTTACTCTCTAAATCTCTGTTCTGTAACATCAATGGAGAGATACAAGTGTAGATTTTGCTTCAAGAACTTCATCAATGGAAGATCTTTAAGTGGTCACATGAAATCTCACATGCTTACTCTTTCTCCAAAACGTG
This sequence comes from Cardamine flexuosa, assembly GCA_963555745.1. Classification (NCBI taxonomy): domain Eukaryota; kingdom Viridiplantae; phylum Streptophyta; class Magnoliopsida; order Brassicales; family Brassicaceae; genus Cardamine; species Cardamine flexuosa. The sequence continues at coordinate 1,183,010 of OY743217.1, read as the reverse complement.
AACTTTACGAAGAAGAAGAGGAAAGGCCGAGTCAACTCAGTGACACCGAGTCTGATGCTTCTTCTTCGTCTGGTGAGTTTGTTGATCGAGAAAGGAATCTTCTTGAGATGGTTGATGACGAATTGGGGTTTGATTTCGCCGATGAAGACGACGTTGAAAGCGAAACAGAGTCGTCGAGGATTAACTCAACAACTCGGAGACGATCAAAACGAACTAGAAAACTCGGATCGTTCGATTTCGACTTTAAGAAGCTAAAAACGAGGCAACCAGGTGAGTCAGTGACGGAGCCAGAGCATCATCATAGCTCAGCTTCTGATACAACGACAGAGGAAGATGTCGCCTTTTGTCTCATTATGCTCTCTAGAGACAAATGGAAGCAAAGTGTAGAAGAAGAATGTGAAGATTACAAATGGGGGAAGAAGAGAGGGAGATTCAAGTGTGAGACATGTGGGAAAATGTTTAAATCGTATCAAGCATTAGGAGGACACAGAGCAAGCCACAAGAAGAACAAGACCAAAACAGAGCATGTCAAAACAGAGTATGAAGATGGAGTAGTAACGGAGAAGAAGAAGGTGAAAACTCATGAATGTCCGATTTGTTTTAGGGTTTTCAGTTCAGGACAAGCGCTCGGAGGTCATAAGAGATCTCACGGAAGAGGAGGAGGATTGTCGTCTGTAAATCAAATTAATGTTCGAATAGATAAAGAAGAAGTAATAGTGAAACAGAGGATGATAGATCTTAATCTTCCTGCACCTAACGAAGAAGATGAAACTTCTTTGGTGTTTGATGAATGGTGGTGATTACGAAAGGTAACTGACTTTGCGTCATTCGTCTTGTCTAAATTTTTATATCTTTTTTCGATTTTTTTTTTTTTATAGCTGATTGAAAGTTTGAAACTAAATCAATTTATGTTTTTTTTTTTTTTTTTTTTTTTAAATAGCAAAGGAGGTTACTTTTACGTGTTCTAACGCCAAGTTCTTTCACTTATTACTAGCTTCACGTCGTGTTGGCCTAAAATCAGAGTGCATTGAATTTTGATTTGTTTGTTGTTTAGACTTTTTTCACTTTTTAGGTAATCGAATTATATAATTTTCTTGGTATTACTGTTTAATTTTAGAAGCTATAGAACTAAAGAGTGCCCACTTCATCTATCTCTTTCGCCTACTATTATGGGGGGGGGGGGGGGGGGGGAAATAAGTCAAATCTAGAAAGGAAAATAAAAAACTTTAGTTTTTCTACTATATCATTTTCACTGTAGAATCAAATTTCTGGCCTTTGGTTTTTGGGTTTTGAGCTACCACCTACTTAGAATTATTCTTCACGTATACTTTATTCTTTACTTATGATTGGAAACAAACCCAATCCACTAATGTTCATACTCACCACTCAATAGATATCAAACAATATTGTGATTCAAAGTTGTTGTGATAGTTCAACTAGTCTTATTGGTTTATTACGCAGTTTGGTGACTACTCACTATAATTTAGTATTTACAAATTAAAATCATTTATCCATTTTCTTGCTTGGTCACTTGGATTTAGTGTTTACCAAGTATTGGTCATTTATGTTTTCTTTTTGTTAGTATATAATAAGAATCGGGTAAAGTCACACTGGGTATCTGTTACAGCAATTTATTTACTCTAGCTACATATTATACAAAATCTTAGTTTACAAGATTTTTTTAAAAATGTGTATCCTAATAAGTCGGAAAATTCAAACAAATTAAACAGTTAATTCAAAAAGATTTGCGTAGTACATATAGTATAGTATGAAGAAATAGACTCCATTAAAATTTGGATGTATATAGAAATAGAGATGACTCATAGAAATTAACTGTCACAGACTCACAATAGAAGACTTAGAAGTGACAGAACATGACGAAGACGAATGGGCCTATGTTGGTATGGGCTTTGTCCATTTTCCCCGTGAGCTCTTCCTCATCCTTTACCTATTATCTCGAGAATATTATTGACATCATGTGAGGGGATTTTGGTTTTTATTGTATGTTGAACCAACGAAGTCTATTTTATTGGTATTGCTAAACCTTTAGTTTTGTTTTTCCTCAAAATTTTTCCTTCTTTTCTTATTTGCCAAGAAACCGCAGATGCTTTGATTATTTTGGAATCTTTCATTTATCCTTGTTTAAGGACTTTACAATGATATATATAAATAATTGCCATTTCAACCCTGAATTTTAGTCATGGGTCTAGATCATTTTGGTCACTTTTATTTCTAATCCCACAAACGTCCCCGGCAATTTCTTCCTTTACTTAAGCACGACGGTCTCTCGAGGACATGACTCACAGTCACATCAATAGCATGCATTTTTAAAATACAAAAATTATACTTTATAAATAGCAGATCAAGGAATCAACAGAAATTCTAGAGTTTATACTTTATACCTTGAAAAAAGATAGCATGAAATCAGCAAACACATGTAATATACCAAACATGCCATAAAAGGTCCGGTTGGAGAAATAAAAACCCCTAAAATTTTTATAAAACTTTTTCAAACATAAGACCCAAAGACTAGAGACTAGAGACCGAATATGCCGAGGATTTTATCTTTCTTTTTACAATCAACAAGAGCGATAGTTTAACCTTTTTTTCTCATACATTTTTTCTCCATCTCTTTATTAACATGCCACATTCACAACACTTGGTCACGCCAAAGTTAAGCATATCCTCTTTCAGATTCTTCCACACAACCACTATTTATATAACTCTATCTTACCCGCATCTTCTTAATTCCTCCAATCTCATTATAATAGATTTTTTGCTTTTATTTTTCAAGTAGAAGAAATAAAACATATACAATTTTTAAGGTAAAGAAGTTGAGTTTTATATTTTGATGAAGTTCGGTAAAAGGATTAAAGAACAGATACAAGAGTCGTTGCCAGAGTGGCGAGACAAGTTTCTCTGTTACAAGGAACTCAAGAATCTGATCTCTTCCTCAGAATCTATTTTCGTGGGATTATTGAACGCAGAGATCGAAAAGTTTAATGCTTTCTTCGTGGAACAAGAAGAAGATTTCATCATCCACCACAAGGTAACATTCAAAACAGAGATACTCTTTCTGTTTCATAATAATAGATGTTTTGCCTAAAAGCTCACAAATTAAGGTATCTATTTATCTTTATAAAACTAACATTTATTTTTTAAATTTTAAATTTATTTAACCAATCAAAATTTAATTTTTATGCACAACATCTAATAATATAAAACAAGAGAAAAAACCTTCAATATTTATTAAAATAGAACAGAGAGAGAGTATTTGTTGTTCTTGTCGGTAAAGAGTTTAACGAGTCAACCGATCTAACTACAAAATGTTTTAAACGAATCACTAATCTAACTTTTCCCTTCTTTTAAAAAAATGTCGGAGAAATAAATCTATTGTATTGGTCGTGAAATATTATAACTACAAATGTGAAATGGATATGGTCAAAATTTCATTAGTGGAGTTTCAGTAGCTCTGTTAGTTTCGGAGTATTTAATATAGTAAAGCTAGACTTAAAAAAAAAAAACATCTACTTAGATTTGTAAGTAACAACTAACCCAATAATATTTTTAGCAATTGTCTAATACCTACGTTATTGTATGTTGATGGAAATCTTTAAATTTTTATTATGGAATTTCCTCTTTAAGTATTATAGCTACAAATGTGAAAATATTTGATGAAAATTTCAGTAGAATATAGGATTTAATTAATTTATTATATGATTCTGTTTTGTTTTTTTTTGTCTTGGGAAGGAATTGCAATATCGGATTCAGAGGTTGGTAGAAAAATGTGGACACAATGAAGAAATGTTCAGAGAAGAGATTAGTGAGATCAGAAAAGATATTGTCAATTTCCATGGTGAAATGGTTCTTCTTGTCAACTATAGCAACATCAATTACACTGGTTTGTTACCAAATATATATATATATATATTTTTTTAAAAAGTTTCAAATCTGATACGGAGAAAATATTTTCTTTAGGATTAGCCAAGATTTTGAAGAAGTACGATAAGAGAAGAGGAAGCGGATTAAGATCGCCGTTTATGCAGAAAGTGATTGGTCAGCCTTTTTTCAAGACGGATCTTGTGTCGAGGCTGGTGAGAGAGTGGGAGACGACGATGGAAGCTGTGTTTCCAGCGACGATGACGGTGGTGGAGGCTGAGGGATACGAGAGATCTGCGGTGGGAGAAGGGATATTTAGGAATACCGTTGCGGCGTTGTTAACGTTGAGAGAGATGAGAAGAGGAAGTTCTACTTATAGTTCTTTTTCACTTCCGCCGCTAAATCTTTCAGATTCCGATTTCGTTTTCCGATCTGTTCATCTCTCTTCTCCTATACCCATTCCTTGATGTTGTTATCACTCACTAATCACTAGAGGCATAAGTATGATCAGCTTAATTACTATACGGAAAATGGCATTATCGTAATATTTGTAACTCTTTTTTCCTCAGCCAATAATATATTAAAACGCAACCAATTAAAACAGTAAAACGGTAAAATCGCAAGGCATTTAGTTCTCTTAGCAATGACGTGATCACATTGAGTTGGATTGTCTCCCTTTCAATATACAAATATAAACTGTTTCTAATAGTTGATTTTGCTTTGATTGTTAATTAGATGCAGTAGTTTAGATTCTAAACTCAAGTACTACTTTTTGGGTTTAATTTTTAAATATTTCATTCTTTTTATTGTTCCAAAACAAGACCATTCTTTTTATTATTTTGGCAAAAAGAAAATGTAATATCCATTTTTTAAAATGCTTTTGGTAAAAACAATATACGCACATTAAAAAAATTCGACTCATAAATGATAACTGATATTCATCCCCCCCTTACAGTAGAAACAAATAAGCCTTATATTCATGTAAAACCAAGTTGGTGGTTATTTGCTATCACACAATCATTAGAACTATCATTTAAAATTGAATCATAAAATCCCAAATTTAAAGAAAGCTAGCGGGTATAACAACTAATATAGAGATATTAGAAAGATATTGAATTCAATAATAAAAAACAAAATAATAGAAGCCAGGGTATCTAAAATTTTAATGCAAAAAGTTAATTTTTAAAATCAATGTAAAAGTAGACTAACTTATTTTTAACTAATCAAATCTTGCATTTAATTTGATATATTGAATTATATTAATTTCTACTTAATGGAAATATATATTTGACACTATTCTTTTTAGATTTTTAAATATATAAATTATCTAGTCAAAACTAATTAAAATAATACAATATATAATTAATGATTAATCAATTTTAATTTAGTCAAACTCCGCAATTTTTTTATCATTAATGGTCTTGGAGTCAAAGTGATTGGTATGTGGTTTGTACAAATACATCTTGATAAAGTTATTTATTTTTTCCAACATTATTTCTTGCATTAATGTTGATCTATTCAACTATAGAAGTTGTAGATTTTTTTTGGGGCCAACTTAGTATTTGTAGATTCTTTCTATTTTAAAAAGACAATAAAATAAATGAAAATATATCTTTATCGATATATATATATATATATATATATCTATATATATATGTGTGTGTGTAAGATTCAATTAATGTAAACATGGTAGAAAATCGAGACCTTATAAAAAATTAGTCCTATAATAAAACCCTTCATGAAAAAATTAGAAAATCAGAGAACATAATTTCTAGATATATAATGGGTATCACCAAAACGTCCATAACTGTTTTTCTTACAATAATATTGACTATTTCGTTTTCTTATTACAACGTTTTGGCCGTGTCAGGTATGATATTTATTTGAGAAAATATTTATTCTTTATTTTTTGTTATTTTCAACTATCTTTGTTCACTTCCAAAGCTATAATTCAGAATTTTGTTTCTTAAAAGTACAGATTATTAATAGATAATTACATGTATGCGTGTATATGTATATATGTATGTTTTTTAGAACTATGATTTTTTGACCCAAAAAAATAACTTTGAAGAAAATAAATGTTATTTGGACATGTTTATACAAATTTATAAATTTAATGTTGAGTTGTACGAATATGCAGTGATCCAGCCAGCAAAATATGGTGAATGCTCTTTTTATTGTGATGGTATGATATTAGATGTCATGCATGCTTTCAAGACTGTGTTCACAAGGAGAAGCCTATTTACCGAAAAGGAGAATGTGTTGGAAATCCTCCACGTTGTTGCTGTGTTTATAATTAACTGGTGGATTAAAGTTGAGTTATGCGTTTCTAGTATGAGATTTTAAAAGATGAATTCTTTTAACTGTTGTTTTTAATTTTCTGATAATGAAATAAAACATAATCTATCAAGAAAAATACCCTGTTTATGTTTCATAATTTGAACAACACACCCATGATTTTTAAAAATATACTAATATATTTATATATATGATATGAAATTTGTTCCCTCATTAGATTTACAAGGCATATATAGTGCTCTTAGCAATGACGTGATCACATTGATTTGGATTGTCTAATAGTTGATTTTGCGTTTTGAACTTTGTTTTGATTGTTAGATGCAGTAGTAGTTTAGATTCTAAACTCAAGTATTACTGTTTGGGTTTAATTTTTTTTTTTTTTTTTTTTTGCCTAAACAAGACCATTCTTTTTATTATTTTGGCAAAAAATGTCAAAATCAATATATTCATGCAAAACCATGTTGGAGATGATTTGATATCACACAATCATTTAAAATATAATTTAAAAGAGAATCATAAAAGCTCAAATTTAAAGATATCTAGCGGATATGTATAACTGTTGTTGCCCATTTCGGGTTTTGTCCGATGATCCAACGCACGCTGTTATGTTTTGTATCGGAACTGTACCTAGGGCACACTTTGCGGTACTGACGTGTGCCTCTGATGTTGGCCATTGACTTCTTTTTGGTAGCTCCAATCATTTTAGGAAACTCTGAAGGCGTTTCCTATATATAAAAAATGAGTAATAGTTTTATTTAAAAATGTTATTAAAAACGAAATTAAAGATAAAGTGATTATCAACACAAACCATACATCATGTTACACAAAATAAAATTTGAAAAGTAAGTTAACGAACCTGTATCTTGTGATGTTTTAAAAGAGGATGATCAAATGCTGGCGAATATGATTGTCTACGCAATAAACAATATCGTCGTATATGTATTGAAATCTGATCTAATATATTTCAAAAATATAGAAAACATATTAGTATATAATTTTGACACACGAAAATTAATTCAGAAAAAAAAAATGTATATTATTATTTGTTGTGATATGATGAAAATGATAAAACCCAATATTAATGACTTTTGAAAACTAAAATCCTAAATTAGTGTTAATTTATCTAATCAACGGTAAAAAAAACCTGAGTGGTGACGGAATGGGCCAAGATGATGAACGCAAAAACTAGGAAGAAGCGAAGAATCACCATGATCGATGATCTCTCTCTCGGTCGAATTAAGATTCCTTTCGTTAGGTAGGCTTAATCCTTTAGGAAAAATATAATGGTGCCTAGATATTTCAGTCCTTTTAAAGGATTAATAATTTATTTATATAAATATATATATATATATATATATATATATATATATATATATATTTCTTTTTATTTTTTTCAAAAAAAATTTGCTTATATTTTGCTTAAGTATCAGTGTATAAATTTCCATTCGATTTGAATCATATTTCTCTTTGGTAGAACTAATAAATATGTTCTCAGTCTCTACTGACCTTCACACTTGATGCCAACAATGATAGGGAATTCGATGAAAATCATTTAGTTGTGATTAATGCTCCCAGGTTTGAGTATCTGGACCTCGATTGATCATTTTACTCCAAGTTTCATTATAAAAATCCTCCTTTCCCTTGCTAAGGTGAAGATCTATATTACGTTTACTTTGACTAAAGGAAAGAAGGTTTGATCCAAGTGATATAGCGAAGAGAAATATGATGCATAATTTTCTTGCTAGCATCTCTTGTGTCAAAGATATGACCATTTCTTCCAGTATTCTTGAGGTAACCTATGTTGAATTTGCTATTTGAATGCTTAACTTTATGCTATAAGTTTCCTTATTCTTTTTTTGCTTGCAGGTCATCTATGTGAACGCCTATCCGGCTACCCTTGTTCCGTAACCTATCTTCCTTGCATGTGGAATTTGCCCACTACATTTGGGAAATGTTGCAAATATTTCTTAAAAGCTGCCCAAAATCTAAAATATTTTGTTTTGGTTAGGATTTTTTTTTACTGAGGCATTAACCTTCTTTGTTATATATAATTCAAATGGGTGAAAGTATCATATAGTGAACTTGTGTTTCTTCCCCTTGGTTGTGTTGTACTTGCAGAGATATGGTCAATATCCGAACAAGGAAATTGATATTTGGCCCGGACCTCGTTGCTTCCTAGCATCTCTTGAACATGTTGAGATAGAAAGAGTGTGGAAGAGGAAGACGATAAAGAATGTGAAACTAGTGAATTACTATCTTGACAAGTCAATGAAAGAAAAAGTGTGGATTACTATAGATTTATGTTTTTACTTTTATTTAGAGAATTTGATTTCTTCTCCTCCAAATAATTAATTTATCTCAAACATTTATTATGATTCAAGGTCCGGTTATTGGTGGTAAACCAATCAGCAAATATATATGAAATGAGTTCGATTTGGTTTGGCACCATTCAAACCGTTCGTTTTTTGTTTGTTTGTTTGTATAAAAGCTCTTCTAAGGTTTTTTGTTTTTGGTAGAAATTTTTAAAACTCAAAAAACCTGATAGTTGAATCAAAGCAAACCAAACTGATGTTTAGTTTGGTTAATTTCGGTGAACTTTTCTCAAATCAAATTATCCGATTATCCAAATAAACCCTAACTACCTAAGAGAACGCCAAAACATTTGAAAAACCCAATATATATATATATATTTGGGTTTCCCCAACTTCCTGTTATCGATCATAAATTTTAAAACAAATAGCAAAAAGTTATTACAGACACCTCTTATAAAACAATAATGTACTTTCTTTTCTTTCATTGATTTTTTTACTTTTGCAATATATCCTTTTTAAAACAAATAAATCCTTCAAATCAATTTAAGTGAATCCATGACAGAGATTGTTCTTTCATGATCATTAAAAAAAAAAAGATTGTTCATGAAATAATACACACTAGACCAAAATATGTGTTTAATATGTGAATTTTGTCATGTCTGACAACTAGACGAGGGGGATGCAGATTCTCAAACATGTCCCATTTGTCGGAGGACTGTTACAAGTCTTTCCACCGATGAGGATGAGGTTGATGGAGCTCCCAATGTTGAACGTTTGGCTACCAACTATGGCCAATTTATTTATATCATTAAAATGTTATTTTGGTCTGTGAGCCATTTTTTAACCTTAATTCTTACAAAATTATGTCTTTGTGTCTCGGAATTTAGTAAAGAGAAATTTGTTAATATCTTAATTGGATTTGCGTTTGCAGGTTCTGGAAATTTTGATCCTAATACCAAAAACATGGAATTAGAATTGGAAAAGAATCTTCAGCCGAGTGCTTCATGTCATCAGCAGACCGTCGATCTGATTAGTTATCTTCTCCCTATTCCATTGTTTATTTCCCCAACTTTTTTTCACTAATAAATGCCTCCACAAATTCAGCGGTAATGATTCCTATTTCTTAAACCCCATAATGTTAAACAAATCATGCTTTAAACTTGTTTCTTCTCCTCTTAATGGCAGTAAAATGTATCTTATATCTCTGATCACGCCAGAAACTTAGAGAACCTTGCATTTGCCCACTTGATGGAGAAGAGATTACATACTTACGTTCTCCTACGCTTCCTCAGCCTGAAGAGATTACTTCCCTCGCCAATGTCTACAACCCTTTATTCCGGAAAACCATTAAGCCTGTTCCCGTATGTTTTTTTTCTTCGATATGATCGTAATACTGCATAGTAATTATGAATACTCATGTTATGCTGTTTCTTCTTACATTGGGTCAACAAGGTCCATGAACAACAACTTGGTAATCTCTTTGACTTATATAATATACTATGATGTTTCTGGACTCTTTCTTCTCCTTGTTGAATCTAACTCTTTCTCATCACTTTTGTTTTCTAGAGTTAACTTTGTCACGACTTTTATGTGTGGATTCGGCTTTTTTAATCGGTGGAGTTATTGCCTACAGCCTAAAGATTCGTCGTGATCGACGATAAATATTATGTTTGTGGTCTCGCATATTCTAGGACTTGGCTCTGTTTTTTATCTCAGTAATAAGAATTGTCTATGTATGTTACTTGCTTTTCTTTGTTTTAACATTTTACTATGTTAATTGATAAGCCTCACTTCTATTTGTATATTTCTCTTTAGTTTTACTTGATTTTAAAGTTCGAAACCAAACCCAAATCTTATGTACAGTATTAAACCATTTGGTTGACCTTTTTACCAAACCACCCTAAGCTCTATATTCAATCATAGGAATAAGTTTGGGGAGTTGTTAACGATTAAGAGAGAGTTACGTTAGCGTAATATTTTATTATTCCTAACATAGTAAAATACATGACTTTATCAAACTTTAATCGTTTTACATCCAAAATGCAATATCTTAATTATATTGATGGATCGTTTCAAATTTTTTTTAAAAATGGTGACATTACTATTTGTGTGTGTGTTTAACATTAGCTATTCTGCCTGTTCATCTGATATTTCTCTAATCGACATATTAAGATATTGCATTTTGGGTGATGTAAAACGATATAATCGAAAACTGAGATAAGAGGAAGAAAAAAGCCAAAATATAAAAAAGGTCGTGAATTTCGCTGGTCAAAAAATAGACTACGAGTAGAATGACAATAATACCCTTAACCACGCAACTTCAAGAAGGCAGAAGAAGAAGGGTATAAGAATAATTAAACAAAAGCGAGTCTCTCCTCCGGTCTAAAAGACAAGACGTAGCTGTCGCACGTTGTTGTTGTTTACGTGTAATCACTCAAAAGTCTCTCCTCCATCAACGACGACGACGACGAAGAAGAACAGAGTCACCGTATCAAATTTTCATTTTTCTTCCTCAAGATTGCTTTTTTATTCTTCTCAATTGAATCCGATAAAAATAATCTCCGGTGATATAATCAGAATGAGTAACGAGCTTCTCACCATCGATCCTATCGATCTTCAATTCGCTTGTAAGCTTCCTCGATCCAATCATCATTCAATTGTCTTAGATCTAATTTTTTCGTTATTAGTTTAATCATTTTGTGAATTTTGTTTTGCTGTGTGTATATATATATATATATATATATATATAAATAGTTGAATTAAGGAAGCAGATCTCTTGCTCTCTCTATTTGGCTAACAAGACAGACAATTATGTCGCCTTCAAGGTGATAAATTCTCAATTTTGAATTTCTTCTTAAAATTTTACATATTTTTTTTTTGGAGATTCTTCAAAGTTTCAATTTTTTTGTTTTGTTTTAGGTTAAAACAACGAATCCAAAGAAGTATTGCGTTAGGCCTAATACTGGTGTTGTTCATCCAAGATCCTCTTCTGAAGTATTAGGTCTGTCTCTGTTAGATCAAAATTTGGTAGATTTGTTTTGATTATGTATTTCTGATTTTGGATTGAAACCAGTGACCATGCAAGCGCAAAAGGAAGCTCCTGCTGATATGCAATGTAAAGACAAGTTCTTGCTTCAATGTGTAGTGACTAGTCCTGGAGTCACGGCCAAGGATGTTACTCCTGAGACGGTATTTCTTATTGCGTTTTTGGGAAGCCCTGTTTCTAGTTTTGCTTAAATTTGAAACCTTGGTTACTATGGTTGCAGTTTAGCAAAGAGACGGGGCTTCGAGTTGAGGAGACTAAATTGAGAGTTGTATATGTTGCTCCACCAAGACCACCTTCACCGGTTAGAGAAGGATCAGAAGAAGGTTCTTCACCAAGAGCTTCTGTCTCTGATAATGGAACTGCTTCTGATTTTACTCCTGTAAGTTTAAGTAATACAACATTGGACTATTATTGTAGATGTTTCCTTTTTCTACTTTTGTTGATTTTCTTGCGTTTAATTTTAAGGCTCCAAGATTTAGTGCGGACAGAGTTGAAGCTCAGGATAACTCATCTGAGGTACTTTAATAACTCTTCTGATATTTTTATGCTGTGGTCTATAGAGGAATATGGCTTCTTCTGCTGTAGTTTTACCTTTTTACTAATGAGTTGGTCTAAGCTGCAACTCACGGTTGAAGTTAGGATTAGTTATACTATTACATGTAAATTTGAGGGCTATTGATGAGTTTGTGTGGTTATCAGGCACGTGCTCTCATCACAAGGCTAATTGATGAAAAGAACTCTGCGATTCAACTGAACAACAGACTTCAACAAGAGTTGGTAAGGAAACTTTCACCTGATCCATTGTGTTTTTTTGTGAAACAAGAAGCTTTGTGATAACAAAAAAAAAGATGGTGAAATTTGCAGGATCAGTTGAAGCGTGAAAGCAAGAGAAGTCAGAGTGGTGGAATCTCGTTCATGTACGTTCTTCTGATCGGAATAATCAGTCTAATCTTGGGATACATTTTGAAGAGGTCTTGATCTTATTCGACTTGAACAAAGCATCGAAATAGAAAGGAAACAAACAAAAAATCAAATTCGTGTGAGGAGGACAATCTTCTGTTCTGTTTTATCGTCATTCACTTTTGGCTGAAATCTGAACTTAGTGCGAATTAGATTATTGTATTTACCGTTTTTCATAAGACTTAGATTTTTTCACACAAATTAATAAATGTTGCTTAAGAGTGTAACAGTAAACTCTATGTAAGCTGAAAGGTTTTTAATCCCAACTCTAATGTCACCTCCTCTAAGCTATACAATACAAAACTCGCCAAGAGATCCACCGAATCAAACATAAAACAAACAACATTGATTTTGACTACTTTACTATTGGAAAAGCAATGGCGTCTTTCGCTGAACCGATTCTATCGATTTCCCGCTGCATCATCACTAGAAAACCTCTAAATCGTCCCTCTTTCTCTGAGTATTCGAGTCTACGACTCGTCGGTGATACGAAACCGTTACTTCGTTCCCGCGTTGGTCGAATTTCTGTTAAACGGCGTTTCCTCACGGCCGTTACTCGAGCTGAATCAGACGATGACGAAAACTACTCAAAGGTAATAACTTTATGCTTCCTTCTCCTCAATTCTGTAGCTTAGAATAACCAAGTCGACATAGAAAAGAGTCAAATTTTTTGTAGCTTAATTGAGAAATCGCCTTAAATTGCTATCAATTTTTCCAGGGAGTTGATAGAATTCACGATTTACAAAAGGTGGAAGATAATAATAAGGAGAAGAAAGCAAGCGAGCTTAAGAAAAGAGTAATCTTTGGTATTGGTATTGGATTACCTGTAGGATGTGTTGTATTAGCTGGAGGATGGGTTTTCACAGTTGCCTTATCAGCTTCTGTTTTTATCGGTTCAAGTGAATATTTCGAGCTTGTTAGAAATAAAGGCATAGCTAAAGGAATGACACCTCCACCACGCTATGTTTCTAGAGTTTGCTCAGTTATATGTGCTCTTATGCCTATACTTACACTGTGAGTTTTTTTAGTATTCAACGTCGTAAGCATTTGTTGTTTATCCACACTTATGAAAAATAAAACCTTTTTTGGTTTTAGGTGCTTTGGTAACATTGACATATGGGTGACATCATCAGCTTTTGTTGTTGCAATAGCATTGTTAGTACAGAGAGGATCTCCACGTTTTGCTCAGCTGAGTAGTACAATGTTTGGTTTGTTTTACTGTGGTTATCTCCCTTGTTTTTGGGTTAAGCTTCGTTGTGGTTTAGCTGCTCCTGCACTTAACACTGGCAAGCTCTCTCGCTTTATATCTTTTTGAGGCAAAGCTCTATGCTTTCTCATTTTGACCAGTTTGTTTTTCTTTTCAACTATCAAGGAATTGCAAGGACATGGCCAATACTTCTTGGTGGTCAAGCTCATTGGACAGTTGGACTTGTGGCAACGTTGATATCATTCAGCGGTGTGATTGCGACTGACACATTTGCTTTTCTTGGTGGCAAGGTAATAATAATGCCTTTTTTTTTAGCTTATGACTGTTTTGAAGTTGGTTTTAACTAGAAAATGTGGTAGGCTTTTGGTAGGACAGCTCTTACTAGTATTAGTCCTAAAAAGACATGGGAAGGGACTTTTACAGGACTTGTTGGTTGTATAGGCATGACCATTCTACTCTCTAAGTCTCTCTGTTGGCCTCAATCACTGTTCAGGTACTCTAAGAGACTTCTTCGTCTTCTATCGAAACACTCGGTTTCTGAATTGATTCTTTTTTTGTGTCTGCAGCTCAATAGTTTTTGGGTTTCTTAACTTCTTTGGGTCAGTTTTTGGTGATCTAATTGAATCAATGATCAAACGTGATGCTGGAGTCAAAGACTCTGGCTCACTTATCCCTGGACATGGTAAAGTCACTATGCCCTAAACGATACATAGGCCAGCACCGGTTCTTGTCACTCTCGCCACCTCTAATATCTTTTCCATGATGCAGGTGGAATCTTGGATAGAGTCGATAGCTACATTTTCACTGGCGCATTAGCTTACTCATTCATCAAAACGTCCCTAAGACTTTATGGAGTTTGATTATCTACTGGAAACACCTTAGCTTCAAGAAACTTACAAGATGTAGCTGTGAAACAAATAGTGCAATGCTCAGTGTAGTTACAAGATGTAGCTGTGAAACAAATCAATTAGCTTCACTTTTTGGCTGTAAAATTTTAAAATACAAGTACTTTGATAGATATCTGCAATATTCTTGCATGTACCGTCAGTATTTTACTAGCTCTAGCTCCATTCAAATTGTAACATACAAGTGTTTTCTGATTGACTTAATCAACTTCAATTTTGAAAAACATATTTAAGAAGATATAATTATTATTGGAATCGATCCATACATTATTATAACTTTCTTCATAAGTAAAACTTCTCTTAGAATTTTTAGTTGAATATGAGTAATACTATATATTACTAATATCATTCATGTTTTGATAATAAACTTATTAAGAATTCTTTATCCTAATGCAAAATGTATGATAATTAACTAATTAATCAAGTTTGACCTTACTAGATTACCCTAAAATTATTGTTTAACGCCGAATTGCAATTATTTAGATGGTGATGGGCTAATGGGGGTACCACCGCTCCATTGCCGCTGCTCAATCCAATATACATATAAACACACGTAGATATATCTATCTTTAATACAAAAAAAAAAATTGTTGGTTTATTTGTGTATTTTGTTTTAATTTGTCTCCTTTCTTATAAAAAGGATAAAAACTAAAAAGAGGTCTTGAGAAAAGAAAACTAAAAAAAGAGGACTAAAATTATGTAGGGTTGATAGAGAATGCGTTGTTCCCAAGCAGACTTTATAGTAAATCAAGTGAAAAAGGTAAATTAATTTATTTTTAAAGAACCTAAAAAACAATACTTTAAAGAGGAAAAAAGAAGAAATGATTGGGAAGACGAAGACATTGGTGGAGCGAGCATCAGCCTAAGATTTTGTATCTACCAAAGTTTATTCCTTTCTTATGAATTGTCACAAAAATATGGTAAACTTTACGCACATACATTTAAAAATTGTAAAACTATGAAATGAAATAAAGTCATTTACAAATTTTATTTGAGGCTGAGATTCCTATATGGAGTATTGTTTTCGAGTGGACGAATCATTGGAATCATATAGTATATTTTACAAATATAGTGTTTAGAAATCAAACTATAGTCCGTTAGAGCTATCACGCAAATTCGATTTTCTTAGATCTTTATTATTCCTATAATTTTTTCAGAAGGGTAATAAAAAAGAAATAGATATAATATTTGTAAGCACGTAGGTATGCATGAACCGGTGTTTCTTAATTCATACTAAAGTAAAATTATGAAGCTTTCTTTGGCAGTCATGGAGACAAAAGTGTCTGTTGTCGGTTTGGCTCCAAGTTAATTTACGTTATTATATTTCTAGTTTAAATTCTCATATCTTATTGATGACGTATACTGTATGTATTTTTTAGTTTTAAAGTTATAAGTAAAGCTGATGCTTTTTATATTGTCAAAAAGCTGATAATTTCGAAATTAGGCAACCAAAACAAAAACATTTCATACAAAGTAACATGCAAACCTCGATCCGCTACTAGAGGTGTCATAACCAAACTTTTTATTACTTTATATGTTGTCTTCGTTACATGACTTTGCAAGTCTTTCAGGATTTCAAATTTTTCGTAATATTATTCATCCAGTAAAACCAATCGCCCAATATTAACAGAACCAAATTTAACAATGTATAGTGTTATCAGATTAACGCATGCAAATCAAACCTTTTTTTATCGAGTGTTTTAATAGTTAGGTAAGATGCTAGTGGATTAGACATAGATCTAATCATCTAGAAATAAATAAATAAACGACAATAATTGACATGAACAGATTAATGAATACATTGTTTGTTTTTTTTAATCCAGCCAATCTGCTTAACTACACGTTTTTAGCCCTATAGGCTATGGCCATGATCTATTTTTTCTTCTAACACCGACGTCATAAAACTATATCAGTATTAGTTTAATAAAGCGGTTGTTCGCAAATCAAGACTGTCCAATGTAGTTAGCATTAAATTTAAGTACTCTAACCTAAACTGATTATATAATACTATCAAGCACCAATGACTTTAAAACCATGTGATTTCACGAACAAAAGTCGTATTACAATAATGAACATGTATGTATTTAAAAGCTGAAAGCTTATGAATACATCTAACTAAACAAATTATACGGGAATTAAAGTCCTAACCTTTTTTATGACAGAAAACAAAACTTTTTTGGCCAAAAAATGTTACTATATAAAAAGAATCCGTCAGGGACCCGAGATGATTAAACAAACATTCAACATTGGAATAAGCTCCAAAAACCAAATCAATTAGCTTCACTTTTTGGCTGTAAAATTTAAAATACAAGTACATAGAAATATGTTATCATGCATGTACCGTGAGTATTTAGTATTTACTAGCTCTATTCTAATTGTAACATACAAGTGTTTTAAGATTGAAATATGATATGTTTATATAAATATGCTCTTCCACATAGTTTGCCTCAACCTGATTTGTGATGACTATATCTTTCGCAATTTCTATTTTTGGATAAGAGGATTTAAGCACAAACAAAAACAGACCAAAACAAAATCTAACAAAAGGAGATTTTTTGATTATATATCCTTACTTCCTCCTTAAAATGTTACACCAAAGTCGAACTAAAACATCATTGAACAACATAACACCATTAAAAAAAGAAGATTAATTTCTTAAAACATAAAAATTAGAAGAGATTTGGTTTCTAACATTTCCAAGCAGAGACAGTAACAAGTTCTTTCCTTTGCCAACACATGACAAGTGAAGACTGTCTTTTCTCAACGTGAAACCCTCTCACCGGATTCCTCTGCAACAAACACTCCGCCTGAGCCTCCGCCGTCTGACTCAAACTCGCCGGAGAAAACCCACATTGTGCAAACAAGCTTCTCCAAGGCGGAGATCTTTCAATCCAACGATGTCGTTTCATCAACAGCTTCTCAATCGAAGGCTGAACCCAAAACCTCTCAATACTCGAGTCGTCTTGGTTTTGATTAGCGTCGAGAGACTCAAGCAGAGTAGTATGGTACTGAAGCGCGTGGATCACAGCGTTTGGAAACGGCGCGTCGTTACGGTCACATCCTCTGTCTGAACAAACGACGACGTTTGGAGATATTTGTTTAAGATAACGGAGGATTAACGGAAGGTAACCGGAGACGACGGAGTTAACTGGGAGATTCACTGCGATTGCTTCTTTTTCCGATGAACGGAGAGACAGAGGCCAATAAGCTGGGTTTAGAAGAAGCTCGAGACTCAATAGCTCGATTTCAAACGGAATCTTAACTTCTTCGGCGAACGTTTTGAGATTCTCCTCTGTGAATCGGAGTTCGAATTCGTCGGAGACTGTAGACGGAGGTGGAGCGAAGACTGTTAATTTAAGTGAAGATGCTCTGTTTCTTCTTCTTCCTCCTCCGGAAGCGAGTTCTTGCATCAGAGAAGACCATTGTCCTCCGTATCCGACGTCGAAATCGATAATGTGGATCCGATCAAACCCTAGTTCGTTGCAGGACTCAATAATCGATTGATTCGAAGTGAAATTAACGAACTGGAGAAACGGCGAGGTTTCGGAGAAGGATCTATAAGCGGCGATTCGGAGAATGAGATTCTCCGGTGTGATTAACGGTGGTGATGCGTCGTGGATTAGTGAAAGGAGAGCTTCAGCGATATGAGAAGCCACTCGTTGAAACGGAGACTTATTGTTGTTGTTATAGTTACTGTTGATATGGTGATTGAGCCGCGCCAATATCCCTTGCGCGAGAACGGTGTGGTCGCCGTTGTTGTTGTTGGTTCCGATTAACTCCGCCGCGTTGAACAGCTGCTCGATGATGACTGAGTTGTCATCGCCGGCCATTCCTTGCGACGGAACTGGAACCGGAACCAAAGCCGCCGCTGCAGAGGAAGAGGAAGAAGACGGGATTTGAAACTGAAACGGAAACTGCTGACGACGAACAAAACCCGGATCCGGATCCGAGAAAGAGTAAACCGGTTGATGATTAGATCCAGAATTAAACCGTTTAGCTGGAGGACAGTGATTCGGATTAATCAACGATTCAGGTGGATTCGAAATCTCTTGAAACGGGAAGCTACAAGACAGCAAAGGATTCGAATTATTATCACTCACAGGAACAGAAGCAGAACCGGACCCGAATCCAAAACCCGGGTCAAAAAGACCGAATCCAGAACCCGGGTCCATGATTAATCTGAGGATACTCTGTTCTTGAGGAGTAGGAGACGCAGAGAGAACACCGTCAAGATCATCTAAACCCATCTGACTACATTTAAAATCAACGGTGGCGGCGGTGGTGACGGCGTGAGAAGAAGAAGACAGGGTGGTTGAAGAATAAGGACTAGGAGGACTTCTTAAAGCGTCGAGAACAGAGGTAGGCTCCGGTAAACAACAACCAACAACATAACCAAGAAGATCTTCTTCTTCTTTTTCTTCGATTTTGTGTTGTTGGTTAAACCAAATTTGGTTATTCTGAGAATCTGAATAAGAAGATAAACCAAACACCCCCTCCCCTTGAAATCTTTCAAAGGATAAGGGCATCGCCTCAAACACAGCTTAAGAGAAACCCAAAAAGAGAGATCTCAGAACAGAAAGACAACAAAAGAAGAAGAAAGAGAGAGAGAGATAGGTTTATGTGCAGAGGTTAAATGTACGGAAGAAAGAAACACATGCAAAGCTCAAAACTTGTAATTGGCGCCCCAATTTTTTTTTTTTTTCTTTTTACTCTTAAAATCACTTTTCTTTTTCTTTTCTTTTTTCTTTTTGGTTGCTCTGATGCTGTTATATGGATGCGTGCAATATATAAAAAGTGGTCTTCATCAATGCTCTTTTATGTAATAAGGAATTTTAATTTTTTAATTTTGGTTTTTTTTTTTTGGTTTCTCCTCCTCTATGTGTGGCTTGTGTCTGTAGATGTACTTATCTACATATGTACCGTGTTCTTGTGCCATAATTGTCGAGACTTTCTTCGCTAATCCAGCGCGTGACTCTACTCTCCTTCTACATTACTTTGTCTTACTCTTTGAATCTACCCCGTTAAGCTTTCTAAATCCTTATTAAAATGTTACTTCTATAGTATTTATATAAATTTTCTTTTGTTAAAAGAGTTGTATTATTTTATAAATCTAGTTGCAGTAGTTATTTGTAGGGCTTTATTTATACACGCGCTAAATTCTATCTACTTGTAAATTTTAAATCAACAAACTAGTTGATTATTGTTTTTTTAAGGTATCAAATTAAATCATATTTTCAACCAAAAACTGTGATGTTGTGATACGATTCAAACAAAATCTCAAACTTATATGCAATATGATTTTTCCGACATGTAAATGTAAAAGTTTACGATTATCCGGAAATTTTTTTAAATCCACCTCTCAATTCAAATGCTTTCCCGTTTTGACGTACTTTATATTTGAATACTTTCTCCGAAATAATGAAAAGAAAAAAAAAGGATGATTGATCTGAAACAGTGTTTTAAAAAAAAAATCTTACATATGCCGAGGAAGCAGAGCAAAAAGACGAAACTGACGCAGATGGTTCATTACTATTATTTACATGAATTCCCAATTTTATCCTTAACATTCGAGTGGAAACACTGGTAACGAGAGAGGGTTAATATGGTAAATGAAGGGGAAACAGGTCTGGCAGGTGGCTTTGGGCCTGGTTTTCGAAACTGAATCTGACGGACCGGTGCTCTATTTGAGTGTCTCTCTGTGTAGCTTTTTGAAGATTTTTTGAAAACATCGAGACTAAAATCTTCCAACGGCTGAGATGCTTTGTCTCGCTTAAGATCCATCGGCTCATAATTGTCTTGGAAGTTTTCTTCCTTTTCTTTAATAAATCTTAACTACAAAATCTAAGATGGTGGTGGTGTCGATTACTTTAACTCGTGATTTAATTACTAAACTCTTTTTTCTGTAAATATTAAAGAACTCAAAGTTGTTAATGATAACATGTGTTAGTTAAATAACTACCATTTTTTTATTAGAATTTATTAGGAATTTTGTTTGTCCATTCTTATGACGGATAATGTATTATGGAAATTACTTTCACAATTTTGTCGTAATCATATACTATGTTTTTAAGTTTGAAGGGAATAATAACTTTTTTTGTGTGTGAAAGCATATCGAAGTATACCCACTTTCTTATTATAATACAATTTTATATTATTTTAAAATGATCATTTGATATATTAATTTTGGTCAATGAAAATGACAGTGCTATGTTCAATATTTTCACTCTACTATTTGTTTTTAAAACAAAATTTCAGAAAGTATTAAGTAGTAATCGGAGTAGTAGGTATACAATATTTAAACACTAAACAACCATGTTGGAAACCAAAAATTATAAAAAGTAGTTTTTTCTTGCCAACATAAATCAGTTTAATCGCACGGTCCCAATATGTTGTTCACAATTTCTAAGAAAATTCGTGGTAATGAAACACCTCGATGACATAACATGGATCACGCTAACATATTGTTTATTCCATAACAACAAACTATACAACCATAGCACACAAAAAATATAATAGCATTACCAATAATCAAGTGGTTACTAAACTCATTATATATACATAAAAATAAGTGATTTAAACCATTGAGTGGAGTAAATGAAAACCAAATAAAGAGATGTGCAGCTGGATTTCCAAGACAAGATTTAAAATTTTGGTTACTTGTGTATGAATGTAAAGTCGACATGCTTATAATGTTATTACTATTGTGTACTTATCAGTATTGCCTTGAGTTAACCATAAATTTATAGTATTTGAACCAGAAAAAAAAACAGATAGTTAATAAATACATTATTATTTGAGCATTGTCATTATGAGAGACATGGTTTATTTCCCAAGACAAATCACAAACCTCCATGTGAGTTTCCACCACTATTAACTCTGTCTTAAAACGAAATGTGTATTGCATTAAATTATTTTCGTGCCTTTGTTTTAGTTATTTTTAGAATACAAATTACCAACTTGCTTATTCAATCTTTAGGGGTGATGACTAGCTAAAGAAGGGACACCACTAACGTGCCACTTGTGTAGATATTCAAATATATAATATTATTATATATGAATTTTCTTTTGTTTCTTATTTTAAATTACGTCTTAACTTTTCTTATACATTTTTACCAAACAAAGGCTTCAGACAGACTTTCGTTACAAAAATATAGGACTTAGGAATAGTGTATCGATAATGGGATTCTAGTTGTAAAAAAAATTAAACAGTTTGGAATTTTCGTAATTAAATTATGAACATAAATTAAGATGAACATGGCATACATTATCGATGTCATGTTTATGGTTGAAAACAACAAATACAGAAACACAATAATAATTATAATCTATAGTCTCTTTTGTTAAGACGACGGCCAACACAAGATAATCATCGACTAATATAACATTAATAAAACTTAACTATTGTTGCTAAAATCTAGGGATAGTTGAAATATAAAAGTATACGATGCACTATTACACATATTCTCATTAATCATTTGGTAATGATGAAGTGCTCATATTATATACTTGTCATTAATTTGTTAAATTGGTTATATGACTTATGTCCCTTAACATCTCTATTACTAAAAGACTTCTGGAGGCAATGAAATATATTTGTACCTACCAAAGTTCTTGTTAAAACTCGGAGCCTTTTGTTAGCTGGAGGAGTTGTAGAACGGATAACTTTTGTTAGGATTTGTTTAATTGAATAATAACTCAATAAGACCAGATATATTCCGTAAGACCGCGAAATTAAGTTATTCGAATATTTTGTATTGTTATCAAGAATAGATGCAAAAGACAAATCGACATGCATGATGCATCACAAAAATTGGAATTTGTCGACAAAATTGACGACATATACATGTTATATTGGGCATGGGCCTTTTTGTCTCATTAAACCGCGTATTCATCGTAACGGTAGGCCCACTTACTACTTAAACTTAGCCCACTAAAGCACAGTAATTTTCGTATCATTCGATTTTTTTCCAAAAAGATAATCCGTATTATTGGAAGTGGAAGTCCCTGCGCCACAATTAGTGACTTGTAAATTGTAATCATCTATACCCCCAAAAACGTATAATTTGAATGATTGATATAACAGTTGTTTATCTTAAACACTACTGCTTATAAACTTTGATGCATAGTAATTTCTCATCACATGTTTAGGCTACCAAAAAAAAACCAAGTAAAAAAGAAAAAAGAAAAAAAGCTTATCCAGACGTGTTCACCACTAGAAAGAAAAGTCTGAGGAAGAAGAACTACAATTATTAATTAAATAAATTTTGATGTATTATATTACGTAGTAGTAATAATAATATAGGCTTACCAAAAAAATTGACCAAAGAAAACTTCTTATGTTAGTAGAAAAATGGAATAATTTTGTTTGGAGAACAAGCTAAGCTGACGTGTCTAACAACTCAACACGTCAGCAAATAAATGTATACATATGTGGTGTATATAGAGGTTGTGACCCCCGCAGTTAACGTTATCCAATCATAGAAGACAAAGAAAAAAGAAAAAAGGTTACGTTTTGTTACTCTTTTTTTCTCTTATTAATACTTGTTCCAGAGTTTTATCCTTATCCAAATTTCCAACAAATTCGACTCTTTCAGTTTTTTTTTGTCAATTGATATCTCCTCTGTTTCGATTTCTCCAGAATTAGAAGTCAAGTTTGCCGGAAAGACGAGAATTTTAGATTTGGGTGCTGAAAAAATTAGGGCTTTCGGTGTTTGTATAAATTCTCAGAAAGAAAGATGAATAAAGGAAGCAGCTTTAAGATGGATAACGGTTTCGGTTTGTCTTTTTTCTTTTTTTGACCGATTCGATTTTGAAATCGTATCTGTGTATGTATGTATGTAAATCTGATTGTTTTGAGATTGTTTATTTGCAGAAAAGAGGAAAGCTGAAGCTGGAAGGATCAGAGAGAAATATCCTGATAGAATTCCTGTAAGTCATCTTCTTTTCTCTGTTCTTATGGATTTGTATCTGTGTTTTGCGTATGTATTAGTGTTTGAGGATGTATTCAATTGTGGTAAAATTTGAAGTTTAGTTTGTATTAGTGATCTCATTGAAACAATAGGGGAATGTTTGGATTAATGTGTATGTTGCTGATCAGAAGTTCTTCTTCTTTACCTTTTGGAATAGTATCATAATTAGCCAAGAATTGTTACATAACATTAGCTTTGTTGTTTTGAGAATCCAATACTGTTTTGTTTTTTCACTGAGAAATGGAATTTATGTATTTTTTGTGGCAGGTGATTGTGGAAAAGGCTGAGAATAGTGAAATCCCAAACATAGACAAGAAAAAGTAAGCACCTTTGATCTTAAGGGTCTTGTTATCTTCAATGTTGAAGACTTGTGTATTGAGTATTTTTTACTTTGTTTTGGACTTTTGATAAATGCAGATACCTTGTGCCATCAGACCTAACAGTTGGTCAATTTGTGTATGTGATTCGGAAGAGAATCAAACTAAGTGCAGAGAAAGCTATATTCATATTCGTAGACAATGTTCTTCCTCCTACAGGAGAGCTTATGTCAAGCGTTTACGAGGACAAGAAAGACGAAGATGGCTTCCTTTACATCACTTACAGTGGCGAGAACACTTTTGGTGCTTCTTCTTCAATCTAATCTTTGACCTCACAAAACAACGGCTGCGTTTTAATGTTCCCAGTCTTTCAATAATTTGTGTGTATAAAAATGTTTACTCAAATCTTCTAAATTCCTCAAATAATTGTGACTCACACTATGTTCTTGTACTTGTTAAAAATGTATATAGACTAATGTTGAAATACTATCTCATCTTCCATTCTATTATCATCTTATAAATCTTCTAAAGACAAGATACATACAATTTTAAGAAAATTACAACTTCGATCTCATATCTATCTGTATATATATATATATATATATACAATCAAAGTTGTAATTTTCAAGGACCACCAATCAAATCCAAGACTTGTATTATTTGTTTATGCCCATGTGAATCGTTTTTGGATATCAAACTGATTACCTCCTGCACAAGGTATCCAAAACCAAACAGAGAAATGTAAGGAAAAGAGCAATTATCTTGTTGACTAGTATACATTTTTGTTTGGGATTATCTTTTCCAGTTGTATTTGGGGAAAAAAATATCTATTGATACTGAAAGATCATTCATAAAAAAAAATCTAAAGGAATAGAGACTAATGCAATGTAAAAAATGATATCTTATCAACAATGTATAATGGATCTTTCATCTATGCAGAAACTGATACATACACAACTAGAGACACACTCTGGCTCATAGTTTGTGGAACCCTTAGTTTCACAATCAAACAAGACATTTCACAATCAAACCAGACACAAATCTTGTCTTTTCTCTTTGAAGATATATATTTTTTTTAAAAGGTCCCAAAATTAGTCTAATCATGCCATGGCCTCAAGTTGCAAAAGCCAGCTAGCTGGATAGTTTTGTTGCTTACTCAAATTTTATTAGCAATCACTCACTCACTCACATACATTATTTTCATTTTATTTATCTGTATATTTTGTAACTTCTTCTATATAAACCAAGTCCTGTTTCTTCTCCTTCTCATTCATCCCAAAAACATTCTTAAAAAAAAAAAGTTAGTTTCTATGGCTTCTAAGGCTCTTGCAGTAACAGCTCTTCTTCTCACATTGAATCTTCTCTTCTTCACTTTTGTAACCTCCACAAAATGTCCACCAAAAATCCCAAAAACCCCAAAACTCCCAAAGAAGGACCCGCCGGCTAAACCTACGTGTCCTACCGACACACTTAAGCTCGGTGTTTGCGCAGACTTGTTGGGTTTGGTTAACGTTGTTGTTGGTTCTCCACCTAAGACTCCTTGTTGTGCACTTCTTAACGGTCTTGCTAATCTTGAAGCTGCGGTTTGTCTCTGCACCGCTCTTAAAGCTAATGTCTTGGGGATTAATCTTAATGTTCCTGTTGATCTAAGCTTGCTCTTGAACTATTGTGGCAAGAAACTTCCTTATGGTTTCCAATGTTCTTGAAGATCTGAGATTTTAAAAGAGAACAAATCTCTTTGGTTTGCTTTTGTTTCTTTTAGTTTCTACTGTTATTTATTGTTTTTTTTGTGAGAAAGAACAAAAAAAGGTAAAATCTTTTATAGTTGGTTTGATGTAATGCTTCTGCTTTGTTAATGAAATCCTTTATTGTGTTTTCTTAATATTTCTCTCCTACATTCTGAATTTTGGGAAATTTTAGATAAATTACACACACACATATTCTTAATAATTATGGAGTTTGCATTGGTCTTTGACGAATATCATAGTATTTTCTCGAATAAACACTACGATTATTTACTAATAAACACTCTATTATTTACGGTTAAACAGTGTTATTTGGCCAATTTTAACCAAAATTTTGGCTCTCACAAAAAAGCCCTTTAATCAATTAAATGTTTCCTTTGCAATGACTGGAGATCTCTTCTCGTCCGTAAAATTACGTCAAGGCATAAAGACTTGGTGCTCTCTTGCTCCAATGCCTCGTTTGGTTTAGAGAATCTCTAAGTTTGGTTAATTACTAATATGGTACTCAACATAAGCCCAAGGCCCAATAAATCCAAATCGATATGGACCACATAAGATAATGAAAGCAGGAGGGTAAAATCATCGTTTCATATAAGATAACCGATCTGCGATCGTGGTTTGGAACCCATTAACTGGTTAAACCAAGTGGATCCGAACCGGTGATCATTTCTCCGAATATGGACTCTGATTCATGGAGGATTATTGATCATTTCATTCCGCACATGTTTACTCAGATTTGATTTTTCTAGTGATAAATCTCAACTTGTACCTCTTCCCTATCGATTTACTCGGTACGAACATCTGAGTCTATCTGTTGTTAGAAACGAGAAGCTTTCTGTGTTTATATCATGTCCAACACTGAGATATGGGTGACAAATACCATCAAAGCTGCTGCTGTGTCATGGACCAAGCTCTTTGCATTGGATTTGAGCCTTCATTATAATCTTGACAATTATGCAAGTTTTTTTCTCTAGACGAGGAGAAGAAAGTCGTCATGTGGGTAGAAAGCTCATTCCCATACTACTGACTTTGACAATATCAGATACACGCTACTATGCATTGTTGGGGAGGATAGTATTATCACAAAACACTTATTGGGCTTTACTCAGACCGTAAGCCCATTAGTCCAAATTACCAAAACAATGAGATTGACCCACTTCTCTTTTGCAGGGTCAATCTCAACATGTACCCTAAGGTAAAACAATATTTTTAAAAAATAAAACATGCAATTTGAGATCGATATTTTGAAACATGGGAGAGCATTGTTATATGTATATTATTATTGACTATGTTAATTTAGGTAATATTTATCTTATGTTAATAGATTACAAAACTTTGTTCTTGGCACGACTGTAGATTCAATTTGAGATCTAGACGGATTAAGTTTGTTTGGTAAAACACATCATTAGGATTAAATAGATCAAAAGTTCATATTCTTACTTTCAAATAACAACATTGAAATTCCTGAAACTGGACCAGTTTAATATAATTCGGAAGTTGAAAACAAAAAAATAAAGAACACAATACGAGTGACATTAGTCACTATAAAAATCATTGGACCAAACAGTTACAAAATTAAACCATATACTTATACAAAATTCAGATTTTGTATTGAGAAATATTTGCATGTACTTTACAATGTACCTATACATTCATCTCAAAATTCGTAAAGCAAATGTACTTTGCAATTATTTATACCTACGGTTTAGATTGATTGATAAATATAACTTTTCTTTTAAATTCGAAGATGGTGGAGAAATCATAAAAACCAATCATTTGAATTAACTAATTTTAAAATCATGCGTTGAGTAAAAACATTCAGCTAGATTAATTAATTATACAAATACAACTGAAAAGTAACATATTAAACCCCATTAATTAGCAAGATTTTGATTACAACAACAGAAGAAGAAGAAGACGCATGCGCATATATATAATGAAGTTCAAGAAAGAAAAAGAAACCCAAAATTTAGACATCATAAACCCTACAAAGTTGGATTTCAGTTTCTCACATACTTGTCGATTACGTTTATCTTTAATAAGGAGTCACACCAACGTTAGCCGTAGGAGCGTAGAACCCTTCTTTCATCACCATGTTATCCTCTCCATCCTATATACAGCATGTTTTAAGATATGATGAGCAAAACCAATTGAAATTATTTTATGTAAATATATTCTTGTAACTCACATTACATATACATATATTTGTTTATAGTATACATAAAAGATGTAAGGTATGTCGACAGATTAGGGTTTACCTGTTGAGGCATGTTGGTTTTCTTCACGGGTTGATTGTCTGGCACGAGCCCGAAGTGTATGTGGGGGAAGTGGGCCCACTACATTACACATAAACAACATACGTACAAGACACATATCAACTTGTGTTATAACCCGACAAAACTCTTTACTCCTAATCTCAGCTATATATGTTTTTCCAAAAAGCCTGACTTCTCTATATAATAAGATAAGCAAGTATATATGCATAGAGAAATTAAACCCTAGTTTCCGCAAGCAATCTATGGTGTTAATTAGTATCAATGACTCCATTTCTCTAGTAAAGGAAGCAGACAAACCCTAGAAATAGATAACTTTAGATATTTAATTATTCTTTAGCGTTTTTCAAAAAAAAAATATGTCGAACTAGCTTAGATATATTCCACAATTGATTTAACCAACGGATAACTAATAAATATACATTATTGGGATGTGAAAAATAAGGTTCTTACATTCTTGGCAGCAGCACTAAAGGCTTCTCTGTGGCTTATATCAGGATTCCCAGCTTTGATACGTTGGATCTCTTCCCTAAAAGATAGACGTGACAAGGAATTATATCAATGTTAATTATACGATTACGATCCAAGAATATATATATATATATATATATATGATGAGAAAAAAATTAAATAAAACTCACTTGATGAATCGGTTATATGCGGATGGGACTCTCTGTCTTTTCTCTGGAGCTGGCAATGGCAAAATTCAACGGCAAAGACAAAGCGAAAAAACAAAAACTCAGACAAAAAGAGACAAAAGCTCATTAAAACTACTTTCGTTGTCTTTTTCTCTCTCACATTCACTTTCTCTCTCTAACCCATCATCACTTCATCATTTTATTTTTTCAAAGACAAACCCATCTTCTAACATGTTACATAGATTCTTTCTCTCTAGATTTCCGGGGGATCCATGAATCTACCTCCTTTTTTCTTATATCCTCCCTTTTTTAATGTTTGCAAACGCTAAAAGCCATCCAAGATATATATATATAGAGACAATCATCAACATATACAAGAGTTCATTGGTCCATGTATATTTGAATATACAACAAAAAAAAAACTAACTCTTAATTTCTATGTGTAATTCAATATTAGAGCTAGGGTTTGAACAAAATCAAGCAATGGTTGAAAAAGAAACACTATATATATGCATGTCCTTAATTATGGCGATTCATCATCACAAACCAAGTTATAATATGGTTAACAAAGAAGTTGAACAGTCTTGGAAAATGAGAATGAAATAGAGTATCTTACGGCGGTTAACGGGAGGTGCTTTAGGAATCTCATGCTGTTGATGAAGATCCATGAAAGATGGTATGTCATTCATATTAGGATGCTGATTCATCATCATCATATTCATGTTTGATGGTGCATCTCTCAGATCCTCCTGCAATATCATAGATATATCCTCTAGGTTTGAGACATATAATTCAAACAAAAAAAGCTAGCTAGAGACCCTATGTATTTAAATGTTGTTAAGTTACCAGAATATTCTGGGAATTGAAGTAAGAGTGAGGACCGAGCTGGAGCTGGAGCTGGTTGGAAGTTGGGAGGACATGAGTTCTCATGTTCACCGAGAGAAGATTGGTACAGCAACCACATCGGACAGTTACGGTCTTGAACAAGCTTGTGTAAGGAACACTAACCTATAAAACACAAACAAGAAACAGTGAAATCAAAACGCCTAATTATTAATAGAAAGATCAAGATGATATATAAGGAATGAAAATGATAAATTAATATAGAAGAGACGAGAAGAGAGGTTAATAATTACCGCAAGAAGGGTGTTGCAAAAGTTGCATTGGACATAGCAGAGATGTTCGGAAGGAGAGAGGTGGTCCGGTGGAAAAACAGCTGAGGAAGGGGAAGACATAGATGACATAGACATACCTTTTTCTTTGTAAGAAGGAGAAAAAAAATTGGAAGCTGATCTTTTTTTGGGAGTGTTTGGGGATTTGATTGATTGATGGGTATTTGACTGATCAGAGGATTCTTGATAAGGAGAAAATAAAAAACCCCACCATGATCTGATCTTCTTGATTGTTGGGTTGTTGTGTATTATATACCACAAAAAAGGAAGATATAGAGAGAGATGGTAAAGGAGATATTAATATATTAGAGGGTAAAAAACAACAAAGCCTCTTGCTAAAGCCTCTAGGTCGTCTTTCTTATAATGTTTTAGGTTAAATATTCTAATTACATTAGTTATTAGAGCTGGACTACATTTATATTATTGGGTGTTAATTCGTTTCTGTTTAGGTCACCAATATAGAGTATTCTTATAAATATTTTTAAATCATTTTTCGGTAGTATAATATACAATAGTTTGGTTTTGAATAGTGATACTGATAAATGAATGAGTGGTAGTGACCAAGCAAAACGGATAAAACGAGTTTGGTTAGTGCTTAACGGTCAACGGGTAAAACAAAGAAAATGGTGATTATAATACATGCACCGATTTATATGAATAAGCTAGTAATCTTAAAAAAACTATTAAAAGTTAACCAGGTTTTTCAACTGATTCAAGTGGTAGGTCTTTTAAAATATATATGTATATCCGATAAATATAACATCATTCTTTTTTCCAAGCTTCGAAAGCTTTTTCGTTAATTTTTTTTATCCAAAATACCGAATAAATTTGGTGTTTTCATTTGAATTACACGCAGTTCATATATATTAACACAATTATTTATTTTTTAGATTGTTCCTAGAGTTAAACCGGTTTGCAATGTGTCATATTTTTTTATCAGTTACAACATTCGTCAATTGTTTTGCTTTGCATACATTGATCAAAATGTGAGATCTTACAACGTGATCTTGACATTTTATACTATTGGACCACTTTTAGTTACACAAGACATTTCCAAAAAAAAAAAAAAAATACGTTACACAAGATCTTAATTAATTAAGTGATGAGAGTTGTTATTTAATCTAAGTTGTCAACATCCTAGATGAGATTTTTCTTCTTTTGATAAGGCGTATATAGAAATTCGGTTGACCATGCGGTCTCACCGTTACAAGAAAACGTAGACATTAATCATACTATTTCGTTGTACCTCTAAGATGACCTTGTGTCTTGTGGTCACAAGAGGACAAGATTGACGACAAAACCGTTTAAGGATATTAGCGCTTACGGACTTTTTCTCCATATGATCTCGAACAATTGCAAACCTAATTTTCCGATAAATTGATATATAATAATTCATACAAAATAAAATAACATGTCAATACATGAAAACTTGGCATTTATAGGTTTATATATAATAAATAGATCATTCTCAATTTGAAATCTAAGGGAGTACTCATATGAAGTATGAACAAGAGACGATTGAGGCATAAAAGAAAATTTTCAGAAGCTTAGGCTTTAGGGTTGCACGTGAACATATGTACACATGTAATGTGTTTGTAAGTAAGTTTAGGAACGATGAAGCTAAAAATTTAAAGAGAAAAGTAAATGCTTTGGTAAAAGAATTCACAGTTCCCAACGGAGGAAGAGGGAGAGAGAGGGCGGCAGAGGTGGGGGAAGAAAGGGACGTGTGCATGAGAGTGATTAAGCGTCGCCTCATTCACCCGTTGTTGTCATTCCTTAATTACCACTGCCATTACTTTTTTCTTTTCTTTTCTCGTTTCTCTATACAATTCCTTTTCTATTTTTAATTAATTCCATTTTATTAAAATATTAATTTCGATTTCTGTCCTATCAAACATACTAAAACACATATTATGGATTTTGTATGTATGTGTGTATGTGTATGTAGAGAGAAACATGATGCTCCATTTTTATTGATTGGTTATCATTAGCTTTTTAGTCACTTATATGATTGTTTTTTCCCTCATTTTGAAGATTGGGAATCATCCAAGTCTAGACTTTCCGTGAAAGCGAAAGTAAATTAGTTCTATATATGTAGTTAAAACTTTCGAGTGAATCGGCTGGTTGATATATTATTATATTTATATATGCACTAATCCAGAATTATATAGACCGTATTAAAAAAATTGTATCCAAATTATAATACAATAAGTCAATAACGGAACTACTTCAAATTTCTAAACTAAAAACTCCGATCAAGTTAATCTATAATTTGAAAAAAAAAGGGAAACATGCAACAGTGTATTAATGTATTGTTTCTCAATGAAATGTTTAAAAGGTACTTATATATCGAAACACCATATTGGTGAAAGCCACCAGCAAAACTCCACACTTTATTAATTTTGAACCTACATATGTTTTTTCATATATTCCATTCTCATTTCAAGTATATATGTCTAAGAAAATATCTACGTATCTACTTGCCAAATGATGCTATATATATCTATTTATTGTCCAACCAATTGACAGTAATTCCTTGCATGTCAATGAAAATGACATTAGTGTTTATATGCTAGTAATCCGAAGAATTATGGAATTAGATTAGATGGCGTAATCCACTAGCAAAATGTTTAACAATCATGCATAATCATAAAACTGTAATCCTATTACATAATTCAAATTCAATTATGTTTAAACATTCGGGATTTTTGTGTATTTACTTTAGCTACAATAATTATATACATTTGACCACTACGGAAGAACATGGAAAAATTATATAGATTAAGTAGGTGAGACAGGTAACAGGTTATTATATACATTTGACCACTACGAAAAATCATATTATGGATCAACGTCTCTAAAATAATTTGGGTTTCAAGCCATGAATATAATTCCGGTGGCGCAAAAAGACATTATTTTGTAAACTCAGCATAACTTAAACATTACATATGAAGAATCAAACCCTGAAATATTGCAGCTAATTTTTGTTACCTAAAAAGAACATGTAATTGGTTATATATAGGTAAGGTCGACCTAAAGACGCAACTATAAAGGCGGTAGTTTTGAGTATTAAGGCGTGCATAAGTTGAAAATGTTGGTCTGATCATACTTTACTAGAAACGTATATAATGTTATAAGGGCTAGCCCACACTTTTGTCGCAATTTGGGCGATGGGAATGCAGAGATAGATAGTACACACATGTATCTGTATAGATTTATATATACTGGAATTTTATATTTGTAATATATATACATGCATGCATGTGTGTACTGAGATCATAGGTGACATTGACATTTCCCTATTCTTTTCTATTCTGATTGGTTTGGAAAAGCTATGCCATAAACCCCCAATCTATTTGTACATCTAATAAGAAAGTACTTAAAATTTAATTGAAGCAATAATTCATACTCTCCACTTCTCACACATATATATATACACACACAAATGCATGTTTATAATTTTTTTTTTGAGTTTTATACTTAAAAAAAAAAGGAACTAGTCTTGCCTATGATGTTACGGTCAATTAATTAAAGTAATTTAATTGTTCAAATGGCGTGTGCATAATAGGTTGTCTGGGGACTTTCTCCTTTCTAGAATAATAGATTACTTTTAATTTTTAGATTTTTATTATCTTCTTTTTTCACAAGCATCCAAATTGTAAAGGTATAATCTGAACCCCACATGTTTGAAAGTAAACATTGGTGTCAATGTAAGTCAACCATCATTTGTCGACTTTAGATATCAATAGACACTAATCAAGAATTCACTACCCAAAAAAAAAAAAACAAAGCCCTCACAATATAGGAAATTGCAGAAGATGATGACAAATTTAATATATCATCTCACTAATTTAATGTCATTTTACGGTTTTCGTTTATAGTATCAAATTATCGTTACCAACTAAGGGCAACACATTAAACTGTCATCTCACTAAAGTAGTTTTAAATACATGGGTCCAAAGTTGGATCTATTTTTCATAATTAATTTCCAAATACTATACATCATCTTAGGAAGAATCGTCATTATTCTATCTTTATTTTCTATAGAACCCGCTCCGAACATCCACTGAATTATACGTACCGATTATAAGCATACAAATATGATGGGTAATATTGAAACTTTTTTATAAACAATTCAATACTATTTGACCCGTTATTTGAAAACACATGACTAAATAGTCTTTTTTCGTTATATATAATAGGTTTGATGTATTATTATTTTTGCTTGGAAACATACATGATCAAGTATATAAAACCATGTGCTAACAGTTTGTATTGGTAACTTTCATTTGTGTAATGAGCCTCTAGTACTTAAATACTATTTCATTTTAACAAAACTCATTTTATATATAGCTACTAAAAACTTTAAGAAAAGACTACTCGTATCAGTTAAATATATAGTATTGTGAACCATTATAGTTCCGGATCAAAAGTATATAAGCATCTAAGATTAGAAACTCGGTTGTTTATAAAAAGATACAACAACAAAATGTGCCTATGCTTGCTACTTGCCAGGGATGAGTTAGAAATGGGCTGTTGCGCAGAAGAGAGAATAATGGCTTTTCAAAGTATATTATTTAAATTGGTTATTTATATTCCTATATGCACTCATTCCTATATACATACATAAATGTGTGTGAATAAAGCATTTACTTATTCTGTGCTTCAAAAAGGTATCAGATATGAAGAGTATAGGGTTTCTCCAGTTCTATTTTCTATCTTCTTTTTATACAAAACTACGATTCTGAAAATCTAAAGTAATTATTAAAAGCAAATGTTTTCTTTTTGCGAGATTCCACTTTCTCCATAATTATGTATATAATTGGCCTGAGTAAAATTATAGAGTAAAAATTCTCGGATATCAAGAAGAGCGACAGTGTGAATAAAACAAAATTTACGATTGGATTCAAACTTGAAAAGTGAATTAAAGAGAACGATGTTCACATGTGGATGCATTTTAACATGAATTATTTCAATTTAAATCCGAATGTTTACATATACTATTAGATCGTGTAAATTAAGAAAATGCGGATAAGTGTAACCTTAACGTGCTGTTATACAAACTTCATTGTATAAAAATGAAAATGCTGAAATAATTTGTACATGTGTAATATGTTAAAAATAAATAAAGTGGCAAAGAAAGTTAATTTCGTGGTGCTCCTTTAATACACGTATGTATATAAATGTGTGTATGCATGTATGTATATAAATGTGTTTAAAATTGGATACAGTAATTTATACTGCAGCGAGTAGAAAAGTAAAATTAAAGAAGAGAGTACGGAGTGGAGAGCTAAAGAGAGTAGGTAGGGTCATAGCTCATAGGGTAGAGTCATGTAGGCTAATAGGTATAGCATGTTTATGGACCGTCCAGGCTCCTCGGCTCCGACCCTATGGTCCGTCTCTTTGTCTTTATGTCGCAGGCTTCTCTCTGCCACGTGCATTCTTTTCTCTCCTCACATTTCCATGTTAGGGCACAGCAACATGCCAAATTGGACATATTAAAGCTCGATCTCTCTTTTTTTTTTTTTTTTTATATCACTAATAATATATAGATATAGTTTTGTTATTAAATCTTTTGATGCTTAATGAATCACATCCTACATTTCACCGAAGCTTATTCAAATGCAAAACATGACTAGATGCGATTCCATCTCTGATATATGAACTAACCATACACAAAGTACGACTGCACTTACTTTGTTAAAAAACAATGTTAGTCGAGGAAATGCACCTCGTCAATCAATCATAAAAATTCTCATGAGCTTATATTCTAGTAGTATATCTTTTCAAATTTAATAGGAGTAATTTTAATTTTACATTTAATAGTTTGACCATACTATTTCAACCACATTTAAGTGTATATTGCATTGACGACATTAACGATAACTTGATTTACTTTTTTTTTGCATTTATGTATGTGTCTACATTTATAATATTCTGTATTTAGTTGCATTAAAGAGGCATTCATTTTTGTAACATAACTTCATTGCAAATTGTAAACTCAAGGTGAATTCTACTTTTTCTGCTAAGGTTTTGAGTAGGCATTTACAATCTACATAAATAAATAAAAAATACAAACATATTAATGTTTTGTTCTAAACAATCATATCAACTCAAAAACAACCATTACAAATCTCAGATAAAAACATGTACGTTTTATAGAGCAAAATTATGAGTCACACACATTGTAATGAGATATGAAATATCCTAGACCAAATCTTCTAGTAATTGTCAAGTCACCAACGGTATAATATCATCGCCATAACTACTAAAAATCCATTCCTCGTATAGAAATCCTTCTAGAGTATTCCTTATAATATATAATCAAAGGTGTAGCTATCTAATAATATCATCGATTCATTTTGTTCAATACATTGATCAGAAGCAAAGTAATCAGGGTTCTAAGATCTAACTAGCGGTGTGGTGTCTGTTGTAAGAGGTCATTATTGTGCGTATTCATTAATTAAATTAGATAACTAAGATCAATTTTAGAAGCATAAGCATGTGATGGTCGATTTTTGTGTGTATTTATCTGGGATATATATTTAAAGGATTGACTGAAAAATCTCAATTCATAAACATAACTCGTCCTTCGACCCTATCAATAAGATTATCTAATCAAGCCTTTATATAATTTTGGAGTAGTAATCCCACTTGGCTCACTGAGGGCTTTTGGAGATTGATAAACCTTAAGAAGTATTTTTTTTTTTTAAATGAGAGTAATGAATCTATGTTGAGTTAATTTTTATTTTTATTTTTAAATAGAAGAAGAATTAATACAGTTCTATAAATGAGTTTTATTTGTCGGATTTTTTCCTAAGGGTTTGTAACTTTGTATTCCCGATCCGTGAGTAATCGAATATAGTTGATGGTTCAATGTTTAATCAATACGATACTATAGACACCATATATATCATCTGTCTTCACAAAAATTACAATGATTATTTTTTTTTCTTTTCACTTTTAACCAAAAAGAGAACTGAACCTCCTCTGATCCTTTTGAGTGTTTTCTTGTCTTAAAATTCGTAAGAAACGGTCTCCCATTGGGAAGCGTAGAATCTAACAAGCTTTTGTTTTTAAAAAGCCTCTGATTCCTAGTCCTATGTCCAGCCAATGTATATAGCAAAAAGCCAAAGGCCAAAAGCTAAATTACAATCTCTCCCTACAAACAATATTCAAACCATAATTAGTATTAGCTGGCGAATCATGTGTGGGGAGTAACTCTTGTTACTTTCCTCGTTTAGCCTTAATATGCTATATTGAAAGCCAACATAATCCAAGAAAAAACCAACTCTTACAAAGCTGAACCAAGTCGATTTTTGGGCTTTGGTCCACCACAATATCGGTATGATGAACCCATTAATTGATTCCTAAAACTAATATGGGAAGTTAAATGAATATAAAAAGACTGGATCGTTATTAGTGAAGTCAGTCCCCACCCAAAATAAATAGAGAGGGGTCTTTAGATATTATAACCTGACTGAATGTAAATGTAAAGCAGAAAGATCGATTTATGGGTTAGATTACTTTTTTCGTACAAATGTTGTAGTCGAGAGGACCAAATTTAGGGATAGAGAGTAAGAAATATCTAACATTATTTAACAGAGCGCATAGGACCACATTTTATGGTGGACCATTGAGGAATTTTAGCGTATGGTAAAAAAAAACAAGTACCTGAATGATGTCATATGGATTGATCTTTAATGTTGTGAAAAATGTGTTTCGAATTTTACTCTGTTTCATGATTCAGGGTGTAATTAATAGATATTTTCCTACAGACGCATAACCAAACAAAACCAAGATAAAAACTTGGAAAAATCGTTTTACAGTTTAGGTATATGAACATTATACTGTTTATTTAGAGAGCCAGTAGATGATTAGAAACAAAGTACAAGCAGCAATCACAGCCGAGAGGATAAGTGTGTCCCGAGAACGTTTCCTTTTAATTGAGCCTGTTAATTTAAAATATATAAGTTGATTATCGATAGTATAATTATAAGGTTGAGAATATTATTATATAGAGGTTTGAATAGAGATACCAAGTAAGCCACGAATCACTGGGAATTTGTCTCCAAGATTTTTCACTTTCCCTTGAACATCTGAAAACAGAGATCGTTGAGAGCCAAGAACTGATCTTGTTGCTTGAGCTTGACCAATGACTTCATCAATCTGCAACCAAAATTTACATTATCATTAACAGAATATAACACTCAGATTACAAAAAACGTGATTGTAGAAAGTATCTTCTTACATGGGATATACTTCCATGGATTGAAGCTCTCTCCCTTAACACTTGCACACCTGGTGACAAACTACCAGAAGCCTGAAGAAGATAATACAGTACTCAACTTCCTATCAGAAAAGTGACTACAATTTTGTAAACTAATAGAATATAGGAAATCTTACCTTATATTCACTTATGTCATCCCTGACAGAACTCAAAAGCTCAGCATGTTCTCTCATTGAGTTTATATTTCCTTTTATTCTTCGAAACTCCTATAAATTAACATGAAAAATACATTAAAAGGAAGAAGATAGGTCGCATAAGCACACAAGTATCGCTAAACAAAAGCCGCTCTAGTGCAAAAGGGTTTTCCTATCAGGCTATTACCAATAAATGGGTTGCAAATACTCATCTAATACCAGTGAATCACGAGTTACAGTATCATCATGTTTCCAATGTGGCACATGTTTTATGTATTAAACAAGATGAATTTTTTTTTGAATCAATCGCATTGAGATCAGAATTGTGACATATAGAAAGTCTGAAATCCTAGGTACTGTGTATTGCAATCACTCGAAACTTCCATTCAATACATCAGCATAGTGTATAGCATACGAAAGTACCAAATAAAATAGGAAACAAGTAGAGGAAATAGTCAAAATATGGTGCAAGAAAACCTGGGTATATTCATGAAGTATATCCCTGTGCCTTGCTAGCTTTTGAGTAACCGATGTTGTTGGTGCAGCAGATGCAGCACATCTACTCATGGAATCATTAATATCCAATAACTTCTCAAGCAACGATTGAATCTCCATCTCCATGGACTTCCATGATCTTCCAGATCCAACTGTTGGAGACCCACCATCAACATACCCTGAGATTCAAAAACATATAAAGCTGATAAAGAAAGGAACCTGAACTTTGCATTCCAAGACTTTCTAATGGTTCATCGAGAGAACAACAATGCAAATCTTGAAAGTTGAAAGCTAATGTAACCTTAACACACAAAATTTGACAAATCCACTGAAAACAACACTATACAAAAACATTAAGATTTATCATTTCTACAGCACATACACGCAAAATGACACCAATGAAGGATTTATCACGGAAAATTCATCTCAGGGTTCAAAATTCTATAACCGCCACACATGAATTAAGCATTTGGGAACCATAACAGAGAATAAGAGACGATAGCGATCAAAATTCAATCCAGTGAAGAGACTATATCGAGAATTATAACCTCGATCTATATCACATTACAAGCTACGAACCTCACACTCATAGAGTAGATATTCATATAACAGCAACATACGAAGCAAGGGATACATAGAAACACAGAGAGCATGATCAAACGGAAAGGAAGAATAACGAACCGCCTTGAGTAAACCTAGCGCCAAGCTTAGCGTAAGAAGAGAGCTTAACATCTAGATCGCCTTCGATTTTACGAGCTTCCCGCCGAAGTTCCTCCCAGCCAGATTCCTGTAGATCTAGACTCGATTCTGTCATTTCTGATCTTCAACAATTCAGATCAATAAACTCCCGCCAGCTCCGCCGAGAACCAATGCCGGAGTTCCCCGTACAGTAACCACAACAACGATCTGATTCTTCTAACTGAAATTGCTTGAACCAATTTAGCAGCAACGACGAGAGGATCGCTCTTTCCCTCCTCTGCTTCTTCGGGCCCAAAATCAACAGTAGCATAGACCAATAATAATTGCTGGATTGGTTATGGGCATTCAAGTAATGGACTTTATATAATGGGCTTTTTCAGACCCATTTTATGGGTAAGCCTTCAAACGTAAGGATATTGAATTAATAGAAGACATTTTTTTTTGGACAAGTGTCGACTGTCGACTACGTTGAAGTTGAAGCCAATATATTATAGTGTGAGTGACACGTTCGTATACGTACGTAATGTACGAACACACGAAGTTGATGAGTTGGGATTTATAGGGGAAAGATTCCATACGATCGAGAGAAGTGTTTGGAATAAACTTCTTTCAAATTCCAATTGTCGAAAGGTCCAAAAAATAATTATGTTTTGTGTCATCCGGAAATTTTTGCTCCAATTTTCTTGTGATCAAATTCAAAACATAGTTTTAACTGTAGTAGGTTCGAACTCATTACCAATTGCAACGTTTGAGTGAGAGGAATAACGTATTAAAATCATATAAAATTTTAAAATGTATTATATTTATTTTAGTGGGTTTATTTAGAAACAGTGATGGGCAAAAAATATGTGATCGCGAAAAAAGAATATCTTATCCAGGTCATATCCGTGATGAACGTTTAAACGTCTTTTCGTTAAGATGCGGATGACAAAAATATGATTAAATACATATACAAACAAAAACTTGTCGTGTAAAAAATACAAATTGGTTTCAAGAATATTTAATATTGGTTTGTTGTGTAGTGAGTTGATTATGTAAAACCGGTTAAGTGTGTTTAATTGTTTTGCTTGTTGTATCAAAGCACAAACGCTCAAATCTTTCAACGGTTTTTGCCATCTTGATATTACATTGTGATATGTCTAATATGTATAACGAGACTTATTTTCTACAATTAATTATCAGAATAATCACTATATTTTAGCTTTACTGAGTGAATCTTCTCCAATGACTCAAAACGAGATCTATCTTTCTTCATCACTTTAAAAAAAAAAAAGTTTATTGTCGTGGTATGAATATATAACGTACGCAAGTAACACAACTAGAGGACACACCGTACACATTTTGTTTTCGTATTATAATTATTACGTACATTTTTAAAGAATAATAACCGACAAGTAGATGATCACTAAGGCACTGACCTGATAAAAAAAAAATAGTAGATGATCACTAGCAGAAAAATAAATCACATTATAAAACGAGATGGTGGGGACTTGATCTCGTGTGAGTGTTATCGAGTAAGTTCAAAAATTTATCCCACGAGGCCAGCACACGTGTGGTGGCATAATTGTCTTCATCTTCAAAACATCATATGAATCTCCGACAAAACATTTTCAGATACTAAATAATTTTTTAGGTGTTTGTTTAATAGCCTTATTTTATTTCAGATTCAATATCAACCATGAATAATATATGCGTAAATCAGCTTTTATATGCAGGACAACACATTAATTATGATTTGAAATAATAAAGTATTCTCTTAAACTAGAGTAAACTGTAGGCGCGTTGACATGAAGATACTTTGATTTACTAACGATTTATAGATTTTTTTTTTTACATCAATCAACGATATAATGGTGACTTGAAATCGAATTTTATTTCCTTAAGATGATAATAAATGTTAGCTAACGGTTAATGGGACGTGTCAATAGTTAATGTAGATTCTTCGGGTTGCTTGATGTACTTGAAAAGCAAGGAAAACAAAAATGAAGCAGTTTTAATCTAATCCAACGGTCAAAAAACTTAGTCTTCATCTAACCGTTCATTTAAAGACTCAAGAAAACTCCTTTAAAATCCTCTGCTTTGTACTAAACTCATCCTATTGATCTCTTCCTCTTTTAACTTTTGTTTCCGCCATATTTTTTTTCTTTTCTTATATAGCAATTCTCTTTTTCCATTCACATCATTCTCGCCGTTGATTCTCCCTAAAAAATTGTTTTATTTTATGTTGTTTCTTACAGAGGAAAGAAATTTTAAAAATAAAAATGTGTCAAATAGATTGATTCTTTTTATTTTCTTCTTGTTCAAATGAATCACTCTTTATTTGACTCGTTAGTCCATGTCTTGTCTTACTTTCTCAACCTCCAGATTTTAGCTTTGTGACATATTGTTTTTTTCATATTAGCTATATAATAAGAAGATGAGGACGATCATAGGGTTTAGAATCGGGAGACGAGTTTCTAGATGGATACTTCGGAATACACGAATCCGTCGTTCCGGTTACAACCGGTTAAACTCGACCCGACCGGTTTGCAAGCTGAGACCACTCGCTAAACTCAAAAGTTGGGGACGTTGTCTCACGCAAAGTTTCAGACTTTTCGGGTCTACAAAAGGATCCGGGTACATGCCTGATGGTTATAAAAAGCCCGACCCGGTTCCAAGGGGACACTTAGCTATCTACGTGGGTCAAAAAGACGGCGACGGCGATTTTCACCGAGTTTTTTTACCCATCGTTTACTTTAACCATCCTCTGTTCGGTGAGCTACTTAACAAAGCCGAGAAAGAATACGGATTCCGCCACGAAGGAGGAATCACTATTCCTTGTCCTTATTCAGACTTCGAACGGGTCAAGACCCGTATCGCATCCGGGTCGAGTTCTCGAATATTTCCGTGGGGCCGTCTATGCCGTAATTGAAGACAATTATGGAAAAAGTTCATAAGCTTTTTTTAACTTTTTCTTAGTAGATATGGTTCCCTTGAATTTACCATTTTTCTATCTTGTTACTTTTGTCAGTTTATTCGTGATATAGTCAATTATACAGCAAGAAAATAATGTAAATAATGATTTAAGAGTATAATAGTGATTATCGATCATTAATGATGTGATTAGTATGGGGACACTTAGTGGTATATTGTCTTTCGACATTGATATAAAGATAAAATGGAATTGGGATGAAACACCAATGGAAAAGTGTAACACGATTCTATTCTCACTACGGGTCTACTCAAGATTTAAGCTATCAATCGCATGGATAGATTTGTTTGCTTGCTTATTCCCACTAGCTAACTATATATTTTTAGTATTTAGAAATGGATAGGTTAGACGACAAAAAAATGGTTTTTGTGGTTGCCTTGTGTGACTTGGATACGAAACACCTCTGATGTGAAAGATGTTCGTATCTAAAATCAGCGTCGCGATGGAATTGATATCCAACATAATAACTTTGCTGTTTATATATTTTGACTTCTATTTACATATACTTTTTATGTTCACACATGCACCTAGCTACATTATCGAATTTAAAACGTAGATTGCTTAAATTTGGCTTACGGAATTATGATAATATTACTACAAACTACTAAACTACATACTCCGAAGTCCGAATCATTTTTGTTACAAATATTCGGGTTTCAACGATACAAATACGATAATTAATGGCTGCCGAAAAGTATTTGCATACTCACGATCAAATGAATTTGAAGGTAATAATTAAATTGGTTTGGCATTGGAATTATATTCGACGATTCGTTCAGAAGTCGAGGAGTATCAAACTTTCATCATATAAGTTTTTCTTTTTCTGTGGAACATTTTTAACCAATATTAGTAAAACCTTATTCTCGCTGAAAAGTACTAATACAATGGTTGGATTGGAAATATTCCACGTTAAAGTATTCGCGGTCAAATACATTTATATCATGTATAAATTTTGTTAAAATATATATCATGTGTATTATATATTAATTAAGATTTAGTTATTAAGAAAGTAGATTTAGTACTTTTGTTGAAATTGTTTGTTGTCGATAACTGGTTTTCAATAATTATATCTACATAGTATACACGTAGTTATTAGTCTTTACTCTTTAGATAGAGAAAGAGGTTGCGTAGAACATGAACTGTAACAACAAAGACGAACCAAAAATGTGAACTTGCAAAGTTAAAACATCCGTACACGGTACACTCAAGTCACATATCCATATTTACTACTATTACGGTAAAAAGGTACTTTACTATTTGTGCGTAATTTGCAATTAAGGAACAAAATAAAAACAATGAATGCATGCATGTGTGAACGGGAAACGACGTACGGGTTCGGGCATTGCTTGTGTATGTGTAAGTAGAAACTAAGTTATGGAAATGATACATGCCACGGTTCTTGCCTTCTCGATCGGGACAATATTAATTTTTGCATTTCGGATATATTTCTCCACTTGACATGCATATGCATGTTGGTCAGATCTTTCCTTTTCAGGTGTATTAGTCGTAGATCCGGTAATGAGACAAATAATTTTCATAGGTTGAATTATAATTTTCATTAGTTATAGATTGGTCCAAATTTAAGATTTATCGATCGAGTTGACATTATTTTGTGTGTGTGGTCGTAACCTTTAGCGGGTTTTTGGTCCATACAAAGGAAAATGCCAACTTGTTTCTGCACGAGGCTAATAGTTAATGAGAATATATTATACTTTAAATTTATTAGATGAATGAATGTATCATACTTAATTATTTATAAATGATGTTAGATCTTATTATATAGTCCAATATATGAATAAAAATTAAGTATCTTTGTGTA
Organism: Cardamine flexuosa; assembly: GCA_963555745.1. Classification (NCBI taxonomy): domain Eukaryota; kingdom Viridiplantae; phylum Streptophyta; class Magnoliopsida; order Brassicales; family Brassicaceae; genus Cardamine; species Cardamine flexuosa. The sequence goes on along the minus strand of OY743217.1, from coordinate 1,138,881 downwards.
TTTTATATAGTCCAATTATTTTTACTTTTATTCTACCTTGTTATTCACATTTACTATTGTCTGAAAAAGTATATGTAACTTGTAAGAAACAAGAAACCTTTTAACCCAAACAAAAAAAAAAAATGTTTTATTAACATTGGGTAAGAAACAAGCCTATTTAGATTTCAGTTTTGATTTTGTAATATTCTGTTATCACAAACAGCTTATCCTTTATAACATGGGTCCTAAGGCCCACTATATTCGACCTTGGGCTAAACATAATGAACTCAGAATCATATGAAAACTGATTTTAGAAAGATAGAATACACAATATATTAAGGAAAAATGAAATTACAGCAATGATAACTAATATGTTTACAAGGCTTTTACATTGTAACAAACAATATTTATTCTTTGTAATAGACCAATCAATTGCGTCGTATATACAACTTAATATTGAATTAATCATGTATTATTCCTTTAGAGACCAGAAGTAAACGGCACGCTTGACGGAATCCAAGAGCCACCGGCGAGGAAAGTACCAACAGTAAACCTAGAAGCCTCTGAAGCAGAACCAAGAACCCTAAACCCAGACCATGTGACCCGACCCGAAGTAGAAGCACCCAGACCCGTATTCTGAAACTCAGCATAAAACAAAGTACTCAAAGCGAAATTACCATTCCATTCAAGCCAGCCACGTGGATCAATAAGACTATCAAGAGAAGTCTTCATAAAAACAGTTCTTGAATATTGTCTCCAAGGTCGACCCAAATAAGTCTTTGTGGATCCCAAAACGGGTCGGAGATCCGAAGCAGCTGTGACACGAGAATTATGGATGATAATACCCGTGTTTTGATTCGGGTCGGATCTTCCTTGAGCGGTGATTGTGTTGGTTTTACTACGTGGACGACGAGCGAAGATGTTACAATTCTGTAGAACTGCGGCTGCGTTTCCGAAGATGAAATCGACGGTTCCGTAAACGTCGCAATCGCGGTAAAATTGACGGTTGGAGTGAACGTAAAGTGTGTCTTGGTAGCCTTCGAAACTGCATTTGTAGAAAACGGATAGATCCGACCCGGATCTTAGAGCCACCGCTTGAGCATTGTTTGCACCCGCCGTGTTTCTAAACGTGATCCCTTGTGCTATAAACCCATCTCCCACCGCCGCTGCAATGATGTGACACAAAAGACAAATGATTAGTCACTTTTAAATTATGCCACCGTTGAATTATCGCGTAATCTAATTGATTAACATATCGTATATGGGATGATGATAAAGTACAACATAATCATTAATTATGAACTTTTGAATTTAATTATGAAATTTATGTTATGACAAATGGTCCTTTTTTAAGTATACTTCTAAATATCCCTCGAGGCATGAAAAAAGATTGAGTTGACGTATACTTTTCATAAATTAATGTAAAAGAGAACTAATCTAAAGTCTTGAACCTATGTATCACTTTCAATTCTCGCTATCTAGTTTGGTGTGCTCATGCACGTAATATTCGTAAACTATATATAAACCATATATTATAATGATGTGTCTCGTGAAAATAAATAAAATTAATCGTTGGTTATTTTTGTAACCATATATACGTACCGACAGTAGCTGAGTTAAACGTTGTCGTTCCTCCTCCAACACTTTTGCTTCCGGTAATAATAGTCTTCCCTATACCATCTCCTCTCAACATAACATTCTTTTTTCGAATCTCAAGATTCTCACTGTAAACGCCTTGTTTCACATAAATCACGAACCTGCCACTGCCCGAAGCAGCGTCAATCGCTTCTTTGATCGTCTTGAAATTTCCAGACCCGTCTTTGGCTACCACCGTGTTGGCTGCGGGAGTTGAGCTTTGCAAAAGCTTCCGGTCACCGGGTTTGACCCACGAAGGAAACCCGTCTTTCTCGGGTGGGGTATAGTTGAAAGGAACTTTGTTAATGGCGAGAGTATTGCATATAAGACTTGAGACGTTGTTTGACATCAAAGGAAGAACGATATCAGTAACACCGAGCTCTAAGAACCCGGCTCGACACGTGTCGAGATTGGTTAGAGCCGTGCTGAGCCACGTTTGTGCGTCGGTTTTTGAGCACTTCACGCTTGGGTCTATCGTCTCGTTGAGTTTAGAGATAGTGAGGTCGTAGAGCTTGAGACAATCTTCCCAAGCTGCTTTTTCGCGAGTGTCGCGGCACTTTGGTCCTAGTGTGAACGCGTGGGCTTTGGCGAGGATGGCTCGGTCTAAAGCGAGTTTCATTGAGATTGTGAGGAACTCGGATTCGGATTTTATGGGGTTAGTGTTTGAGTTATGGGTTAAGAAATACTCGCAAGGTTTAGGGTTTGGTGTTTGGCTGCACCAAGCTTTCACGTCTTTTGGACTGTATCCGTAAACGGTCGATGCCACGAAAATGCATAAGAACACAAACGTAGTAACATAAACTCGAATAGCCATTTTTATTAGACCAAATGTATTTTGAGAAACGAATAAGTAGGAAAGTTCGTGTTTGAATGTAGATTTATGTCTTGAATCGATGGATTTATATAGTTGTAGGGGTGACTTGTGCTTTTAGCGATTGACTAATTAAATATATTAATTATAGTTGAAGCAAAAAAAAAGAAAAAGGAAAAAAGAGGCAACTATGTTTACAGTCGATACCAACCAATTGGATTGGTAACCATGATGGCGTCATATATTCTCGAAGTTTAATTTTCTTGTTTGGGCTATCTTTGTTTGACGTGAATAATAATTAATTAATAAGCTGAATTCGACAAAGCGACAAATTAATGCGACATTAGTTTCAATCAGCATGAAAATCTTAGAAACGAGTTAATTATAATAGCATGAAAATAAAGGGTTTATTAATTAGCGGAAGCCATAAATAGTTTATAGTTTATATTGCTTTTTCCAGCTTAGGTTGTTAAATTTGTTGACAAGCAAATTAGTTTATTTAGTTTTAGACTTTTAGTTATAATCAAAATTCAATAGCATTACTGGCAACGTACACGCGTCTATGGGAGTTAAGTTCAATCGGAATTTTAAAGTATTTTAAAATAAAAGAAGAAGAATCAAAATTCAAAGTCATACCTCTATAATTAAACATTTAATAGTTTGTGACAACGATAATGGAAAATTATTGTGCGTAGGTAAGGCAGAGACAGTGTAATCGCTATCCACAAAGACTAATCAACCGTCGACGTTAACTTCGAAATTTTCAGTGGTTTCTTTATCATTTATATACAACTCGTTTTTCGTAGCGCCTTGTATACGACTACAAGCCATTTTGCACAATATTCTTTTTAAATACCAAAGCAAATTAATTTTCAGGCTAAAGTAATCTAAACTATAAAGGCGAGAAAGACTGTATGAAGGGATACTTTAAAAAAATATGATTATGTACCGTGTTAGTGAAATATAAATATTTGGGTAGTCTTTAACTTGTATACATAATCAGATACGGTGCAAAAAGAATCTCTCCTAAATCTTCATAGTCATTCACAAAAATTAAAATAAGGTTTCGGACCTTAAATTTAAAAATTTAAATGTAAAAGCTCGACTTCCCCATTTGTAAAACCATAAAGGAGCTATATGCGATAAATTATCCAAGTATGTTCTTACGGTCAAAGACAAATTAGTAAGTAACTTAATTAGTTTTAAGAAATGATATGACTTAATTAGTTGAAGTCAATGAAGGTAATATGTTAAACACAACGGGAATGCATATTTAGCTGTAATGTCCAACTTATTATATAATAAACATATTTAACAAATCCTTTCTAAAAATTATCAGATCAGCTTTTGGGTTGAAAAGTTCACGTTCGAATATATTGAAATGGTTTATTCGTTTATTGTCGGTAGAATCGAACTATGAAATCTTCGAACTGGTGAAAAAACCAGTTTTCTATTTCTCAACTGCGCTTAAACAATTTGAGTTGGTAAGGAAATATGTTAAAGCCTTTAATTAGTATATGTTTTGTTTCTTTTAAATTAAACAAATTGCATGAGAGTACGCAAGCCAATAGCGATGGTAGGTTGGTCATCTAATTTTTTGTTTGGGTCGAAAGTCTTCTAATATTCAAAAGCAAAAGATATTAATGATCTTATCCATCCAAAATCTGATTATTAAGTGGTTGAAGAATTGGTTACATGCAATGCACGGCCATATATGTTTCTTGCTCTACTATTAGAAAATTGTCCTTCAACGTTAAATTGGCGGATAATCATTGATAAATTGATAATTACTTAATTAACGAAATAAAATGGCGACGTTTTAATTAGATTTATTAATGAGTTTATGAGTATTAAAATATGTAGATGTTCAAAATATATATATATATATATATATATATTAAATATGTAATTCTATAGTTAAGCCTGATGATTATGAACCAATATCAAGAAAAACACCATCGTCTCGATCATCAGAGTCTTAAGTGAATATTTTACTTCTCACTATTATTCTTTTAAAACATTCATATTCATCAAGTACATTTACTGACAATAACTAAAATTTTAGATCCCATTACTTAAAATTTATGGAAATTTTATTTTATTTAAAATGTTTATTTATAATAAATTAATAATTAGTTAAAATTGAGATAGTTATTTTAATTTTATTTTAAATATATGTAATTACTATACTTGCAAGGCTGCTTGGTCGAAACTCCGGACAGTGAAATTATAAAAGATATAAATTGTGGTCATTCATTAATGAGTGTCTCTCCCGAGACTGTCCAATAAAGAAAATATAAAATTTTAGAATCTCTTACAAAATGTTTTACTTTTCTGCTCACTTGATTAGACTTTTTTCTTCTTTTTTTCTTTAGGTGTATGGTTAATATCAAAATCCAAAAAAGAATTGTGTTGTACAGAAATTCGACTTTGTTTGAATGTTTTACTCAATTGGTAAAAGTATCGTATTTTTGCTCTTGGAATCTGGATTATGGAAACGTCGTCGTTCAAAATAAGTGCCCGTTACACGTAACGTCGACGAAAGAAACGAGGTTTCAATAACTAGCAGAAAACGTAGAGAGGTCTCAACCCTCAACTCTTAACTCGTGAGTAGGTTACCAACACTATCATCTGGTCTAAGTTGACATTTTAAGCACGACTACAAAATAAGTCACGTTCTTTTTTATATTGTTAACGAAGTTAATTGTTTTTGAATAAAATCTTTGAAGACGAAGTAACGAAGTGATTTGACCTTTGGATGTTGATTAGTCATCCCATGGATTATCCATGTATAGAGATTTCCTCTTTAGAATAAAAGAAGAAAGAATAAAACCAATGTATGAAGAGGTAATCACCAAATTGAGCACTATCACAATCTACTATTTTGACAAAATTACATCATGAATATACTTACAAATTATTTTTGAATTATATAACTATCAGTTTGACGATATCTCTCACGGCCTCGATAGGAATACCTTTTTTGTTTGACATCCATAGGGACATATTATTATACTATCACCTTTGTAAAGACAAATTATTGCCTAGATTTAAAAGATTTAGAGTGGATAAAAAAATCAATCAAATATATCAAATGAAAGAAAATAAAAATCTGTAATCTTGAAGCAACCTGTCCCCGAACAAACCATTTGTCATAATTACAACAAAAAAACAACTTAAACCGATTTTGATATAATTTGCATGTAACCAATTATGTTAATTAAGACCTATTTTTATATTATTTGCGGCAGTGCATATACGTGTCCGAATGATACATCTTACCTATATATCATATGCATTAATTATTATATCTATATTTGTATATGAACGCATTATAGTTTATAAAAAAAAAAAGAAAAAAGAATCGCATTAGGTTTTTTATCACGCAAACAAAAAAAGTATAAGTCGTTGTAGTAATAATAGCTAGACTTGAGATCGTTAAAACCTCGTTATCGAAAGGACGTACCAATATTAAAATGGAAATTTATCATTTTATGGAATATTTCGGTTTTCCACAATAGTTTAGTGAAGGAATTGATTTCTTATAACTCAAGTTTCCGTTTGAGGCCCGCAAAGACTTTGTTTGGCTGTCTTGGTTTTGTCCTCGATGGCAATCATTTCAGAGTGTATCGTTAATTCCTCTCTTAATTATACAACTAGATGTTGCAAGTGCCATGCACAATTAGCCATTTTCCATGATAAAATATTACATCTATTAAAGATTTGTTTTGAGATTACTAGTTGATTCGGTCTATATATTATCAGATCATTTAACTCAGCTATATGCTTTGACTATGAAGTACTTAAAAAACCAATAATAATTTCGAGTAAATACTAAAATGGTGAAAACGATGAAGAGTTTATTTTCTGTTTTCATAATCACATATCAAAACACTTTTTAGAAAATACAGGAACAATTGAACGGAATAAAAGATATATTAAAAAAGAAGTATATATATATATGTATATATATACATATTTAAGTAGTATATCTGCTCACCCTTATCTCTAATTTTTATCTTTTCAACTTTAACAATAACTAATTTTTTCATGTAAATACAACAGATAAAAAATAATTCAATTTAATAAATCAAAATAATAACATATGATTCAAATTAAGAAAAATGTTTATAATCCAAATATATCGAAAATTCATAGCTAATTTTGTCGTTAGTTCCTTCATGAAACAAATCACAGATATAAATTAATAATCCACTATATTGACCTAATTTTGTCGTATGTTGACCTACTATCATGACAAATGTTTATAATCCACTATCTCGACCAAGAAAAAGAAGTAACACAATTTTGTTTGAATTTCTATGAGATTATTTTTGGTCTGATAAATTTCTGCTGTGAGAAAACAAATTGAAATATTTTCGTAGCTAGCTCACATATAGTTTTCTTCTTATGCCTTTACCTATCGTAAATTTTGCTTAAAATTCCTTTGAAAATGTAGTCGTTATATTGCAATTTATATCGTGATGTTCCTGTCCAAACATAACACTGGCCTTAATTAGGCTTGAGCTTGACACGACGAAACTAATATTTTTCGATATTATATCAGAAAGAAAAAAAGTAAAGAGAACAAAAAACATGGATCAGTCCTTCAAAATTTTGATAGCTTATCGTAAGTTTCAAGTAATCATTTGTACTTTTCACCTGATTCTACTTTAATTCTTAATTACGAAAATGAAAAGTGTTTCAATTTTCAGCAAAGATCCAAAAATCAAGATATATAGTTCGTTTTGTCGATGCTTTTCATTCAAGTCTTAAGATGTATAATTACAAAGACACTTTTGTGTACACACTCGCTTCGCATTTTACCACTGAACACTTTATAATCCGAGATCTCATGTGTCCTTAATTTTGTTTAAAAAATTCACACATATGAACGAAGGTAGAGAAGCTGCATGCATGGGAATATATACATTAATTAACATGTACTAATGTCTAATGATGTTTACCAAAAAAATAAAAAAAATAAAACATATACTAGTGACTTATATTCTGACCGATTTTTATTACTGGTAAATTTGTAATAGTCTACATTCGATTTTGATGGCTAATCTTTGTTGACTTGGAAATTCGGTTCACGGTCATAACATTGCCCGGCCATGGACTTGGGCCCTTTAAAACTAATTGGGCCATCCATGGAAACTTTCGGCCTAATTGGGCCCACCCATGCTATTCAATTCCTTGAGGTCTTATTATTTTATGATTCATTAAACAGGTTTAAGAAATATTTAAAGATCGTTAATAAAAAAAAAGTCAAACCAGTTTAAAGAGAAGATTTAGGGAACGACGTCGTTTCGACGATGTTAATTTCCATCAATCTTTGATAAACCCTAGAGGCTACAATCTCGTCTCCGTCTTTCTCTCTTTCGAAATTCAGACCGGCGATTTTGGGGGTTCTCTGATTGAACTCGGGAAGGCTTACCATTTTTTTACTGATTAGCAGTTCTGAATAGCAGTCTCTGCTTTGAGTTAAAGATACGAGACCTCAAGGAATTGAATGGCTAGTGAATCAGATGCATCGAGCATTGCTACTCTGTCCTGTGCTCGCTGCCAGAAGCCAGCGAATCTTCAGTACGTAATTGCCCATCTTTCTCTTCTTCTCCCTTGTCTTCCCCTTTCGGTTTGACTTGCATAGTTGGTGTCAATTTAGCTCTAAAGTTCCAATTTTTCTTCATGATTTCGATAACTGTTACTTTTAGTTTAGGTTAAGGTATGTGATGCTCATGTTCACTTCAATTCAAGTGTCATTGATTCATTTTTAAATCTTGTTTGGCTGTAGTTTCATGAAATTTTGGCTCTGGATTTGAATTGAACTGTTTTACTTACGTTGGCAGGTGTCCGAAATGTATGGACTTGAAGCTTCCTCGTGAAGAAGCCTCTTTCTGGTATGTGTCTTTTTTAACCATTTTTTTATTTGGCGAGTCTTTGAAAGTTTTCAAAGTTTGAATTTTTCGTTCTTATGGTAACAGCACTCAAGAATGTTTCAAGGCAGCTTGGAGCTCGCACAAAGCAGTACATGTGAAAGCTCAGCTTTCTTCAATTGCTAAGTCCCTTCCTGGTGATCAGAACTCTGATCTTATTTCTCAAGGTTGGCTCTATTGCGTCAAGAAAGGGCAGGCTAGAACACCTAAGCTTCCACAATTTGATTGGACAGGGTTTGTAGCCAATGTTACTCTTTTAATGTTATTTTCTGTATTCATGAGGGACACAAGTTGATTAGTTATTTGAATCATTTTGGAGTTCTTTCTTCTGGTGTTGTGTAGGCCCCTGAAGCAATATCCTATATCTACCAAGCGTCTTGTGCCTGCTGAGATTGAGAAACCTGACTGGGCGATTGATGTAAGTCCTTGTCACTTTTTTTTTGGGATAAATTTTTCTGCTGCACTAGCACTCTCAAGGGTTGCACATGAGTTGTTCATTTGCTATATTACAGTTTCTTCTGCTATCTTTGTTTATAGTTTTACAGTGTCTTACATTGAGTTTTTAGTTTCTAATTTTTCCCTGTTATACTTTCTACCATTTTTCGCATCCAGGGGACTCCCAAAATTGAACCAAATAGTGATCTACAACGTGCTGTTGAGGTTAGTGATGTTTTGAGACATAAGCTATTGTTCATTCAGTTGTCCTGAATCCGGAGCCATGGACACAAATCTTGTATCTCATTATCACTATTCACTAACAAAGTTTTTTTTTTGTTGTCTTGTAGATAAAAACGCCGGAACAAATTCAGAGAATGCGTGAAACTTGTAAAGTTAGTGTTATTCTCTTTCTTTCCTGAGTGGAATACATTTCCCGCTGATCTTTTTTCAAGCTTCTCATTTGAACATATTCTGTTATCAGATCGCCAGAGAAGTACTGGATGCAGCCGCTAGGATGATTCGTCCCGGTGTGACAACTGATGAGATTGATCGAGTAGTTCATGAAGCAACTATTGCCGCAGGTTTGTGTCTTTCAGGATTCATTGTTTTACTTGAATCCTTTTTGGAAAATCAGTCACTTGAGTTCATTACATCATTATAACTATTATTTAATCTTATGATCTGGCAGGAGGATATCCATCACCTCTCAACTACTATTTCTTTCCCAAATCTTGCTGCACGTAGGTACTTCTTTTGTATCTACATTATAACCTCGGCCATGTTGTTCTTCTGCTTCTAAAGTGTGTGTATTGAATATTGCCTTTCAGATCTGTTAATGAAGTAATTTGTCACGGAATTCCGGATGCTAGGTATGCTTACTGTTTGAAGACATTATGAAAAAAATAGCTAAAAATACTTGGGAAGTTTTATGCTTATCACTCGTTGTGCTTTAATTGCTTCAGGAAACTAGAAGATGGTGATATAGTAAACGTTGATGTAACAGTCTGTTATAAAGGCTGCCATGGTAAGTTTAGAAAATAGATTAGTTATTGTAAATTTGTTATATATTGAGATATCCCGTGTCATGGAATTGATTTATGGGTAGGTGACCTTAATGAGACATACTTTGTTGGAAACGTTGATGAAGCATCACGTCAACTGGTTAAGTGCACATACGAGTGCCTAGAGAAAGCCATAGCAATTGGTAAGTGCTAAGTTTTTTACATGTTCTTAGCTTTTATGTTTCGACTGTCATCTATATCAAGTATTCATTTGTCTCTTTCAGTTAAACCTGGAGTAAGATTTCGTGAAATTGGAGAGATAGTTAATCGCCATGCTACTATGTCCGGGCTATCAGTGGTAAAGTCTAGTTTTTTTTTTTGTTGGCTGTCTACAATCATCACAGCATCTGTTTGTAGAACCTTTGTCTAAGTAATAACTTACTTTGTGGTTAAAACAGGTGAGATCTTATTGTGGTCATGGTATTGGAGATCTCTTCCATTGCGCTCCAAACATTCCTCACTATGCCAGTATCCTTTATGACTTAAGATTTTTATTTGATATGGTATGTTGTTGTTGTTGTCTTGGTAGTCTATTCCAGTGTAGATTTCTTTAACCCCCGAAATCAGAAAACAAAGCAGTTGGTGTGATGAAAGCAGGTCAGACTTTCACAATCGAGCCAATGATCAACGCTGGTTAGTTTTTTCTCTCCATTCTTTAAATGTGTATTTGTTTTAGCCTAATTCTCTTTTTACAAACATAAACGACATTGTGATGATAGGGTTGTGGAGGGATCGATTATGGCCTGATGGATGGACTGCAGTTACCGCAGATGGGAAACGCAGTGCTCAGTTTGAGCATACTCTCTTGGTAACAGAGACTGGTGTTGAGGTCTTAACGGCGAGGCTCCATTCATCGCCTGATGTATACCCTTGGCTTTAGCAAATGAATTTTTAAGTCTGTGGTTCCCTTTTCTTTTTGTGGGTTTTGATTCGTAAACTTTGGAATAATATTGCATATCATCTTTTTGCCATTGGAGTGTTGTGAAGACCATTCATTGTTGTTACCTTGTTGTCTTTGTTTATGTAACTTTACTATAACTTTTTTGATTGAAATGTAAGAAACCTTTTTTTTTAATCTGAAACTGAATCGAAATTTCGTAGTTGTACTGTCCTATTTATATATCTTAAGGGAATCTTTTTGATGAAACTAAAACTGGGACAAATATTTAGCTAAATCTATCTAAATAAGCATCCAAATTGGGACAATTTGGAAATAGTGAAATAAAGCTTTATTTGAGTGTAAAGTAAGACTTAGTAATATTTTTGGGCTTCCATCGTTTTGTTAACACGTTTAGTATTAATTTTTTGCAACAGTCTTCGTTTGTTTTAAAAAAATTTAGGACTAAAATATCAAGAGTTATGATCTCTCCAATCCACCATGAGTTTTCAAATTTTGGAAACAATGTAATTTGACTGCATATATATATTTAGTTTTGAACTAAACACATTATTGCTTTATTTAAGTGTATATTAACATATTTACAAACATTTTTTGGCATGCAACTTCGTTTATTCAATAACTTTTGTAAACCAAAATATCAAGAATTATGACTCAGATTTCACAAATATTCAGATTTTGGGAAATAATGAAATTTGAGTATATGTATATATTTAACTTGAACTATAATGATGTGGTTGAGTGAATATTAACACGTTTAGTATCATTTTTCGTGTGCATCTTCGTTTCTTTAAAAAAAATAAGGACTAAAATATTAAAAATTATGACACTTCCCCATGAATTTTCAAAATTATGAAAAAATGAAATTTGATTGTATATATGTATTTAGCTTTTAACTAAGCGCACTGTTGTTTTATTTGATTATATACTAATATGTTTAATAACATTTTTTTACATGCATCCTCGTTTGTTCAATAATTTTTGTAAACAAAAATATCAAGAATTATAATCCATTCTTCACATACAGTCAAATTTCATTGTTTCCAAAATCCAAAAACTCGTGGGGAATGGGCCATAATTCTTGATATTTTTGTTTACAAAAATTATTGAACAAATAAGGATGCATGCCAAAAAATGTTACTAAACTTAATCACTCAAATAAAATAATAATGCGCTTAGTTCAAAGCTAAATACATATATACAATCAAATTACATTGTTTTCAAAATTTGAATATTCGTGGGGATGGTCATAATTTGTAATATCTTTTCCTATTTTTTTTATCCTAAAATATCAAAAATTATAACTTTCTTTCCACGAGTTTTCAAATTTGGAAACAATAAAATTTGAATGTATATATGTATTTATCTTTGAACTAAGTGTATTATTTCTTTATTTGAATATATACTAACACGTTTAATAACATTTTTTGCATGCATTCTAATTTGTTTAATAATTTATAACGATACAAATATCAAGAATCATGACTGTTTTCCATGAATTTTTTTGTCTAAGAATCAATGAACTAAGATGCCGATTGGTTAAACACTTTGATGGTTTTAGAAAAAATTTAAGCCCTTAAAGTTAATTTTTAACCAATCAAACTTTAAAATTTTATTTGATTTTTAAATTTTAAAAGTCTAACAGCTCTTTTTCATTATATATTTTTTATTTTAATTTTTCAAAGTAAAATGAGATTTTTTAGACTGTAAGACACTTTTACGTAACAGCTGTTGAAGCCTAAAGTAATAGTTTAACCAATCGGCCCCTAAATCTACATGAATAAGAATCGAAATAAAAACCATCGCTTGGCTTTGATATAAATAAGTCACATAAAATAATAACTTCGTTTTGTGATTATAAGGTGATACATCATACATGTAGGTAGGCTTGCTAACATAATTATCACAAAGAGGAAATAAAAGTTGCACAACAAAGACAGATCTTTCATTCAAGGACCTTCACACCTGAAACATAAACTCGGCTTTGAATCACACTACCACCAATCCAAAACCCAGGCATCACCATAAGACCAACTCTTGGGTTCTCTTCTTTTTCATCCATAACTATGTTCTTCACAACACTTTCCATGTATGAATCAGAGAACTCACTACCCTTTTTCACTTGGAAGATCTTTGCAGCTGGATCAAACGAGTAAGCAAGCCTGTGCAAGATCCATATCGACTTTGCGAGTTTCAAGAACACCTGGTAAAACGCGGTCCTCGGGTGCCCTCCTCCAGTCACGTAGTCACGCTGGTCTAGGTTTCCAAAGAATGAAGCTTCCATCTTTGGATGGATCAAGATGAGATACTTGTTCCTGCAGAATTTACCAAAGTTGGAATCAGGGTTTGTACCTAGAGCATCTAATGGATCCATATCCTTCAGAGCAAGAAACTGGCGGAAGAATGTCTCTGTGTCATCATCATCTGCCATAACCGTTGCACTCTCTGAGTTTACTAAGAAATTCTTCTGCTGAAACCCACTGAACATCCTTTGGCATATGTATGATTCAAACGCATATTTCTTGTGAGGCCTCTTAGCGTAAACAACATCAGGCTCAATAGAATTAGCTGCAGAATCAAGATCCCATCCCGCAGCTTTCATCATGTTGATTAGCGGCTTGGAGAAATCGTGCACGGCTTTAGCAGCAGCTTCGTATGTAGATATAAAGAGTTCAGTAGTTAAGTCAGGAAACTGCAAATTCCCATCTCCATTAGAAGCTTCGTTTGTAGACATTCCCCTTAACTTAAGATTCTTCTCAAGCTTAAGCCGTTTCTGATTTGCTTCCTCAATCTTCTGCAGCATCTGCGTGATCTCAGAATCCTTGTTCTGAATCTCAGACTGAAACTTCTTCACCATAACCTCATAAGTCTTTAATAGACTCTGCTGTTCTTGAATCTCTGCAGCTAAACGAGAGTCTTGTGGAGAGACACATACAGGTTTAGGGTTGTTCTCTCTGTAGAAATGCTTAAGTTCAGAAAGATTCTTGAGTTCAGAAATCACAACTTTATCAGCAGCCTGAATCTTCTCGGGATCGTAAGGCGTATGAGCACTTTGAAGCTCGATATAAGCTGATTTCAAAGAAGAGATGTTTCCAAAGAGATTGGAGATAAGAGCTTCCATAGCTTCAGGATTCTGATTGATAGACTCTTCCATTGGTTGAGGATGAACCTTTTGATTGTTGTTGCTCTCACGGAGTTGGGTTTCTTTCAACCCACTTGGTAGCATTCTTGAAACCACCTAACAAATTGAACCACCAAATATCTCCTGCAAAAGAATGTTTTTTTTAGGTCTCAGAATCAAAACTTGTGGAACAGAAGATTCAATTTTGGAAAAACCTGAAAACAAATTTGCTTATTTTTGTTACATAGATCTAGAAGTGGATTATCAATTCCATATCTGGAATCTGGATATCATGTAGACTATGGAAAATGTGCAAAGAGTCATTAAAACCCTAAAGATCTTTTTTCAGTGTGTATTTCCCGAAAAAGTTTCAAAATTTAAGCTGATTAGGTTTGTGATTTCATATGAATCTAGAGCAAAAAGAGAGATCACCTGGATTTGCTCCGTGTGTGTGTGGATTCACTATTCAGACAGAAATAAGTATCGCGTAAGCTAAATTTGCATCAGATTTGACGGCAAATAAGTAGAGGGAGACGAAACGTCAACTCTCGGACAGATCCTTAGCCGGAGATTTAGCCGGAGGTGAAGGAAATATTGAGAAAGGTAATAATTTTGTAAGAAGTGAACAAAAAGAAAACGAAATGGGAAAGTTCATTTATTCCTCTACTTATTTAACCCTCTAATTCAGACAGAGAGTTCCTAATCGCCGTGGTCTAGCAAAAACCGAAATTTGATTTCAATATCGGTTAGGTTCGAATCTGATTAAACCGGATTGGGAAACTCTCTCAAGCCCCAACGCAAATCATCTTCTCCGCACAGTCTCGAGTTTTTTTTGGTTTCTGTGTTTCAGTCCGGTGAAATGGTTCGATTGTTTCTTAGACTTTCTCCGGCGATTTCGAGATTGAATATTTACCCTAGAATCTCTTTACTCGCGACTTATCACCATTCTCTCAGATTACAAAAACACCATAAGCTTAAAACTGAAACTCCAGCTTTCTCATTTATCTCTCCTTCATCTTCATCCAATTTTCAAAGGAAGCGTTTTTATTCTACTGGAACAAGAATATCCTCCTTAGTTAAAAGCGAAATTTCGAATTTGGTTGTTCTGGGCATTGAAACGAGCTGCGACGATACTGCTGCTGCTGTGGTAAGCCTCCGTTTAATAACATTTTGTCTTTTCTTCTCCTTATCATTTACTTATTAGTTCACTAGCACTTTCTAATATTGAAATTTGTGGGTTTTAGGTGAGAGGTAATGGTGAAATTCTTAGTCAAGTCATTTCTTCTCAGGTAAAGATCGATCATTTGCATTAGCGGCAAGTAGATTCTTTAGCGTGTATTTCATGCTCCAAGACTTCAACTAATAGCTTTTTTTCTGAGAAAGCCTTTCACTTTTTTTAACTCTCTTTTGAATTTTGGATTCACAATTCCTTTGTATAAATTCGTATAAGTTTCACCTGTTCTGATCTCGGAATTTGCCACCTTTAGGCAGAACTGCTTGCTCAATTTGGAGGTGTTGCTCCTAAACAGGCTGAAGAAGCACACTCCCGGGTTATCGATAAGGTAATCTAGACTTCTTTTTTCATTTTGTTTTCCTCATTACAAGCCTTGATTCGGTCCTTGTTCAGAACTGGTCCAGCTACTTCATTGTGCATAGGTTTAGGCCTATTGGTTTTTATGCTGATGATAGACAAAAATGTGTGTTCATTCGGTTGCAGGTTGTGCAAGACGCGCTTGATAAAGCCAATTTGACCGAGAAGGATCTCTCTGCTGTTGCTGTTACCATTGGGCCTGGTTTGAGCCTATGTCTACGTGGTAAGTTACTAAGCTGGAGAAAAAAAGTATTCATTCTTGTTCTTTGAAACTACAAGTGTCGTTAGGAGTACTAATTATCAGAAAAAGTGTTTTTTCTTTTTGAGTCATACAGTCGGTGTGCGGAAGGCTCGAAGTGTTGCTGGTAAATTCAATCTCCCAATCGTTGGGGTGCATCACATGGAGGCTCATGCCCTTGTAGCTAGGTATTACTTAATGTGCTATCATTACGTTTTTTGTGAATTCCTCATCAGCTTTTGATTTGTCTTTGTAGATTAGTGGAACAAGAATTAAGCTTTCCTTTCATGGCATTGCTTATATCAGGTAATGCTTAAGCAGGATTAGTTTTAACAAGGGGATTTAGGTTTCTATCTACACAGTGCCGTCACATATTTTTATCTGTTTAGGAGGGCACAATATTATAGTTCTTGCTCATAAGCTTGGTCAGTACACACAACTTGGGACTACTGTAGATGATGCTATAGGCGAAGCATTTGACAAGACAGCAAAATGGCTTGGCCTTGATATGAGAAGAAGTGGTGGACCAGCTGTTGAAGAACTTGCTCTGGAAGGTGATTCCAAATCTGTTAAGTTTAATGTAAGTGGAAACTACTTTGCTTAGAGATCTGTTTCTGCTTCTACTCAAATGTCACATCATTTATGTTATGTTGTTTACCTTGTTTATTCAGGTTCCAATGAAACAACATAAAGATTGCAACTTTTCTTATGCCGGTTTGAAGACACAAGTTAGGCTAGCTATTGAAGCCAAAGAAATGTAAGGTGTAAAATAGTTACATCTTTAAAATGAGCTTTGTAAATTGCTTATCCGAATTATGTCACCATATGTAAAAACCTTTGTGCAGCGATGCTAAATGTCCACTCTCTTCTGCAACAAAAGAAGACAGAAAAAACCGTGCTGATATTGCCGCTTCTTTCCAGGTACTTACAAATCAATCTGTGGTTTTAATGTTCTTGTAAAATGGTGATTTCTAAACATGTTCAGTTTATATGAACCAGCGAGTAGCTGTCTTGCATCTGGAGGAAAAATGTGAGCGAGCAATAGACTGGGCACTAAAACTAGAGCCTTCTATAAAACATATGGTGAGACTTAGAATGAGGAAAAATAAACTTCTGTTTTACTTAACAATACTCTTCTCGACTAATATTGAGTAATAATCTTCAGGTAGTCTCTGGTGGTGTTGCTTCAAACCAATGTGTACGACTTCGACTCAATAACATTGTCGAAAACAAAAACTTGAAACTTGTTTGCCCTCCTCCTAGCCTTTGCACAGACAATGGTAAATAGAGTGTGAGATTCTTCTGTTGAACAAGTTAGATATATAGAGAGAATAGAAATTAACAATTTAGCAATTTCTTCAGGAGTAATGGTGGCTTGGACTGGTCTCGAGCATTTTCGTGTAGGAAGATACGATCCACCTCCTCCTGCAAAAGAACCTGAAGATTTCGTGGTACGTTTTTTCAGAAAAAAGCTTGATACTTTTCATGATTCTATTGTTTAACAAGATGATTGATGTTTTGTGGGTTATATAGTATGATCTTCGACCGAGGTGGCCTCTTGGAGATGAGTATGCAGAAGGAAGAAGCGAAGCTCGTTCAATGAGAACTGCGCGGATTCATCCGTCACTTACTTCAATCATTCGAGCAGATTCTCTTCTTCAACAAACACAAATGTAGAGATCGAAAGCTTTGTACCTTTATTTGTCTCAATGTAACAAACACCTTTCCGGTTAATTATTAAATTAATTTCGTTCAAATGTAATCCCGGTTAACCTGAACCGTGTCCGGTTCAATTTTATTTTTTTGTTTCATTCGTTTATTAATGGCGCCAACACTTATTTGTGCGGCGAGAATCGTCGGAAACTTGAGTTGGCGACTACAGTCATGGAGGCATGGAGGTTACCGTTATCGTCATCGATTAGAGGAAAGCTGATATCGTCTGGTTATACTTCTCTGTCTACGATTTCTTCCGTCTCTTCTTCCGATCTCGCTCGAGGTGAATTTCTGCATTTACCCTAAATCTTACACTGAAATTTTTGGGGTCAAACTGAAATTGATTGAGATCATGAATCGTGTCGATTTTCCAGTAATCAGTAATCGATTGCTCCTGGGTTTACGTTTAGGGTTCATCACCTTTTAATTAAACTATTTAATCTCTTGCTTAAGTATAAAGGGGAAGGGTTATTTATCCTATAGTACTCTTTGTGATGAAAATTCGTCGTCTTTGTTATCCTTTGTGTGTGAGCAGATGTGAATATCATAGAGGAGGAAGCATTTGAGATTATGAAGCTGGCTAATCAAACCTCTGGATCCAGTTCTTGCAGTGGAAGCCGTTCTCTCATAAATGGTAACTTTATGGAAATTCCTTGGAGCTCTGTTTGTTTTTTCTTCTTATATGATTGATTCACTAAAGGATTTCTCTTTTTGAAATTTACTAACAAAAAAACAAAAGGAGCAAAGAACGCTTGGGATATGCTTCACGAGGAGGATTCTTTGCCGCGTATTACTACATCTTGTTCTGATCTTGATAACATCTTGGGTGGTGGAATTAGCTGTAGAGATGTTACAGAGATTGGTATAAGTCATCTCCACTTTTTTCCTTCTCTGGTCCAGTTTGGTAAGAACTTGTGGTTAAATCTTGCTTATTTTCTCCAGGTGGGGTACCAGGGATTGGCAAGACACAGATTGGGTAAATCCGCTTCACTTGTTTCCTCTACTTTTTACTCTTTGATTAACTCCAATGTTGATTTCCAGGATCCAGCTCTCTGTGAATGTTCAGATTCCTCGTGAGTTTGGTGGTCTTGGAGGGAAAGCTATATATATTGGTATGTTTCTTTAGTAACAATGACTTGGTTGATCACTTACTTATGGTTATTGATGCCTGCATTTCCCAAGTTACAGATACAGAAGGTAGCTTTATGGTGGAGCGTGCTTTACAGATAGCAGAAGCTTGTGTAGAGGACATGAAAGAATACACAGGATACATGCATAAACATTTTAAAGCTAATCAAGTTGAGATGAAACCCAAAGATATCTTAGAGAACATTTTCTACTTCCGTGTCTGCAGTTACACTGAACAAATCGCATTGGTCAATCATCTTGACAAGTTCATCTCTGAAAATAAAGATGTAGGTCTTTAAGAATTTTAACTTCCATCTCTGAAAAATTCATTGATTTTGCTGCTATACGAATGTTGAAATACAATTCTATGATTGCAGGTTAAAGTGGTAATCGTAGACAGTATCACGTTTCATTTTCGTCAGGACTTCGATGACTTAGCTCAGAGGACGCGAGTACTCAGCGAAATGGCCTTAAAGTTTATGAAGCTTGCCAAAAAGTTCTCACTTGCTGTAAGCATTTATCTAACTCACTATAGCCACTTAAAACCAGATTAAAGCTTAGGTAGAGTTCATACTCAGCTGCGACTCTTAGACATGCTCTTCTACTTCAATCTCAGGTTGTGTTATTAAACCAAGTGACCACAAAGTACACCGAAGGCACCTTTCAATTAGCTCTTGCACTAGGTGACCAAACTCAAATCTACCATCATCTATTTGCTAAATGCTATTATGATCATCATCATCATCATTCTTTTGTTGACATTAATGATTAAACTTGTGTTGTTTTCAGGCGATAGCTGGTCTCATTCGTGCACCAACAGAGTCATTCTGTATTGGAACGGTGATGAACGTTACGCGTATATCGATAAGTCCCCTTCACTTCCTTCAGCTTCGGCTTCGTACACTGTAACTAGTAGAGGTCTAAGAAACTCCTCCTCAAGCAGCAAGCGAGTCAAGATGATGTAAGGAGACACAAGTCACACAAGCACATGGGTTATCTTTTTCCGGTTAAGTTAAAGACTGGTCAATACGGCGGTTTGTGGATTAGTGACTAATTAAAAAAAATGTATTATAGTCTGTAACCAGGTTGTTATTAGTTTTTTTAAAAATTAAAAATTAAACTCACTTTCTTTCACTTTTTAATTATATACCAAAATTAAAATTAAAAGTTTAAAAATTGTTAACCAATCAAAATTAAAACTAAGATTTCACTTCTAATTATATCATATTAATAATTTAAAGTTATTATATTTGAAAGATTTTATTAAAATTTAAAATTATGATTTTTCTTTCATTTTTGTTTAAATTTATTTTCATATTATTTTGAATGATCATATAATATATAAAGTTAATAAAAATGTAGATATTTTCTACATATGTTGTAAATCAAAATTTTGGAAACCGAGTTATATCAATTTTAATGTCAAAAATATTGGTATAGTTTAAAACAAAAAAAAATTGATCAAGGAATATATGAATTTGGTTTTGACGGATTCACTATTATATCATCTAGATTTGAATCGGAATCTAGATTTTCAAATGTTATAATTTTTACAATGAATCAGGATGGATCAAAACATATTGGAGCAAATAAAGACGGATCATAATATATCTCATATCAAATTTCTAATCATTACCAATAATTAATATTATACTAAAATGTACATACTTTTTGAATAATGAAAATATATACATAATTACTTAATACTTCTTAACTTTTATAACTTTCTCGCTGTAACAAATCAAAAGATCTGTATATTCAGAGGCCGAATCGATCTTTAGAAGATGGGCATGCTCATTATGGATGAAGTCATAAGAATCACTCTATACATTTCAGAAAAAACGTTATTAGCACTCACTCATATGGACAATATTGATAATATTTACTTTTGTTTCATTCCCGGTACTGTATAGCCTATGACCTCCTGTGATGAAATTTGAAATACAAATCAAGTACATTATTGAGGCAATACTGTATGAAAACAAATATTCTATGGTATTGACTAAAACTTATTATATTTCGTGACAATTTTTTTTGCAGGAGAAGTATTGGACTGCAGAACCAAGTAGAAAAACGAATCAAATAAAAAACATGATTTCATCGATGTCGATAAAATTATCGGCGTCGATGAAATTATGGAGATTGTTGATTAAGGATTTAGTATTTATGTTCATCTTATAGAACTTTTTTGAATATGATTCAACAAATCAGTAACATCATTTTGGTGGAAAATCAGAATGTTTCAACATTGTTCGACATTAGTTAGATTAACCTTACTTTTGATGTTAAGTGCTAGTTTAACTTTGAAAATATTAAGGTTAAATGAGTTTTTTAATCATAGAAATACCTCTGAAATCATGTGTTAGGAAAAATCTAATTACAAGAGTACCATTATAAATTAATGCCACATCAGATTAGTTTTCGGAAAAATGATATTTATTTACGAGTTTGCCACCAAAAAATGAAAAATCTGTGAAATTAATCTGCGGCTCTGTGTTACGGTAGATTGGTTTGAATAGTAGACTTTATGAAATACTGCAAATTTTGACTGCAGATTTTTTTAATTCACAGAGTAAAATGTCTAAGTGGTGGTAGAGTTTTAAATTCATCGCAGATTTATTTTGTCATCGTAGATTTTAAAATTTTTTGTAGATTAAATTTTGAGATCTTTAATGAAACAGCATATTTTTTCTTTTCTTCGTCATAGAATAATTTATATGGTAGATTTAAGTTTTCCCTCAGATTTTAGTTTTCCCTGCAGATTTTAGTTTTCCCTGCAGATTTCTCTTTTTAGTTGTTGCAAAGTTTCGTTGGATTTAGTTGTGGCGTAGACTTTAGTACAAAAAATTAATTGCTAGATTAATCTTTTAGCTACAGCAGATTACTTTCCAGTTATAGAATATTTATGAATTCTGATACCAATTATGACAGATTTGGGAACTCCCTTGACCGCAAATTATTTTCTAATTAGAATAATCTTTTTATTGACCGTAAATTTACAATGGCAGATCCTAGGTACCTATGATACCACATATTTTTGCCGTAGATATGATACAATGATATGGCAGATATCTCCTGATTTTTACCGAATTAATGACGAAATTAAGTGAAAATATTTCTAAAATATAGTAACTTGCAAGACGTTTTTTTTTTGTTTTTTTTAATCAGCCTCTTTCTTCTTCTTCTACAATCAATCATTCAGTTCCACCTTCATTTAAAAGTTATTCACTTAAATACACATTCTAGCTAAACCTTTTATTAATTTTTTCTCCAAATTCTTATTAGTATGGAGCAAGTCATCCTTTCTGGGAATTGGATATTTGTAAATAATTTTAGTGTTTAGTTTTATAAAATCTTTATTTTATTTTATTATATGTAATTAATATATTTAATTAACTAATTTAATTTTTTTTCAAATATTTTCATAATTTATTTATGTGAATAAAAGAAAAAGGGTATTATTTTTTTTTAACAAAAGATTAAAGTTACACTAATTAACTCCATTTTAAGAAATTTAGTCTTAGTATCAAAAGTAAGATTATTCTAGTGTATTTGACTATTTTCACATAAATTAAATAAGAATTTGGGAGATCCTTTATAAAAAAATAAAAAATTTGATATTTCCTTTTAAGGGGTCGTTGATGGGCATTTATTAGAAAGGTCCAGTAACTTTATATACGGCCCAAATATAAAATAAAAATCACATTTTCGTTCACCAACTTATTGACGAGAACACCTAATTAACACGTGTCACATAATCATTGGCTAAGATCATACTGTGCTTGAGTCGTAGTGGTGGGTTGGTGAAGGATTTGATGGTTGCCTTCTCCTCACCAACTCCCCCAAAATTCTTATATTTCTAAAGCCGCCAAATTCAACAAAATCAAGACTCAAACTTTATAAATTTGATTCTTGTAATCTCATTAGACCAACTAATTTCTGGAATTCTGCTTATAGGGAAGATCAAAATTTCTCATTTTTGATTGTGTCAATTGAAGTTTCTCTCCAATGGCTCAAGCTAGTAGAATCTGCAATGGTGTGCAAAACCCATGTGTTATCTCAAATCTCTCTAAATCATCCAATCAACGCAAATCTCCTTTATCAGTCTCGCTGAAGACTCAGCAGCATCAGCTTCGAAGCTATCCGATTTCCTCGTCGTTGGGATTGAAGAAGAGTGGGATGATGCTAAATTGTTCTCAGATTCGTCCCGTTAAGGTTATGGCTTCTATTTCCACGACGGAGAAAGCTTCGGAGATTGTTCTTCAACCCATTAGAGAAATCTCTGGTCTTATTAAGCTTCCTGGCTCCAAATCTCTATCAAATCGGATTCTGCTTCTTGCTGCTTTATCTGAGGTATGTACATCACTCGATTCCGATCTTCACAAAATCTGCAATTTTCTGACTTTGAGATTAAAGATAGATACTTTTTTATAGGGAACTACTGTAGTGGACAACTTATTGAACAGTGATGACATCAGTTACATGCTTGATGCGTTGAAGAGATTAGGGCTTAATGTGGAACATGATAGTGAAAGCAATCGTGCTGTAGTTGAAGGATGTGGCGGGATATTCCCAGCTTCTGTAGATTCAAAGAGTGATATCGAACTTTACCTTGGAAATGCAGGAACAGCTATGCGTCCACTTACCGCTGCAGTTACTGCTGCTGGTGGCAATGCAAGGTAGGTTAAAGGAGTGAATTGGTTCTTTGTTTTGGTGTTTGTAGAATTGGTTTTGTGTTTAATGCTTTTTGATTGGTTTGTGAATAGTTATGTGCTTGATGGAGTGCCTCGAATGAGAGAAAGACCTATAGGGGATTTGGTTGTTGGTCTTAAGCAGCTTGGTGCTGATGTTGAATGTACTCTTGGAACTAACTGTCCTCCTGTTCGTGTGAATGCTAATGGTGGCCTTCCCGGTGGAAAGGTGAGACCTTGCAAATGGCATGTTCCTTACTTTTTCTTTTGTATGGTTTCTTTGGATTGACACATCGGACTTGTTTTTCATTTGCAGGTGAAGCTTTCTGGATCAATCAGTAGTCAATACTTGACTGCTCTGCTTATGGCAGCTCCATTAGCTCTTGGAGACGTGGAGATTGAGATAGTCGATAAATTGATTTCTGTTCCATATGTTGAAATGACATTGAAGTTGATGGAACGTTACGGGGTTAGTGCTGAGCATAGTGATAGCTGGGATCGTTTCTTTGTCAAGGGTGGGCAAAAATACAAGTAAGAGTTAATTCTTCTTCCTTTCTGAAATCACATTATGTAGATTGTGGCAAACGAATAATAAAAATGGTGAAACTGATTCAGGTCGCCAGGTAATGCTTACGTAGAAGGTGATGCTTCTAGTGCTAGTTATTTCTTGGCTGGTGCTGCCATTACCGGTGAAACTGTCACTGTTGAAGGTTGTGGAACAACCAGCTTGCAGGTAATTCTTTACTCTGAATCATCAAAGAGGCTTTTACGTTTATAACAAAATTTGATTAGCTAAAAGTTTCATCTTCTTATGGCTTTGATAAGTTGTGTATAACATTAATATTTTTTGTGATAAATCTCAAGGGAGATGTGAAATTCGCCGAGGTTCTAGAGAAAATGGGATGTAAAGTGTCATGGACAGAGAACAGTGTGACAGTGACTGGACCATCTAGAGATGCTTTTGGAATGAGACACTTGCGGGCTATTGATGTCAACATGAACAAAATGCCTGATGTAGCCATGACTCTTGCGGTCGTTGCTCTCTTTGCCGATGGTCCAACAACCATTAGAGATGGTATTAGTTAACCCATCTCTTTTATTAAGGTTTCTCAAGTTTCATAGTCACTTAATGCTATGTGGTCAATATAGTGGCTAGCTGGAGAGTAAAGGAGACAGAGAGGATGATTGCCATTTGCACAGAGCTTAGAAAGGTAAAAATCCTCTCTCTACCTCTCTTGGTTTATATGCTTATTCTAAGTAAATTTTGCGGATTGTGTTCAGTTGGGAGCTACAGTGGAAGAAGGTTCAGATTATTGTGTGATAACTCCACCAAAGAAGCTGAAACCAGCAGAGATTGATACATATGATGATCATAGAATGGCAATGGCGTTCTCTCTTGCAGCTTGTGGTGATGTTCCAGTCACCATCAATGATCCTGGCTGCACCAGGAAAACTTTCCCTGACTACTTCCAAGTCCTTGAAAGAATCACAAAGCACTAAACTCCACTCTCTTTTCTTTTGATATTTTCTGTATCCTTGTAACATTATTAGAAAACCAAGAGTATTGTTTGTTTGTGTGTACCGGAATTGAGTGAGATGCAAATCATTGTTGTGATGGGCCAACCAAGCCCATTCCTTTTTGGATGACATTGCCCTTTTGGATGGATGATAATAAGTCAGCTTAATGTGTAACTCGTGTATTGTTGTCTTGGGATTTGAACTGCAAGGGGATGGAGACAAGAGAGTAGATCTTGGAGTAGATACATCTGAAACAGGGACAAAGGCACGGGGACATGTTATGCCAATTCATAAAGGAGAAAGAGAGGACATGTTCTTGTCTTATGCAATCAAAATCTTCACATGGGGTCTTTGAGTGCCATTATAGCCTTTTCTTCACTTGCATCTTTTTTGCCTTTTTTCTAAATAATTAAAGTTGGGAAACAAAAAACATGCCTGTGATTCCAACAACTTTGTTTTATTGTTTAGACATTTTTAAAAAGTAGGTTTCACTAAACCATGATTTATATTAACCCTATACATAGGCATTTTCCATCATGACTAGTACAAAAGTTCCATATTTAGAGAATTGTTATAGTCCATTTCTTGGAAATGTTATGGTGATTTACACGTTTTTTAAGACCAAAATACTAAAATCAAAGTTTAAGAGCCCAAAATATCTGTTACACCATTCAAGGAAAAACGTATAAACATAGGATTTAGGGTCATCAACAACCTCTGTTCAAATTTAGGGTCCATTTCTTATTTAACAACCAATCCGCAAAACAAATCTATTAACAAAAGTTTTTATAACTTTGGTTCAAATTCTAAACTTTGGGACGAGAGGCTTCCCGAAAATATTGGAGTATTTAGCATTCACCAATCCTCTCGTTTCAATCAAAAATCTTTTAGAAGAGTCAACAACTTTTACAGTCAAAAGTTTTATCAAATATTTACAGCAAACTCCATCTTTTAAAATAAAAAAAATTCAAGTCAAACAGATCAAAATACCTGTTTTTGACTCTCTTCTTCTTCATTTCTTTCTTTGATTTGAATCTTTAACTCTCCAATCCCCATGTTCTAGTTTAAAAAACTCACACCCTCTTAATCCCACCCTATAAACCAAACTTTGATCCTCGAATATATTAATGAAAAGTTAATATTCGTGTTTCTCATTGTGGAGTCATAATAAAGAAAAGAAAGCTTCTTTTATTATAATCCCTCCAAGAAACCTGAAGATTCTAAGAAGCTGCCATAAAAACTAAAAGCAAGAGAGAAGAAGAAGAAACGAAAAAACCCAAATCTTCCTTCACTTTCCCGAGAAAATGTCGCGTCTTGACGACATACCTTCAAGCCCAGGCAAATTCAAGATGGAGAAATCTTCATACTTCCATCGTCTCAGATTCCAATCTTCTCTCACAAAGTTTGCATTTTTCTCCTTCTTCCTCCTCTGTCTCATCTCCATACTCTTCCTCCGATCTCCACCGTCCATTAACTCCTCACAATCCGATCCATCTCGTCGCTCACTCCGAACCTACAGCTACGGTGGACCCGCTTGGGAAAAACGTCTACGTTCCTCAGCTCGAATCCGAACCACAACAAACAACGGAATCACAGTTCTAGTAACCGGAGCAGCTGGTTTCGTCGGAACACACGTCTCCGCCGCATTAAAACGCCGAGGAGACGGCGTAATCGGACTAGACAATTTCAACGATTACTACGATCCATCTCTGAAACGAGCAAGACAAGCTTTACTTGAAAGAAGTGGAATCTTCATTGTAGAAGGAGACATAAACGACGCCGAATTGCTTCGTAAGCTATTCAAAATCGTCTCCTTCACTCACGTTATGCATTTAGCAGCTCAAGCTGGTGTACGGTACGCAATGGAAAACCCTAGCTCTTACGTTCATAGCAACATCGCCGGATTAGTCAATCTCCTCGAGATCTGCAAATCTGTTAATCCACAGCCTGCGATTGTTTGGGCTTCGTCTAGCTCTGTGTATGGACTCAACACTAAAGTTCCGTTTTCCGAGAAAGATAAAACAGATCAACCGGCGAGTTTATACGCCGCGACCAAAAAAGCCGGCGAAGAGATCGCTCACACCTATAACCATATCTACGGATTATCATTAACGGGGTTAAGGTTTTTCACGGTGTATGGACCTTGGGGAAGACCAGACATGGCGTATTTCTTCTTCACTAAGGATATACTAAAAGGTAAATCGATTTCGATATTCGAATCGGCGAATCATGGAACGGTGGCTAGGGATTTCACTTACATTGACGATATAGTGAAAGGATGTTTAGCGGCGCTTGATACGGCGGAGAAGAGTACAGGAAGTGGAGGGAAAAAGAGAGGTCCGGCGCAATTGAGAGTGTTTAACCTCGGAAACACATCGCCGGTGCCAGTTTCAGATCTGGTGAGTATATTGGAGAGGCATTTGAAAGTGAAGGCGAAGAGGAATTTGATTAAGATGCCACGAAACGGTGACGTTCCGTTCACTCATGCTAATATTAGCTTAGCTCAACGTGAGCTTGGTTATAAACCGACGACGGATTTGCAAACCGGATTGAAGAAGTTTGTGAGATGGTATATGAGTTATTACGCCGGCGATAAGAAAGCCGCCGCTAGATGATTTTTTTTTTTGAGTAATTTTGGGGATTGTTGTAACAGAGTGAACACAGGACCCATTCGGTATTTTAATTTAATTTATTTATTTTTACTTGTTTAATAAGTAACGATGTGAGAAACAAAAACAGAGTTGTCATGGTCAATAATTCTACAAATTTTTCTCAGTTTAGAAATCGTATTTAGTTCTTCCACTACCTAGAACAAGACATAACATATCTGGAATGTTTAAAGTAGATTTATAGAAGTTCCATGCCTCGAGCATTAGGCGTTTTCTTGATCCTTTGAAGTGAACAACCTGCGTTTTCAAGAGTAATGATGAGACTGATGAAAGAGTTGGTGATGGTTTTAGGGTTTTTGAGAATACCTTGACATCTAATGGCATGCCATGAAATTGACCAGCACCTTCAGGAGGTGTCCAGTTGTATAAAGCACATGGTAAAAATAGCACTGATGCTCCGGCTATTTCTTGTGTGAATGCCTGTGGCTTCGTAAATCTCTTTGCATCAAAGGAAGGATGAGATTTGACAACCCATACCAGAGCCAATTGATCACCAAGCATACGCGAAGCTTTCATATATTTGGTTTTGTATGCTTTTAGTACTTCTTCAAGAAAAACTTTAGCCCTGCATTTAGATCCCCATGAAACAAAATCATCAATATGCTGAATATATAAAACTTTAGTAACCCGATAATGTAACAGGTTCAAATACTGGTTCCAAAGAGACAACTATTCGATTTTGCTTCAATTAAAAAAGGAGAGCAAAGGATAAAATGCAAACCTTAGGATCCCTTCACGTGTGCCTCTCACTGCTATAAATCCTGAATTCAGCGGTTGATCTTTATTGTTCCTGAATGTGAGTGCCATATGGAAGTTTGGATGCTTGTCAAATATAGTCCCGATGTCATCAACCACAGCTATATCAGAATCAGTGAAGATATAATGGTTGATCCCACCACCTTCATTCTTCTCAAGCTTCATCTCAAGAAAAGTCTGCAGGGCCAAATTTTAACATTATTCACGACCCACTGAGCATTTGTATACTCTCTACAACTCAGATACTTAACTAATACACTTAAATAATGAATAAAAAGGAAAATTTGGTAAATGGATGCCAAAGAAACAGATAGATAGGCAAAAGCAACAAATTTATTCTACCTAGTAGTAATCAGTGCGATTTGGCTCTTACAATGTAAGACCTGATTCTTTGAAGCATCAGGTTACTCCGTGAATAATCACCTCGAATAGGCTGTACCATCACATTGCTTTGTTGGATGGAGAGATCAGAAGCTGAATCAGTCAATATGACAACGTTGCTCTTGGGCATAGTCACCTAAAACACAGATTATTCAGTAAGATATCAGCTAAGAATAACCAAAAATTGTCAATTTTTATGGGAAATTCTAAACAAATTACCTGAATGAAGTTGGCGAATGCGTTTAGAACTGCCATTGACCTCTCTGTCTTACTGTAGGTTACATTCCCAACAACAGAAAACATAGTGGAGGATTTCGCATTATCGAGCGACGTATTATAAACAGTAAACACCGTGGCAAAGGAAACACCATCTCCAGCACCAGGAGAAGTTGAAGTGTGAGTCTTGTTCAGAGCCTTGGTGCCTAAACAACAAACATAACAATGTAAAACACAGTCACACCAACATAACATTCTAATGGTAAATCAAGTTACAGCTTCTTAAAATCCCTTAAATTGAGGTATTCCAAGCTAAGTTTATCTCATTCAAATAGAGACAAAGTCCTGAGATTCACAGTGACGAGCAAGATGTGTTATAGCCTCAAGTTATACTAACTGCACAAACTGAAGATGGCGATTCAGATCTGTGCCTTGTAGCAATAGAAAGGGAGCTTCTAGCAGACCTAAAAATAGGAGTATAAACGCAAAAATCAAACCTCGGCAATGCAATCGATCCGGTAAGCCTTGTCCAGCTACAGGAACGAGCACAAGGTGATCTAGTTTCTTACTACGAACAGTTTTCGTATCGTTCCTAGCCGAATCGGAAGAAAAATCAACAAGTGACGAGAGATGAGGAAGAAGAAAGAGCACAGGAACAAGTATGAGAAACCGACGCCATCCGCTACAAGATCTCATGCTCCGATAATCTCTCCGGGAGACCATTGATCGTATCGATGACCTTCAATGCAAATCGCTGTGATCGGGTTTACTTTATTATGATTCAATCAAGTTGGTACAATTCATTGGTTTAAAACTGGTTTGCTATGTCGGTTTATTAGTTCTTCACTATTTCCCAAAAAACCTAATCGAAGAAGTTTGCTAAATCTCTCTCTTTCTTTCTCTATACTCTCAATCGCTTCATCATCAAGTTCAGAAACCCAAAGGTGATTCTTCTCTTCTTTATCAACTTTTGCCCATTCTTCGAGTCCACGGTGGTACTCTAGAAGGGATTAACTCATCTAATCTCCCTGTTACAATCGCCGATCAACGAAAATAATTTCGAATCGACGGAGGAGGATCTAACCGGGGCGACGGATCCAAACTACGTGACGTTTTACTTGAATTGTTATCGAACATTTTGCCGTTTAAAGAAAAAGGTAACAACGCGATTTTCTCCTGTCTTTTATTTAATGTTACTGGGCCACAGCAAACGAAAGGCCCAGTACATGATGTGGATTTAAACCGGACTCGCGATTTCTAACCGGTTTAATTGGTGATTATGGTATCAATGTATAACACTGGTCGGTTTCTGCGTCGTCTTCAAGCTCTGACTTTGAGCAGCTGTATCTTCCCGAAATTGGCTCCTGTTTCTACTTTCATGGATGCTTCAAATCCCAATTCTTCCAGAAACTCAATGTTCTCTTCTATCGCTCAGTCCAGTCGAAGGTGAAATTGAAATTTTCCATATTATCTCTAAAAAGTCAAAATCACTCTTGATTTTTTAAATGTGTTGACTTTTTGATGAATGTAGCGGCGGTAGAGGAGGAGGAGGATATGAGAGAGATAACGATCGAAGAAGACCTCAAGGCCGTGGCGGTGGCGGCGGAAAAGATAAAATCGATGCACTTGGAAGACTCTTGTAAATGCGATCATTATTACTGATTCGAGATAGATATAGTATAGAGTTTTAGCTTAATTTTGATTGTATAATCAGGACGAGAATCTTGCGACATATGGCTTCTGAGCTGAGCTTGAACATGAGAGGTGATGGTTTTGTTAAAGTTGATGATTTACTTAAGCTGAATTTGAAAACATCCGCAAATATTCAATTGAAGTCACACACAATTGATGAAATCAGAGAGGTCAGTTTCACTATCTTCACTTTGTCAACGAAGTATTTTCTATTGCAGACGTTTGAAAATGGTTTCGTTAACTTGCAGGCAGTGAGAAGAGACAATAAACAACGTTTTAGCCTCATAGAAGAGAATGGTGAACTCTTGATTCGCGCTAACCAAGGCCACTCTATCACGGTAAAGGAATCTTTTTGATAATTTGTGTTGAAAAGTTGACGCCTTTCCATTTACTTGCTGCAAAATGTGGTTTTAGCTTCAGCTTTTTTTTGTCTTCGTGTGCAGACGGTTGAGTCAGAGAAGTTACTCAAACCAATCTTATCACCAGAAGAAGCACCAGGTATAAAAAGTCTGACTTGTGTTCTGTCTTGCTTGGTTGTTCATGTTCATTTGTGTTTCTGTAATGGCAGTGTGTGTACATGGAACGTATAGGAAGAATCTGGAATCCATCTTAGCAGCAGGCTTAAAGCGCATGAATAGAGTGCATGTTCACTTCTCTTGTGGCTTGCCAACAGATGGTGAAGTGATAAGTGGTAAGATTTTGTTGTTATTCATGCGTTATTGCATATGATTCCATATTGACATAATTTGGCTAAAGGTATGAGAAGGAACGTTAATGTTTTAATCTTCCTCGACATCAAGAAAGCTCTTGAAGGTATTACTTTGGTATCAGATCTGAATTCTATATCTTTTAAAAAATAGTACTATGCCCTTCCAAAGGTTTAACATTTTACTTTTTGGATCAAATCCAGATGGGATTGCGTTCTACATTTCAGACAATAAAGTGATTTTGACTGAAGGCATTGATGGTGTAGTGCCTGTTGATTACTTCCAGAAGATCGAGTCTTGGCCTGATCGCAAATCCATACCTTTCTGATTCATATAACTCAACATCGCAGGATTCTATGACAATCATTGTAACGACACCCTTTTGAATCTTGATTATGTTATGTCTCTGAGAACTTTACAGATTATGCTGTTTCCCGTACTTGTCGGAAGACATGTTTTTACTTTGAAAATAAAGATGCAACAATATACTATACTCAAAACACGTTTGTTTCCATTTAATAGTGCTGCTGGGCTGTACGATATTAAATTATTAACCTAAAGCCCATCATTTTATTTTTTAACTGAAAGTCCATCAGTCAAAAAAATTCAGTGCTTTTAAGATCATAGGAGAATTCAAAGCCCAGCTATACGAAATAAGAAACAATGAAAGATTTTTCTTTGCAAGTTTGGTTTGAAAAGTGTAATTATGCATATGCTTAAAGTTGGATTTAGTCTTTTAAGTTGCAGTTATCAATACCTTTAATGTATTATTGGTCTTTGATTATATCATAATGTCAGGATTTTTAAAACAAACAATACTAGTACGGTATCAAAAAGAAGAAAATGGAAGAAAAAAAAAAGGTTTAGAGAAATGCAAGAATATAAGAGTGATTAGAGAACCGTGAAAGCAAAAGATAAAACTTGTAAAGATTTGTATTGTCGATGAGATTATTGTTAATTAATTAATTAAAGTGCACATTTGTCTTGATCACGTGATGTGTTGTAAGCAGTTTTCGACCTTTAACGAACATAGAATGAATACAAATATATCATTAGTTTAACTAGCGTATGCTTTTTTTCTTTATACTTCAATCTTGTCATCGACTTGCTTGGTTTATTGTGGTCTCCAATGAAACTCGGTTCCCGTGATACAAGCGTAGCATATCATATTCCTTTTATATCAAAAATACATGTAGTCTTTTTTGTAAAATTCTGATATATTAATGTTTTCACCATTTATAAAAGGTTTACAATGTTAAGACTTTCGATGTTAAGTGCTTGATGTATGTAGTAGTACTTTATACAATATGGTATTGTGGTGAAAGATTATGATTTATCATTACAAAACCAAATGAATCGAGGGACAAACTGTGCAAAGATGGCATACAGTTGTCAACTATCGGAACAAAAATAAATATCTGCCAAAGGCTCAAAGATAATAGATGGGATTATTTACACAGTAATCAATTTTTATTTTTTTAATTTAATACGGTATTATCAAAGTTCTTTCAAAATCATATTCTAAAGGTTCATTGTATTCCAGTATGATTTATGTTTGACACAAATACTGTTTGTATGAACTTAACACAGGTATTTAAGTCTTTTCATAGAAGAGTTCGAACTTTTTTTTTGTTTTCTTTCGCATATTGAATACTAAAAAAAAAAATCATTAGTTTACACTTTACACAATGCTTGTGTTCGATCATGGACACTACTTCGTTTTGTCTTCCCGTGTTAGGTAAGACAGAAGAAATATATCGAATCTTACTATTTTTATTTGAATTTTCTGAACTTTGAAATTTGATTTTTGTTTTCCTACTAGAGATTATATAATTAACTATAATTTTTAAAAACGAACAAAAAAATATGTTGTGAAGCATTTGAAAATCTACGCATTTGATAACATATGATAATTAATTGGCACGCGTATGTAACATCTAGCATTGGACCAATCTTGTATCTAATAAATCAAAGAACACATCAAAGACACGTATCTTTCGGTTTTCAACGTCTAAATTTACGAGAATGAAAAAAAAACATTATTTATAATATCGTTGGTTAGTTCGACTCACAATTAGACACGATATTTATATCAAAGCAAAATACATAGATTTGCTTAAAGACAAAACAAGGATCCAACATACAACTATTATTGTTTTTTTTTTTTTTTTAATAAAACCATACAACTATAATCGTTATAAAACTGTTTTCAAGTCTTCTTGTAACAATATATGAAACATCGAACTCATGCATGCATCCAAACAAAAATGGACAGGCTGGGTTTGATAACGTGTGAGGAATTTGTTATAGAGAAGATCCAAATATAGACAAGGAGTGACTTTGAATGATAACATGTTACTGTTTCCTATAGCAAATAGAGAGGACTTACTGCTCTATGTGCTGTAAGATTTACCACTTGGTTTGTGATATAATATTGCATATGGGGCTAATGGTTTCCTTTAGAACTCTCTAGAATTTATATTTACGTTTATATCCTTTTTAATCATATATGATATCATAAGTTCATAACTCTATTAAGCGACTCAAAAGTTTGTTGATTAGTTCATTGTATGTCGGTTAATTGTTCAGAAATGATTTGTTTTTAACTTTGGAAAGTCAAATACATTGCCTGCATTTATTAAGTTATCATGGACATGTTAATTTTTTCTCATTCTCATTTTTGCAAACACACAAGGATTTTTATATAAATAAATATTACTCACCACTAATCCACTACCTATGAAGTACAAATAACAGAGAAATTGAAATATCTTACGTAGCCTTATATAGCCTTTTGCTTTATTCTCTTGCTTTATGTCATTCTTGTTTCTGTAAATTCACATGTTACACTTAGAGGGATAGCGAGGTGTTGGTCCATTTTGCCTTTTGCTGTGATCAAATCGAGAAAATAGCGAAAACATTAACTCAAGAGGAGCTCACATGTTTTACTATTTTTACTTAATTGTGTAAAAAATATGTTCACATGTTGCTTCTATTGACTTGCCTCCATCATCTTCTCTTGTCTCATTTGATGTACTCTTAGCCCCATGCCTCTTGGATGCCTTTTTAGTTTACTTATTTATATATAAAAAATAATATAAGCTACTCTGGTTTTATTCTTATGTAACAATTATTTATTTGCGTCAAATATACTTATTCCATGGAATAAAAACAAAGAAATCTCATTTTATCGTTGTACCTTATTCGCCATGTGAACATATAAAGCTGGTGATCAGGTTATATCGTACATATCATAACTAAGGGTATTTACAGATGATTATCTGAAAATCAAATCTAACTTTAATATATATTAAATTCGAACCTGCGATATATCGCGGGTCAATTGTTTTCATATAAAATTATAATATTTTATTAATTAATTGACTGTTTATAAATACTGATATTTTAAATTTATTATAACTTTCTATGTATAAATTTAACTTATTAATTTGTTATGAATACTTTTATTTTGTTTGTTTATATATATTTTTGTTTACTTTTTGTTTGTTTGGAACCATGCATAATCTCAATTCTATAACATGCAGATTATATATCCGTTTACAAAAAAATTATTCACAACATATGCATAAAAAATCTAAAATTGTATTAATATGAGTTATATAATAATTTAAAATAATTTGAAAATAATATCAAACAAAAATGATAGAAAAATCATAATTCAAACTACTAAAATCACAATATTAAATAAAAAAAAGATTGTAGAGAAATTTTATATAAAGAAATAATTGTAGATATTTAATTAGTTAAAAGATATTTAGATGTAAGATTAAAATAGAAAGTGTTTGGTAACAAAATTTCCGAAATTTGTATTTCAATTTTAATAATATAAGATAACTATTGAATTCAATATCACACTTAAAGCATCTCCATTGATGGAATTCTAAAAATAAATTTTTTATTTTAAATTTAATAATATTTTAATATAACAATATTATTTAGTTAAATTCTATTTTATTTTTTAAACATAAACTAATGAAATGATTACAAATGGTTAGAGACTTTAGAAATATGGTTTTTGAAATGCTTAGTTAAAAACTAGTTATTCTCCTTTTTTTTCTTCTCTTCTACTTTATTAATTTTTTAAATTTTTTTATTGTTATGATACTCTTAAACTACTATGTATAGTCATTAAAAGTAAATTAAAATCCTTTCATCAAAATTCATGGTAGCAATAAGCCAATATAAACTTGAATGGATATGAAAAGTAAAAACAATGATAAACAAAAGTACGATTTTATAGCTGGTGCACTGAAAAAGAAAAAAACTTTTCTTACCATTAAATCCACAGAGAGTGTTATGATTTTCAATTTGAAAAAAAAGCTAGATTCGCCTAACTATTATTGTTCTCCTCTGAAAAGTCTTTAAAAAGAATCTTTACCATAAAATATAAAGTACAGAAAATAAAATGAACTCGTGGACTTTAATAATTTGAATCCCTTAACTCTTTTTTTCCTTCTTAATTTCTAAATAAGCTTATCTCACTAATCAGTCTAAAACTTTACATAATTGTGTGTGGTCTACAACTTTTTTTAGTATTAACAATCATAAACTTCAAGAAACATAAACATATAAGATTTTGTTTTCTTTAAAAGAAGAAAAATCCAATTTCTTTAGCTTCAAAAACCGAAAGCGAGTCATTTTCTTCCTCATCACTCACACTCTATCTCTCTCTTCTCTCCCAACCAAACATGGCTTCTCCACTCTCACTTTCCCTCATCCTCTTCTTCTTCTTCTTCTTCTTCGTTTCTGCTTCATTGTCTTCCTCCTCAGAGCTCGACATTCTCCTCGATATCAAATCCTCTCTTGACCCTGAAAAACGTTTCCTCACTTCATGGACTCCCGACGCCGACCCTTGCTCCTTCGACGGCGTCGCTTGCGACGAAAACCACCGTGTAGCTAACATATCTCTTCAAGGAATGGGTCTAACCGGAACTATCCCTCCTTCAATCGGTTTTCTCACTAGCTTAACCGGTTTATACCTGCACTTCAACTCCTTAACCGGTCATATCCCTAAAGATATTTCTAATTTGCCTCTCCTCACCGACTTATACCTTAATGTCAATAATCTCTCCGGCGAAATCCCTCCTCAAATCGGAAACTTAAACAATCTTCAAGGTTTGTATTTTTTTATGCATGTGTTGTTGTTTGTTAATTATTCTATTGCAGCCAAAAAAAACTAAGTGGGTGAAGTTTGGTTTATTATATTAGCTAAAAGAGTTTAGTTCTTGAATGAGTGTAGATTATAGGATTTTTCTTTGTTTTTTTTTTACTTTTCTTTAAGAACTACTTTAATCCTCAAGTAAAAATTTTAGAAAATTGGTAAAAGAACTCTTTTGTTTTCATCAATCATTCAAATTTTAGATTTTCAGATTCTCCTAGAAACTAGATAAAACTTTTTTTTTCCATCCTTCACTCTTTTTTATGCAAAAAAAAACTAATTTATTTGGGGTTTTGAAACTAAAGTCCTTTAAAAAAAAAAACTCAAAATGTAAGAACTCAAAATAAAATAAGATTGCAAATATATTCACAACTTTTATTTTATTTTGGTGTTTTTTTTGCAGTTCTTCAGTTATGTTACAACAAGTTAAGTGGGAGTATACCAACACAGCTAGGTTCTCTCAAGAAGATAACTGTCTTGGCTTTACAGTATAACCAACTCTCCGGCGCGATTCCGGCCAGTTTAGGCGATATCGATACGTTAACAAGGCTTGACTTGAGCTTTAACGATCTCTTTGGTCCTGTTCCGGTGAAACTCGCCGGTGCTCCTTTGCTAGAAGTTCTTGACATTCGCAATAATTCTTTCTCCGGCTTCGTTCCCTCCGGTAAATCATTTCTTCAGATTATCGTTGACCAATCCGGTTTAACCGAACTAAAAACCAATTCAATAACCGGATCGAAATATATTCAGAAAAAATCATTTTGTTTGCTAACTTGTTTATTTATTTAATTCATTTTTTTGAAGCTTTGAAGAGGCTAAACAGTGGATTTCAATATTCAAACAATCACGGTTTATGCGGAGATGGGTTCACTGATTTGAAAGCTTGCACTGGTTCTAGCGGTCCAAACCTAAACCGGCCAGACCCAACAAACCCAAAGAACTTCAGAACAGATGACGTGAAACCAGAATCTGCAGATTTACAACGAAGCAATTGCAGTAACAAGAATGACGGGTGTTCATCAAAAGCCTCAAAGTCTTCGCCTTTTGGAATCATCATGGGTCTAACCGGATCAATCCTCGCAGTTGCAATCTTTGGTGGCTCAACGTTCACATGGTACAGACGAAGGAAACAGAGGATAGGATCCAGTCTTGATGCTATGGACGGTAGGATTAGCACTGAGTACAACTTCAAAGAAACTTCTAGAAGAAAAAGCTCTTCTCCATTGATTAGCTTAGAGTACGCAAGTGGTTGGGATCCTTTAGGACGAGGACAGAACTGTAACAACAACAGTGCATTGTCTCAAGAAGTGTTTGAGAGCTTTATGTTCAATCTTGAGGAGATTGAGAGAGCTACTCAGAGCTTCTCTGAGGTTAACTTGTTGGGGAAGAGTAATGTCTCTTCTGTTTATAAAGGTATCCTTAGAGATGGTTCTGTTGCAGCTATCAAATGTATAGCGAAATCGAGCTGTAAATCCGATGAGTCCGAGTTTCTTAAAGGGTTGAAGATGCTCACATTGTTGAAGCATGAGAATTTAGTGAGGTTGAGAGGTTTTTGCTGCTCCAAAGGACGTGGAGAATGTTTCCTTATTTATGAGTTTGTCCCCAATGGTAATCTTTTGCAGTATCTCGATGTCAAGGATGAGACTGGTGAGGTTCTTGAATGGACAACTAGAGTTTCCATCATTAATGGAATAGCCAGAGGTTTGTTGTATTCTGCGATTCCTTCTTTCATAAACTATAGTTTTTTGTATATGAAATCTGATGTCCTTTTTTGTTGGTTTCAGGGATTGTTTACTTACATGGAGAAAATGGGAACAAGCCAGCAATAGTTCATCAGAATCTATCAGCTGAGAAGATTCTCATTGATCATTGGTATAATCCTTCTCTTGCGGATTCCGGTCTTCACAAGCTTTTCACGGATGATATCGTTTTCTCGAAGCTGAAAGCAAGTGCTGCAATGGGATACTTAGCTCCTGAGTACATAACTACAGGGAGGTTCACTGATAAAAGCGACGTCTACGCCTTTGGTATGATTCTGTTGCAGATACTCAGTGGTAAAAGCAAGATCAGCCATTTGATGATTTTTCAAGCTGTAGAGTCAGGAAGACTGAATGAAGATTTCATGGATCAAAATCTTCGAATGAACTTTCCGGAAGCAGAAGCAGCTCATCTCGCTAGACTTGGTCTTCTCTGCACTCATGAATCCTCAAACCAGAGACCATCCATGGAAGATGTTATGCAGGAACTGAATAAACTCGCAGCTAATTATTAGTTTCCAGTTTAACAAGATTTGCTTTTAACAAATCTTATCTCCTTGTAACAGTAGCTGATGTACTTAGGCTGTAAAAAACAAGTACTTTTCAGTCATTTTAGTTGATCTTGTGGGAAGTTTTATTCAGATATATCTTAGCTGCACAAAGCCAACCAATATTTGAATATGTTGTGACACTGTCTTCATGTATGGCAAGAACAATATATCTACAATGTATTGGAAGCTTCGATGCTTTCTACAAAGAACTCATGAACTCTTCCATCGAGCTCAATCCAACTACATCCAGGAACTTTCTGTATCTCTCTTTCCTTCATCATCGTTCGAACTCTACGAACATCCTTCCACATTCCAAAACTAGCATACAAGTTGGAGAGAAGAACATATGAGCTCGGGTTATAACCAGCCTGCAAAATAAGATGTTTCGCCACTAGCTCTCCTGTTTCAAACTCCTTGTGGTGACTACAAGCGATGAGAAACGTTCTCCATATAACATCATTAGGCTCAATTGGCATCTCCTCTATTAAGTTTTTGGCTAGCTCTATACTTCCGGATCTCGATAGTATGTCGACCATACACCCATAGTGTTGCAATCTTGGTTCTATCTTGTGTTTTCTTCTCATGAGCTCAAAGCAGAGAAGACCTTCCTTCACTAACCCTGAGTGGCTGCAAGCATTTAAAACTCCAACAAAGGTGATATCATCCGGCTTTATGGATAGTCTCTCAATCTCCAAGAGCATATCGAATGCGGATTCTCCAAGACCATGTATAGCTAACCCACCAATCATGGAATTCCAGTGATCAATGCTTTTGTTTTCGATTCCCTCGAAAACCGACATGGCGTGTTGTATGCTTCCGCATTTCGAGTACATATCAATGAGAGAAACGCCAAGTTTTCCACCTAAATAGAATTGTTTCTCCACAATGTACAAATGCATTTCCATTGCTTTGGATAATCTGCCAAGTTGAGCAATTGCAGAAAGAACTATCACCAAAGTCGTTTCATCGGGTGACAACAAGTGATTCTCCTTTTCCATGACACTAAATATCTCAAGAGCTTCCATATGATACTTGTTTTGAACATAACCAGCCATCATGGAGTTATACGCCACAACATCTCTATGAGGCATTTGGTCGAAGAGAGTCTTAGCCTTATGAACAAAACCTAACTTTGCATATCCATCAATCATAGTAGCCCAAGTAACTACATCTCTTCTCGGCATCACATCAAGTAAATCTTTAGCATCCTCCATTCTTCCATGTTTTACATATCCATCGATCAACGAGTTCCAAGAAATCAAGTCCTTCTCAGGCATTTCCGCAAACAGCTTTGATGCTATGTTAACTCCATCTGATGTCTGAGCATATCCACTTATCATAGAGTTCCAAGATATCAAATTCTTCATCTCCCTTGGCATCAAATTGAACAATTCACTCGCGGATTCAATCAATCCACATTTGACATACCCATCAATCATGGAATTATAAGAAACAGAGTCTCTCTGAGGCATTTTATCAAACACCTGGCGGGCAAATCCTAAACAATCACATTTCAGATACAACACAATCAAACAATTCTGCAGAAACAAATCTGACCAAATTCCAGTCTTTCTCAAAAACCCATGAATCTGAATTCCTCCATTTATAAACCCTAACCTAGAACATGCTTTAAGAACAAGGGAAATCGAGAATTTGTCAACGGAAACACCATTCTCAAGCATCAAACAGAACCAGAGCAGAGCTCGTCTCGGATCGACTCCATGAGAATGAGACTTTATCACCAAATTCCATAAGAACGGATCTTTAACCTCTCCAGGCGAAAATGAAGATACGTGATTTTCTTGGAAGACACAACGCGCGAATTCAGCGAGATATGGGCGTCGAGAAGCTGCAAAAGCGAGAACTATCTTCGTAGTGAGATTAGAGTTTTTGATGAATCCCGTCGTAATCAATCGGGCGTGGATGATTCTCACATCATCGGAATTTTTGCAGCTTCCGATGAGTTGAATAGTGTGTGAAATCGAACTCCGAGAATGCGCGAAGACAAGCATCACAGTTTACCTTCTTCTGTTGGATATAACTGGATTGGGTTTATGATCGTTTTAACGGCTATGTGTAGTTTCCGTTAAACGTCACCGTTTAATATTGATCACAAGCGGGCTCTCAAATTCAGGCCCAATAATTGTAACCCAAGACCATAATGTGTCAATCATGTTTAGCAGCTTATCATCATGAACTAGTCGTATAATAAGAATATTGGCTACAAATGAAAATTCCGCCAGCAATTAAGTAAGTTATATTAACCCTAATCAATAACAAAAAGATTCGGCAGGAATTAATTAAAAAAATATATATACCAATTTATAGCTTATAAATTCTTTGTATATTACTAAATCTTGTAGATTTATTCGTTCATAGATTATGCAGCTAGAAATATCGATCTTTGTTTACTGTAACGAGTAACAGCTATCCGATCTAATAAATAATTATCCACAATAGCTGTAATGCGTTTTTATAAAATGAAAACGTTAGATCGAACCGTATATTTTTGTCCAAATAGTCGTGCAACATATTATTAAATGATATGGTAATAGAGAAATCATAACAGAAATAGTAGAAAAGAGTTAGACAAACGTTCGAATTTAAGCATATTCTTCTACATGTTAAACTAAGGACTTAAAGTTTTAAGTTGATTATGTCCGCCAACAGATCTATACGGCTAATATATGTATAGAAAATAGAAAAGTGATAGTGATAATAGGATATTGATAAGCAAGTAGTTGATAAGCATTGACTTCCTCATAAGTCATAGTCAGGATGGAGTGGTACGATATATCGTACATTTAATCTCCTTTATCAAATTGTTTCATTTGCAAATATGATATGGTTTAAATGCAAAGTTGCGATTTAAATATCGTATGGTTTTAATATATAAAACGAAAGCGCGAATTTGTCGTTTACTCAATAGTTAAATCTAATTAAAATCAATGTCAACTTTGTTTGGGTAAAACAATCATGTCAACTTGAGGATTTCAATTAGTTAAAGAGTGTTAGTACTCTGCTAGTTATTTGGTTGTTCCTACTACTTCAGGAGCCATGGTACAGGCATGTCTCCACCAAAACAGTATATTAAGCTTAATGTTCGGTTTAATAAGTAATTATAGTAAAGTAATGCAAATTGAGTTTCATAACACTCATGGGTCTTGGTTTTTACCCATTTTGGGCTACACTGCACATGTGCAAAGTAAACTTATGAGATAACATGACTAAATATATTTGCTAATTATAAGGTTCAGATGAAAATTGGAGAGGTTTTAATTAACAAAGAGATTGGAAGATTAAGAAAGGCATACGCGTATTGATTGGCGCATTTTATTTTATTTTTTGTCGGCGAAAACGTAAATACCTTCAATAACATATACTGTATTTAACATAAAATAAAATAAAAAATACACTGTATATATGTAATTTATAGACATCTTTGTCGCATATCGCGTAGCTTATAAACGTACGTGCATAATAAACCAAAAACTAGGAGAGTAGGCGGCGATAAATTACGATTATATGTGTTTGGTATCTTATATATATATATATATATATATAACCTTTTATTATACATTTATTATACATTCGTTGGTTGGCACGACGAAAGCGAGTGTCAAAGAAAAAGATATATGAATCGTCAGTAAGTTGAACTAAATAAAAGGTTCCCAATAAGAAGAGATTGAAAAAAATAACGAAGAAAATAAAATCAAAGATTGAAGCTGACCATCTCATGTAACTATTTCAAATTTCAAATTGTCTCACTAAGTCCACAATGTCAGCAATCAAAAGTTATCCTTCAATCTATTACACGTATTCGTTTACACTCGTACACCATTTTGACGAAAATGAAATAAGTACCAAAACTAACACAAAATCAACTAGTATAAGACAGTTTTGTATCTCATGACTAAAATATAGTAATTTTTATAATTTTGTTTGTATATATCAACTAAAACTTTTTGTAGCATAATTTTTTAACAAAATTCTACACAAGTTGTCAAAAAGAACGGGCTGACGCAAATCGACGACATATATTCTCTTTCTTTTTTTTTTGTAACAGAATAAAGATAGATTTATTGATTGACGAAATTACCAGTAACAGTTTTGAAAAGAAAAAAAAGAAGAAGATAAAAGAATGGTGACGATAAAAAGCGAGTAATAAATGGGTGCAGTGAGACCAATTGACACGTTGTTACTTTTGTGTAAGCAAATGTCAACGCCTTGTCCGTCCATTTATATAAACCTAACCACTTCTTCTTCATTTATCATAAAATTCCATTTCACTATGAAGCTTGTCTGGTCGCCTGAAACGGCTTCTGACGCCTACATCGACACTGTTAGATCGGTATGTGAATTTTCTGATTATATATGTTTGTGTGTATATATGTTTATGAATTATGATAATTATTTATCTTTGTTAATCTTTGCATGTATATATATGTTTAGTGTAAGAGCTACAAGGAATCAGGAGTAGCGGAGTTTTTATCAGCTACGGCAGCTGGATGGAACGCAAGGGTAATCGTTGAAACATGGTCACGCGGCGATCCAATCGCGACTAGCGTTGGACTTGCGGTTGCTGCAACTCACACGTGTGGAAGACACGTGTGTATAGTACCTGACGAGGCATCCAAGTTGGAGTACGTGTCATCTATGAGAGGAGTTGTTACGATGGAGGCGACGGAGGTTGTGGTGGTCAGAGAATCCGTTGAGAACGCGGTGGAGGAGTTTCCCGGCGTTGATTTCATGGTGGTGGACTCGAAACGGCGAGAGTTTGTTAGAACGCTGAGGTTTGCGAAGCTGAGCAACAAGGGTGCCGTTTTGGTGTGTAAAAACGCCACGCAGAGAGCGATCTCTGGGTTTAAATGGCACGATGTTTTAAAAGGAGGGACACGTGTGGTGAGATCTGTGTTTTTACCG
Organism: Cardamine flexuosa; assembly: GCA_963555745.1. Taxonomy (NCBI): domain Eukaryota; kingdom Viridiplantae; phylum Streptophyta; class Magnoliopsida; order Brassicales; family Brassicaceae; genus Cardamine; species Cardamine flexuosa. Next base: position 1,095,289 of record OY743217.1, on the reverse strand, counting down.
GTTGGTAGTGGCTTAGATATCGTACACGTGGGAGCTACTGGCGGCTACCAACGTGCTGACTCGAGGAGAATTCCTAGCCGTTGGATTAGACATGTTGATCATCTATCGGGAGAGGAACATTTATTCAGACGCTAAAATGGATATTTCCTCTTTTACCCTTTTGCGCCACTTTCATTTTGCAAGTCAAATGATGTATATACAAACGTTACAAAACTTGAATAATTTTCCGCAATCAAAAATCATGTTGTGTTTACACGAATGTAAATTTATTGACAATATAACTTCAAACATCATCTAGAACATTATCTGATTACACATAAAAGATCGATACATGCGTTTTCTTTAGGCTGTTTTCTGATAATTCATTCAATGTTGATTCGAACAACCTTCTTAGCTCCAGGTGCAGAGGTGCTTGGACCGGTCTGACTTTGTTCTGCTCGGCGACGAGTTTGGTCTAGAGATGGAAGAAGCCACCTTCCAAAACTATGATCAAAGCCTGAAACATTTGTACAGAGAACAAAACAGGATTGAAACTCGATTCCGAATTAGAGACCAAAGATTAGCCTTTGACATGAAGAGTTTGCTAACCAGTGAAATCATGATTGGCAAGAGATGAATTGCCTTTCCATACTTGTTCAAAGTTACTTAGTTCGTCTGTAACAATAAAATAAGAGTCTTTGAGAATCTTGCAATCTTCTTTAAAAGATTAGGCTATGTAGTTTCTGCATATACCTTCATCGAGGTTGTGAAGAGTCTGTGTCGACTCTACGCCACCACTCGAGTTAAGCTTCCTAGTAACCGTATGACCCTGAACAGACTCAGAATCAGACGCATCTAAAATTTAACCTTGGTGGAACCAACAAGTGACAAAGCAAAAACCTTATCATTGATTCCTCTAGAGATCCTATGAGTGGCTTCACCAGTAGTCTTATCAGCTTCTTTGCTTTCCTCCACCACCATCTAAAAACAGAATCAGATTAGCACTTCCGTTAATAGAAAGAATCGAAAAGATAAACAAAAGCTTACTCCATCACTGCCTTTTCTCCTGGTTCTACTGGATGTATAGTAAGCACCATCTATGCCACCATACGTAACCTTAGAGGTGTGATGTCTGAATGTGTTAGCTCGAGACTGCGTTGCCTCTCTTTGGCTAAAATCACTCCTTGGATTCACCTTCTGAATCTTCCTTTCAGCTACAACAACAAAGCAAATCACACATACACATAAGCCCTTCCTAATTAGATACAATCCATATACAAAGTTGTAATTACCATCAGAATCATCTTCAGGATGCTCAACAGATGGCTGATTCTCTGAACTATTATGTTCTTCTTCATCATGCCTAATATCTTTCCTTTCTTCTACTTCTTCATCAGATGGTACTTCTTCAATTGTTAACCCTCGTCCACCATCATTATTACTAAAGAAAGCACCTGAGCTAAAGGTGTTTGGTTCGAGCAAATCCTCAAATGGTCGAGAGAAGAAAGGATCATCAAAAGGATCTCGTCCCCCAAACAAGCTTCCTCTAAATCCTCCAAATCTACCACCAAATGGATCCCCCATTTTCCCAAGAGTTTCTTCCTTTTTATCTCTGCAGTCTTTTTGTATAAAATTTAGTAACAACTCAGGCACTAGATATGAATCTTGAAAGTCTTCTATGTGCCCATCAATCAAATTTTAGAAATTCATTAGACAAATCTCTGTGAGCAACCTAAATGGAATACAACTTTCACCAAAACACTAACAGGAGATCTTCTAATAGAGTATAATCGAAGAATTAGAATAAGAACTAAGAAAAGAGAGTACCTTCGAGAGACTCCGAGAAGCCCTGAAATTTCCAGAGATAGAAGAGTAGCCTTAATTCAAAAGAAAATATAACATCAATCTGTTTATTATATAAACTCAGTTATAACAGAAAAGAACGTTTCAGATTTAGACACGTGTCGTTTACACCGGAACCTAGAAACTTCTTCATCATTCTTCATACTCGTGAATTTTATTCATTTTACCACAAAAATCCAATAGCAAGCATTGAAACCAGGGTTTTTAACAAAAGGAATACACTTTTCAAGAAAAAAATCAGTAACCTAACCGGAAGTTTCTTCTCAAACGTGAGACTAGCTCTACATTTTACATAATTCAAATCATATGCGTATCTAAGGTCGTATAATTTGCCTTTAGTAGTCTCACAGTTTCCTTCTATCCGTGTGAAGAAACTATACCCTGTAACCAAGTTAGAATTGATTTTCTCCTCCAAAGTCAGTTCCTGGTCTTCTCTTTCTCTGTCTATGTCGTCTCTAAGGTATTGTTACAGGTAAAGAAACAATCTTTCTTCAGAAATCTTGGGAACCAAGAGTTAGATTTTGAAGGGTATTCAAGTCCTTGAAGTTCTGGCATTCGTCTAAAATCTTCCTCTGAATATGCTGGAATCAACCAGTATCTTTTATCCATCCCAAATACCTAAACATAAACCCCCAAACATGGGAGAAAAAACAAAAAAAAAAAACAAACTAAGTCCAAAACTTGTTCTCTAATGAGAAAGTCTATACACTTGCTCAAAGTTTTACTTTCGACCGAGGTCATATGGCCATTTTAGACTTGTTTTCTTTCGGGTTTAGTGGTCTATGATCTATTCAGATATTTATAATTTTTGGTTCATTTTCGATACAAAAAATATCAGAGAAAATTTTAATTAAATTTTTACAAATACAACTTAAAAATTTCATATATTTTGATTATTTTGGATATTTCAGTTTTTAAAAATTGATATTCTTGGATTAATAATTATAAGGTAATTAAGTTATATAAAATCTAAATATAATTAATATTTTAGGGTATATAATTGTATTTTGAGTATTTCGGATATCAATACGGTTTTAGATTCAGTTCGGATTTGATCCTTAAGATATAGGAGTTTAGAATCCATTCAAAACAAATTCGGTTTCGATTCGAGTTCTTTTTTTTTCTAGATTGCATTCAGTTTAATTTTTTGTTATAGATATTTTATCCATGCATATTTTGTACGGTAATCAGAAAAAACAATCAATATGAAGAAACTAAAAGCTATGGCGCGTGGTATATATTTTAAAATGTTAATAATGAAACTGTAATATTAAAGAATAAATTATTTTATTCATGTAGGAAAGTAAACTTCTGTAAATATTTTAAATTATATCATTAGCATCACATACTTTATTTCATAATTTTCTTTAAATTAAATTAAATTTAAAATTATGAAATCCGCCCATCGGACGGATCCTAATCTAATTTATTATATTTGTTCAGTTGTTCTCATGTATTTAGTTTATGTATAGACAAAGTATTGGAAATAAAATAAAAATAAACGGAATATAAACATGGAAAAGTATTGAATCCAATTCAAACCTACAAAATAGCTTAATAATATAGATTTATGTATCGAAAAATCGAATCCAAAACCAAAAATCGAATAAATATTTGGAATATTCAAAATACAATTATATTAATACTTCAAAATATTATTTATATTTATATTTAATATAAATCAATTATCCAATATTACAACTATAAATGTATCTATGATTTTTAGATCGATATAACCAAAATATCTTAAAATTTAGTTATATATTTGTATTGAGATAAGATGAGATAAGATGAAATTGATTGCTGCTTTAGAATAGGAGAATATGTGGCAGAAGCCAATTATGACCAAGGATTTGGTGTTTCGACGTTGAGAAGTCTCTATTTTTACATTGTCTACGCATAACGTAACATATTTATAATAAGTAAATTTAAATTAGTTATAACATATCAAAGGAAAAGATTTTACATAATTAATAAAAACATTCTAAACGATGCAAATCTGACATTCTTTCTGTAAATACATATGTCCAAACGATGTACATCGCAGTTTACAATTCATATATCTAAAACAAAGTAATAAAACAATTAGCCCGTCTAGCTCAGTTGGTAGAGCGCAAGGCTCTTAACCTTGTGGTCGTGGGTTCGAGCCCCACGGTGGGCGTATTTTTTTAATTTTATTTCCAAGAGTAGCAGAATTTGATATGGGCTTTCAGATAATGGGTCAGCCAAGTTATTTCAGAGCAGAATTTTTAATGGGCTTTCATTGTTAAAAATATTTTACTTATAAACTCAACTCCGGCTACCTCCATCAACTCCGGCTACCTCCATCAACTCCGGCGATATAATTTTGATTTGGTTTTGGGCTTAAAAAAATAAACTTTCTTGGGTTAACATCAAGAAAATTATAGGAAGTAAAAAACATTTTACATTTACTTTCATCAAGAAGTAAGAACATGTTACAAAACGGAAATGGGCAAATTAAAAAATAATATTTTCAATTCATATACAAATTTTAATCCAAAATCCAAGAAGAATTTAGAGAAAGCCCCTCGCTTCGCAGCTTCTTATAGCTTCAGTGAATATTTCCTCAGCTCCATACTTAAATTCAAACCCTTCACTTCTCAGCTTCTTTGACGACAGACTCATCCTCTTCTCAACTTTATAATTCTTCAAACTTTACGTACCCACAAAATAAAAAATAAAAAATAAAAATCAAATCCTTGGAAAAAAGAATAAAATAAGTACACATGAAATTATACTTTTAAACGAAAATTACTTACTCAATTAAAGGTAGTTGAAACTTAGGAAATTTCGAAGACAAAAACTCAAAGACCTCATCGATCTTCATCTCCACCGACGAACATATATATCTACCTTTCGCCATTGGCTTTTCTAATAGAAATATCATCGCCCTTGCCACGTCGTCAATGTGCACCATATTGTAAGTATCGAATAAATACTTCTCCTTGTAATTTCCTTCATACCAAAAAAAAAAAAAAGGTAAATCATTAAAGTGAACAGTCATTATTAGTTTAATAAAAACAAATTTTCTGATGCATGTTTACAAGTATTTTACCGAATATATAGATTAATCGCCGAGTTGTAATAACATGGTGAATAATTCATATCAAAGAAAATTATATTCACCAAGCTTCAAATTATTAGCATTGTTGTGAGCTTTTAATTAAATAATTATGGAGAAGATAAAATAAAATTGATTATATATATATAAGTACCAAAGAGCATGGCGAGAGAGATGAAGACTGATGAAGGCAACGACGGAGATATAAAAGGTCCGACGACGAGAGGGATAACGAGCGTCACAACCTCCAATCCATTCTTACTACCGAACTCAAGCGCAGCCGTCTCCGCCGCCATTTTCGAGACGACGTAAGAGCTACTAACTCTCTTCTCCTTCTGATTCCGAAACACCTCTACGCTGCTCCAAACGCTCTCGTCTACTTCTCCTCCTCCTCCTCCTCCTCCGCCGCTGTAGAAAACGGTTACAGCGCTTGACGTGTAGAAAAAGCGTTTAACGGTTTTAGCGTCCAAAGACGACTTTAATATCCCCATGAGACCTTGTACGGTGCGTTTCGTAACGGTCTCTTCTGTTTCGTTGCTGTTCGGGTCCATTGGATGTGCCACGTGGAAAACCGCTTTGCATCCTTCGATAGCCGGTCTAAAACTCTCCGGTTCGTTGAGATCGGCTGTGAATATTTTAAGTCTCTCCGATGCAAATGGGAGTTCGGTTAGGTAGCTTATATCTTTCTTGATCCCTTCTGTATTATGAAATAAAACAAATTATTATGAAATAATATTAAGTTCATTTATGTCATATGGTTATTAGTTATTTGATCATATAAATAGACTGTTGACTTTGTATAGAAAAACATGACATAGCTATGGTGCTTCAAGATCCTACAAAACTGACAGATAATTCCAGCAAGTACAATAAATTTTTCACATCCATTAAATATATATTTAAGAAAAACATTTTATTAACGATCCAAAAAATCATCTTTAAATGCTATATATCTATATTGAGTAATCATACCCAAAAAAAACTATCCGCATTTGGTGAATTAGTAATGATACAAGTTCAGAGAGATTTCGAAGTTAAAGAAAGCAGATTGGAACCTGGGTTGGTTCGAACAGTGGCTCGAACGGAGTAGCCACGTTGAAGGAGACGCATGATGAGCCAAGAAGCAACGAAACCAGTCCCTCCCGTTACACAAACCAACCCCGTTCCGTCTAACAAAGACGGCACCGTTTCATCAGCTCCTCCGTTGTCATCTTCTTCTTCGTCTCTTCCCATAACTCTTCTCTATATCTCTCTCTTCTTCTGGTCTTGTGGGAACCTCTCTAAAAGGGTTCTTAAATAACGGAACCTACGTCATTTACTCTATCACACCTATCCGCGTGACATGTTCCCCGTTTTGCCCTCTTCTCTCTTTATTACAACTCTATTTTATTAGTTTTTTTTTTTTATATCCGTTATATCATTTCCTACATTTTACAGATCATTTATATTAATATTTCACATTATATGTCCGTTTATTACAAACATTGTTATTGGATTCCGTTATTTTTCATTCTTTCATCCTCTATAAGTAAACTAGTTATAGTTTTGTCTTCTAGTGGTGCCAATGCATTTAATTAGTATTATTATGCATGTTCTAGGCATAGGTTTAGGGATATTATTTGGATTATGAATGTATATAACTAAAAAGAATTGCAAAAATAAAACGCGTGAATGAGATGGAATGGAATAGAAAGTGTAGGCGTGGCACATGATCCTGCAACTATCTTATTCGTGTGTCCACAAGGCTACCGGTTTTTTCGGGACGTTGCTTTGTTGGTGTTGCGAGCTCTCTTCCTCTTTTCACATCTAATTAATTTTTAATTAACATTTTGGATCGGCCATACACTTTTTTTTATCATTTTATTATAGTGTAGCTAATCAAGTAAATTCCAATATTGGTAGATGTTATTGTTCGAAATCCTAAATTAATTGCTTTCCATTTACCACTATGAATTTTCATTTGAGCTATGTTGCAAAATAATAAGTGAGTTTTATTATCTAACAAACTTGGTTACGTTTAGAAGTGACATGAGTGTGTATTATTGATTTTGTATGACTAATTTAGTTATGAGTTCAACTTCCAACAACCACAACAAAAAGTAACAATTGAAAGAAAAATCCAAGAAAACTCTAATCAATTATAAGTGATTTGATAGTTTTCGTTTTTTCGCCTGTATCTGTATGTCTAGCCAAAAAAAAAAGAAAAAAAAGCAGAGGAGAAGACTTTGTTTGTTGTAATCCGTAAAATACTTATCCGAAACAGTGTTTTAATGTTCCTTCAACTTTCCCAGGATCTGGATAAAAATGTGGTATTACACTATTACGTATAGTTTTTTCGAAAGGAATATTTAACGTTTATTTAAACGATATCGTGACTTAACTAACTTTGATCTAAGCATAGAAAAGATGTCCCGGGTTTTATATCCGAAATTCCACGTTTAACAATAAAAGCATAAATAATTTATTTAGAAAAAAATAGTATATTTATTGTGGTTGGGGATTTGAGGCTTCAATATCTAAATAAACGTTAAATATTCTTTTGAAATAAGTTTGACAAAAATAAAATAAAACACCCTGGCCTATATGACAATACAACAGTAACAATAGTATAGTGTTAGGGGGATCGATGATCCCTACGTTCCTAAGTCTAGATCATAGATAGCTATGCTAAAAAGTTACAAGTGTATTACAAATTCAAGTTAAATCGATTACAGCTACATGAGACAAGAAAGAGGTTCGATTACAGCCACCTAAATATTTATATACAAACATATTTACTTTATTAGTGAATGCGCGTTACGCATGACGTTTTTCTAAGTTATAAATAATTTTCTTTTGGTTTGGTTCACAATTCACAAAAGTTCTAAATAATTTTCTTTGGGTTTGGTACACAATTCACATCACGCTTCTATGGTCCATATTATTTTTCTCCTTAAATGATATTTAAAATAAACAAAACTATATTAATGGCTTAATCATTTGCCAAAATGAAAAAAGAAAGGACTATTATTAATGACCTTATAATACAGACAAATTTAGTTTCAATTATCTTACCAATAGAACTAACTAACTTTTTTAAAACTGATTACTTTACAACATGACTATTGTTTTAAGTTTCTTTCTACATGTATTAAAAGAGTAAAATGTATTGATACAATAACTAAAATTCTATAAATATTCTAATTAATAAATTTCTCTTAAGAACACAATTTTTTATTTTATTTTTGAAAATATACTATGTATTACGGAGCTAACTAAGTTGGACGTTGTGTGGGAGCTGGGAAGATGGAGCTTTTGGCTTACATTTTCGGACTCCAAGAACAATTCATTGTTGGTACCAAGAGCCAGAGAAAATGAGGTATTTAACGCTTTCATGAGATCAGTGGATTAACGTCGAACACAAAATGTTTGTTTTTTTAATACCTTTCTCTTCAAAAAAAAAAAAAAAGAGAGTATATTTTCCTTTTTGTTATGGTTAATAGATGAATTCACTTATGCTATGATCAAGGAGAAAGGGATAGAAGGTTCTTTGTGTTTCTTGTGTATTATAAGGTTTTCCACCTCCACTCAATAAAGAAGTCTCTTCTGAAAGCAGATCATCACTCACTTTGCTTAATTTCTTCACTATCCAAGGTTCATGTTTCTTCTTCGCAAATGAATGCATCAATGCATCGGGCCTGTGGATTAAGTACGGCATGGTGCCAACTTCGTCTTCCCTCTGGTTTTATCGTTTGGCAAAGATAGCCGTTGCATAGAATATAAATCTTCTCTGGCTTGTATTGTACAGTGGGCTTCATTGTTTCGTGGCCCATCTGAATATGTTTTGGCGAGGCCTTGTTTTGCTGAGATGAAATTTTTGATAAGTGGAGGTTTTGCTTTGATACTTAACAAATGCAAAAAAAAACTGTGAAAGAGAGGAATGGTTTCCTGAAGAGATAACATTATTTCCGGTTCCCAAACATGTATACGTTCTGTTTCTGCGTTACTCATTATTTTCCTTTTACTCTTTATGATTCTACTTGAACATATTATATATATAATTTATTCATACTCCATAAGCATTTCATGGAGCTACTTAATTCTCTTTCTTTTTATTGTTTTGCTTATTACTATTTTGTTCTGTTACTATGACGTTGAAGAAACAATGTAACCAAATTGAAATCTTAATAAGATAGTAGTAGTACATAATTAGCTATATATTTCTTAGATCATCTCTATCGGTGGGTATTTAGCAGATGTTACTGGATTCTTAGCCCAATAATGCTTTAAAATAAATCAAAACTAATAAAAATGTTAAGAACTTGTACTTAAGTAAGAATTTTAAGGAGCGGCGCTTAAGGTGACGTGTTTCTTAGTTCATCTGGAGTTCAATTATAACCAGACGGAGTTCAAAAACAATAATTTAAAATTTTATGAATGTAATAATTTTTTTACTTACCAAAAATTTATAAATTTGAAAAATAATAAAAAAATTATATATTTTTTTTAAGCAACTCATGTGTGATTCTACCAATCAAGAAGCAAAATAATATAAATACTTAACAAAGTTTTTAACATTAATTTTAACTATTTATAGTAAAATTAAATGTTAAGTATCTATTATAATCACCAACCAATAGATGCTATTAGGACTTGGGTTTATTGGGAAAGTAATGATCTTAAGTGGAATGGTCAACTATTGTGAACAAAAGACTCATCACTTTTTCCTTGGGCCATATAATACATAAGTCTAACTTGTAGTTTGACCTAACCGAAAGTGCAAGCCGGAAGCGTAACCGCCGGTAAATACTTTGAGACAAACTGCATTGTTAGCTCTTGGAATTCCCCATCTTCAATTCCACCTTGAGCTACATGTTCTTCTTCCCACACAACATCCAAGCTACTTGCTTCCATCGGATATTCATTGTTACACGTCAGATCAAAAGCTGGCTGCTGCATTTGTTGAGGAAAACATTGAAACGTTGAAAGAAGAGCTTGAACATGAGCAAGCTCTGCTTGTAGATTCATCACCTAAATAATACAACACACACACTCTTGCTTGTAAGTTTCTTTTTAAATATATAATCTTGAGTTTTAAAAGATGTTTTAAAGAAGGACCTGGTGTTGCAAAGAAAAGAGATGGCCAACAGAGCCATAGACAGGATCACGAAGCCTTGCTAAGGCCTCGTAACAAAGCGTGACGACTGCATCAAGCCGCTTGTGCAAAGGCAATCTCAGTAACATCTTAGATACATTGCTAGCTCCAAACACTTTGTGAACCGCTGCAAATCTCGCAGTGCCTTGCTCTGAATCGAAGTAAGGAGCGAAAACGCACCCTTCCATACACTTTCTCCGCAAGAACTTGCAAGCCCCGCACGGTCCTTCTCCTCCTCCTCCTCCTCCTCTTCCACCGCCGTTCAAGTTTCCGGTCATCATTTTCAAAAATAGAGAGAGAGAAAGAGAGGTTAATCACATCAGGCCAAGTCGATGAACTAATTCCAATATTTATAAAAATAAATGAAAAAAAGTGTTTGGGTTTTGACTGTTGATGTAAGTTTTGTGTGTACTATTGAATGATCGGCCGCTTATTTATTCAATTCATATCTTTTTTATTTATTGTTCTTTACGTGAATACTACTCTTGTATATAATTCTAATATATCTTCGTATGAACAATTAATATGGGTTCCAAAATTCGATGTTATAAATGATCTTCTCTGGTAACATGTACTACTAGAATTTAATTAAAACCTAACAAAGACAATTATTCACAAAATTATGTACTCAACTAGAAATATATATATATATATATATATATATATATCTTATAAAGATATATACGCAACGAAGAAGATGATGGATGTAAAAGTGTGATCGATTCATATTAGCTCAAATGTACATAAACCTAAAACTCATAATTATTTTCGTTTTTCAAAAGTCACGTACATATATTCTAGCCCTAGCAGCCCCTCCCCATGCACATTTCATTTCATGCTTTCACATCTTGTCACCTCTCCCTCTCTCTCTCCAACGTTTAAATTTATATATGTGTATAAGCATACGCACGGATTTGAGTCTATACATGTATAGATATCCCCACATGAACTCATAGACATTGAAAATGTAGTAAGGAAAGATCTTGAAATTAATGTCTGATTCCGACCATAACCCTATATAACAGCATATCATCACGAGGGTTGGTTTAGATAGACCGGACTGAGATAAACGTACGTAGCGATGCACATACAAATTGACACTGAAACACACACAAACACAAAAACCATGTAAGTATCAATAAGTTATAGCATTTGTAAGTAAGTAAGACAAGACAGCTTAGTAATATCTCTCCTCCCACTATCACAATCACGGTCACGATCACAGTCAAAGTGATTAGTATACGTGCAGAAAGATTTGAAAACCCAATCTATCAACCTTAGCTTCTTTATTGCCTCTTCTTCCTTTTTGTTTCTGTTCCACCCGACATAACGTAACTCACTCTCCACCAGACTTTCTCTTTTTTGTGTGTTGTTTGTTTTTATTATGAAATGTCAATATTATCTATGAACGTATGATATTTTATCAAAGAAAACTCTTTTAAAAGATTAATTTATATTCTGTTAGTAATTTAACCAATAATGGTAGCTCAATAAATCTGCAAAATTAACCTCCATATAAACCGGTTCTACATTTGAGAGGTTTACATCCTAGGAATATTAATTTCGAACTAAACCAAGCTCACCTAGAAAAATTCCTTTAAACAAAGCTCTCCTAGAAAAGTTTCCAATTTTCAACACAAATAAATCATTTGGGAAGGTATGATTTCGAATAATTATTTTATAGAACATAAATAGATAGTTTAATTATATGCGGCACACGGAAACAAATTCTTTCTTGAAGAATCTTCAGTCAAAGAGGCAAACAGAATCGACGGTTGCGATCGAAGGAGCCGCTTGTATATTAATTTTCATATCACACAACACAAAACAACCCACGTCGTAAGATCTAAACACGTGGCATGAGTCATATATATATCTTCTATGACTTCACTGTCACACGGACCTAAGCATTCATTCACTTATACGACTTACCTCACCATCCCTTCTCTAATAGTGAGCCTATAACAACCCCTTCTATTGCATCTATGGTCTAACATTTGTAATGCTTTGATCACAATAGTATTAATGTTTCTTAGAATCTCATTGGTTACTCGTATTATGACGAAATAGTAGTATAATTATTTACGATTCTACTGATTATTATTAATTACCAACCAGACAATTTTGCAAAACCACTTCTATATAGAATACTTCAAACAACATTAGTCGTATATAGATTGTGATGTTGTTTGAAGTACTCTATATAGTTTATTAACAATTAAACAAACAAAAAATTCTACACATATATTAAGTGATCTGAAGCTCATGGTTCTTCTGTATTCAAGAACATTTATTAACCATATATCTGAGGCCATGCATGTTTAAGAGTTTTTAAGTGATTTTTAAATTATAGATTTTGGTTTTTAGATTATAGCTTTTAGATTTTAGTTTATAAATTTTGCAAAAAAAAAAATGAAATATTTTAGAAAAAAAATTTTACGTTAAAATTCAAAAACTCAAAAAAGTAATTTTTGGTTTTTGTTTAGAAATTTGCAAAAACTCGTAAAATCTAAATTTTTTATTTTTTAGAAAAACTATTTTCCACATAATCTTGATTGGATCATTAACTAGTTTTTAGAAAATCAAAAACCATAGTAAAAATCACTACCAGGCCTTATTGTTTTGAATTAATTGGTTTTGCAGATTTTTGAATATTGAAGTCAACGTAAACAAGATTAATATAATCTCCAGTATTCAATATATCTCCACTTCTTAAACTTGATTTTAATTAAGAGTAAGTAGGAAATGGGAGCATCGGAGAAGAGGAATCGCGCCGTTCGGTTTCTTGTCTGCTAATCCATGAGTCTTTCTACTCTATCTTACATCATTAGCGTCTCACCCCTCAACTCTCAGATGTGTTAATTTAACGCCCCAAAGCTTCTTATTTTGAACTTGCACCATTTCCTCTCTTTAAAAAAACACTGGCCATGGATACTTTAGTTATTTATTTGATCATTAGCACAATTTACCTAATTAGAGGATATCTCAGTAAAAAAATTTTTTAAAAAATCAAAGGATTTATTGGATATTTTGTACTACGTATGCTTTTATTTTTATACATTATCTTTGATTGTTTGTTAGTATAAACGCCCTTGAATTTTGATGATGTAATTCGAAAAACATATTGAGGAATTTTCAGATTTGACCAAAATATATTGTCGATTTTAAACAATGCGACCAGAACTATAGATTGAAACTGTATTACGTCTGAAATACAATCACTGTCTGAAAAGTATCCGACCAGAAGCCAATTATTATATCAAACAGAATAAGTTTTTATTTCACAAGTTTTTAAAAAAGAAAAATAAAAGACAATGAATTGAATATACATGAAGTCTTGCCAGTTAGCCATTTATTATTTCCATCAAATGGACTTAAACGAACTCATATGTATGCGTGTGCTTGTGTTTATGTGTTTGTGGTTATATAAACAAGTTACAAGAAATTTGGGATTGTGTTTATATAATTTATAATTTAGTTAAACATATAACAAAATTAAAATTACAAATAATAAAAGGCGAGATTTCTACTTTTAAGGAATCATTTGTCAGTTTATGAAACATGGAGACAAACCACTCATCGACTTAAGTCGTTGGGCCTTAATTACTCAACATATAACCATGGAAGCTTTAACAATTCGTTCCTAATAAAATCGATTTTCAATAAGTATTAGGCTATTAGCTAGATTTTCAGTTCTTGACTAATTCTAAGTGACAAACATGTTTTTGAGTCAAAGTTTCCTTGTTATACATGAATTTTTGGGTGACCCAAAATCGACAACTTAGTAGCCCGATACATATTTTTACGACAAATTCTTACAGATAAAACTGGTTCAATTTATCCAAATTAAATAGTTATATACTAGCATATAATAGATACTACTAGCAGATAATATACAGTAATAATCATAATTATTAATATTATTAGTATTAGTATTAATATTATTGTCTTAATTTGCACCTTTTCATGAACCCACAGAAGAACAGAAAACAGTTCATAGTTGCCACTGCCCATTGGTTAGTGACCAACCGGTTCAAATTACCATAGCTAGATTTTGTTGATCATTTGTTACAAATAATATTAGGCATCATTATTAATAAAATATTAGAAGTACACATTGTAACATCAGCTCCCACTTAAACTCTTATATCAATTGATTTGCCTTGATTTTAGGCGACACCTCATGATTTTCTAATATTAATTTTGAGTAGATATTGACCGGTGAATTTTGGAGCTCAAATAAATAATAGAGTATGCAGGATCAACCCACATATGAATTAATGAGTTAAGTAACGCATGTGTGTATATATATATATTAATTACTTCAGTTACATTGTAAAATAACCAAAATCGATGAGAATGTTATGGTAAGCGAACTAGAGGACTGCAGTAGTGGGAGAGAAGGTTTCATCAACAAGAGAAACAAAAGCGAATTCATCAAAGTTTAATATATACTATGATTAACTATAAAACGAGCTTTTATATATATATAATGAGCTATAAAGAATCAACCTAAGAGGCAATACAGATAGTAAATTAAATTAACTTATGTTCGCTCGAAAATGTTAGACTCTTTTTGTACATCCCCAAGATTTGAGGTACCGTGTCACTTCCACCTCCTACACAATCTCATTTCTAATTTATTACGCTATTTTATAACTCGACTATGTTTATGACTAATCAATCATTAAAAAAAGAATATAATTTATGATAGAAAGAATTGTCTTTTGACTCATGCATTCATTCCCAAAACAAAATTTGTGGTCGACCATATTTTGAAGGTGGTTATATATACACACTGATTTTTGTTTTTTTGTTTTTTTCTCATTCACACGTTAAATGGGTTGATAACATCATCAATTTATTAAAAAAAATATGTACAAGAATCAACAGTTAAAATTAATGATGTTGCATGTCAAAAACTAATATCTAAAATTTTGAATAATGAAAATTTTACATTAAACTCTCAATTTCAAGATATATAATTTTTTTGATAAAGAAGCTTTTAATTTTTTTGTTGGATAATTAATTAATCAAATATTCGTAGTTGATTATTATTCTTCTATCATGGCCATCCTTTAAAAAATCCAACGTCCTTCGGTTTTAAATATTCGTCGTTGATTATATATGTATTAGTATTTCTTTTTAAAATTTACTACAAACTTCATTTTTTTATTTAACTAAAACAACGTCTAAAATGAAATTATACACAACCCTTCTAACAAAAAGAACAAATAAGAAATAAGCAAGGGGGGTTACTAACTTTCTAAGGGAACGGCGCGTAGGACCCAAGGAATGACGTCACTCAGTTCTTTGATTTTTTCACTCGCGAGGCAGTTACAATCATGATTGCCATGTGTACTGCTAATCTGCTATTACTGGTAAAATCCGAGAGATACATTTTGACTCCCGGTTCATTCGGTTTACTCGGATCTCGCCTCTAAACGGCTTAACCGAAACCAAAACGGCTAAACCTTCGGTAATTTTCGATGGGAAACGAGAACTACTAAAATTAATATAAACTGAAAAGAATAAAAAAAACCTTAGTTACTAAATATGGGAATGAATGCTATAAGGTAGTTAATGTTTTTCATAAATTTGGAAAAATATAAGTGGCGATCGAGTCATTCTCTAGTAAATATTAGTATTAACTATTTCAATTGATTAATGAAAATTGTTTATCATTTAAAAGTATTTGATCAATTACTTATTATAATTTTTTTGTATTTTTGATCCGATAATACAAATTCTGGAGAAATACACTATTTTAACTTCATTATGGTTTTTTTTTTATAAGAACTTTACTATGGTTAATCGCCTAGTTTAATTGGCTGTCAAATCATAGTCTAAGAGCATATCCAATGGTATTTTATTTTTTAAAATTTATCTATTTTTAAAGTAAAATTATCTCCAATAATATTCTATATATTACTTTAAAAATAGAGAAATGAATAATGTTTTTTTATATTTGAAAAAACATTATTCATTCCTTTATTTTTAAAGAAATACTTTTTTATTTACAATATGATTTTTTAATTTTATATATTTATTTATTTTATACTTAAAACAAAATTATATGTTCATTTATGTACTTATATATAACTATATTATTAAATTTGGTTATTTAATTAGTATAACATGCAACATAAATTTATATTAAATTAGAAATACAAGTTACATGAAAATGATAAATTAAAATATTTACAAATTAAAAAAATGAATGGATCAAATTTGTGAAATTAGAAAGTAAAAAGTTTTAATTTAAGTTAGTTAAGAAGATAAAACTATTATATATATTAAATATTATTTTAAAAATAAAAATAGAGATATCAGTGGAGCAAATCTCTCCTTTATTTTTGAAATAAAAAATAGAACAAACCATTAGATTATCTAAAATATCTTTAAAAAATATTAATATATTCGTTTATATTGTATATGAACTTATATATATATATATATATATATATATATATATATATATATATATATTTGACCAAACTCCTCTTTTATTTTTAGAGATCTCTATTTTTAAAAAAAAAATAAAACAAAACATTTAAGATTATCTAAAATATCCTGAAGGATATAAAAATATTAATTTATTCGTTCATATTGTACATTGTATGAACTTTTTTATATATATAGTTTAACTAGAGTCGTGAGATATCTTCTTCTTTTTTTATCAACACGTCGTGAGATATCTTCAAATTTTACAATTCACATGTAAATTCACAGCAAATGAAGAGAAAGCACGAACATTATATTTCTTGGAAAATAAAATTTTATCACGAGATGTTCCAAGGGAGATAGATAATCAAACGATTTTGCCCTTTATATTTCTGTTTCGATATATAAAAATAATATAATTATGTATTAAAAGGTTGTGAGAAAGAATAATAGAAGAGGGTTATCGCATGTTTGCTTCACGCAAACAACTAAATGTGTGAGAGAAAGAGAAAAAAAAAAAAAAAAGGAGATCGTTTTTTTTTTGTTAGATTTGTTGTCGCGTGGCTTTAAAGACTTTCTTCTCTATACTCTCCTCTTACCAAACCCTAGTTCTCCTCTCTAACTCTTTTCATTCCCTTTTCTCAAATCTTCCTCTCTTCTTCAAACAATATCAAACATAATCTTCATAATTCTCCCACCAAATAAAAAACCCTAAATAAATTAAAGAGTGAGAGCAACAACTCGTTAGTTGTGGGGTGGTCATGAGCGGAGGGGGAAACACAATCACCGCCGTTGGAGGTGGAGGTGGTGGAGGAAGTATCGGCGGTGGAGGAGGAAGTAGTAGCGGTGGTGGTGGTGGGCCATGTGGTGCTTGTAAGTTTCTAAGGAGAAAGTGTGTGCCGGGATGTATATTTGCGCCCTACTTTGACTCCGAGCAAGGCTCTGCTTATTTTGCGGCGGTGCATAAAGTGTTTGGAGCTAGTAACGTCTCGAAGCTTCTCTTACACATACCGGTTCATCGACGGTCCGATGCAGTTGTAACCATTTGCTATGAAGCTCAGGCTCGGATAAGAGACCCTATCTATGGTTGTGTCGCTCACATCTTTGCTCTTCAGCAACAGGTAATTATATAATCTTTTTTTTTGTTAAGGATTACTATTAAAATGCGTTGGAAATCACTATATGTGAAACATACTAGTATTATACTAACCACAAGTTATTTTGATGACAGTTACGTTTATTTTCTTTCTTTTCCGAAGTAGTAAACTTCGGTTTCGTTTGGGGATAATAATATATAATTTTAAAAATTATTAAAATTCGGTTTAAATATGAAACATATTTTTTTTGAGTGCATGAAATGAAATCGTCAGAGTTTTCCGAGACTTTGTCATTTTCTTGAGCTTTCTTGGTTTTGTAATCTTCCACTTTGAGTATAAAGGAAAAAATAAGGCATGGTTGTCTGGTTAATTCCTAATGAAATCTTTTAAAATAATGTATTATGCAATTATATAAAAATGATACGGTCGTGACAAGTCCCATTGCAAAAATATGGACTTTTTGTTTTTGCTGGTTTTGGGGAATTGGTCGGGGTACAATTTTCTGTGTTAATACGTATATATAGCAATATATTTTTGTCCACTATAAATCGTTTTCTTTCTTGTGTGAAAATAATCATGCCATATTCCATATATATTGAGTAAGGGGCTGAATATTATGATGTGTGTGATTTTAAGTTTTCACTATTAGTGGCTTAACAACCTTAGCAATCGAACATGCATTATTTCCATTTCTGATTGATAAAGTTAATAAAGGTGAATAAAAAGGTAATTAATCAAACTTTTAGATAAGTAATAGTAATAAGAAATCGGAAAATCTAAAGTAACAAGTAGTAACTATTTTTAGGTTAATTAAACTATCACGTTAAGCGTATAAAAACTACAAATTAACCGTATGTGTTAGTGATAAATTGCAAGCCATTATACACGTAACTCCCGGAAAGTTACATATTTAGCCCTTAAACCTAGATATATTATAGATTTCTTATTATTTACTAACTCGTAAAATGTATACATAGGTTGTGAATCTACAGGCAGAAGTGTCTTACTTACAAGCTCATTTGGCATCACTTGAGCTACCTCAACCGCAAACGCGGCCACCGACTCTACCACAACCGCAACCGCTCTTTTTCACTCCTCCCCCGCCTCTTTCTATAACCGACTTACATGCATCAGTCTCACCTTTACCTTCAACTTACGATCTAGCCTCCATCTTCGATCAAACGACGTCGTCTTCGGCGTGGGCCACGCAACAACGAAGATTCGTTGATCCACGTCACCAATACGGTGTATCATCCTCTTCTTCTGCCGCCGTGGGGCTCGGTGGTGGAAACAGTGACCTTCAAGCATTAGCACATGAGCTTCTCCATAGACAAGGATCTCCTCCGCCGGCAGCCACCGACGACTCGCCGTCTCGGTCTAGATGAGTTGGCTTTGATCCATATATCTCCCTTTTGTTATTAGGAAAAATAAATTACTACTCAATAAGGATTTAATTTTCTTGGAATATTATGAGAGGACTATTGATTATAATTTTTCTAACATTTACATTCTACTAATACTATATTTTTTCCTTCTATTTCTCCACCAATCCAAGAATCGACTCAAATGTTATTATAGTTTTGTCTCAAAAACATATTATTTATTTTTCTATCATGAATTGGAAAAGAATTAAAAAAAAAAACAAAACATTTTCCACATACAGCTTTTATTTAATTTTCGTTGCATGTATATATTCTTAAACCCAAAACAAAACAAAAACTAGATGAGAATTAAACACGTACCATTAAAAGAAACAAAAATCGAAATTGTAAATTTGGTTTTGGTTGAAAATGTAAAAATTACATCGAATGTTTTTAGGATTTGGATTTGACTAAAACGGTAAAAAAGTTAATGGATTAGTTTTGTATTACCTGTCTTTACAGATGTTTAACGCATTCTTATTTCTTACTCGTCCTACACGTTACTTGGGCCTGGGCCTAGGCTTACGACCGTTTAATTTTTTCTGAACCCAAACTGATAAATGATGACTATCCTCGTGGTTGAATTCAGTTTGTACAGTAGTAATTTGGTAGAATCGCTTGGCTCATCAAATAATTAATTTTTAAAAAAATAAATAGTTAGGCTCAAATATAAAATAAATAAAATCTGATTTATGTTATTTTAAAGTGTATTCTTACAAAAGTATCATCATCATTTTATTTGGTATATATATTAGATTATTGTGCGCCATATGATGTTCGTGACGGACCTGATGTTTACTTAAAACAAAACTTGTAGATATTTGTCAAGGTTTTAAACTCTGGGTGAAGAAACTTATAGTTTTTTCTTTTTTTCTTTTGGAAATTTCTAGGTTGCTCTAAAAGCGTTTGAAAACATTCGGGTCTTTACAATTTTAGTGGAATTTAGTTTGTAAACAAAAAAAAAAGACATATGTACACAGCTTATTAATTAGCTAAACATTCAATTAAATTATAACATAAAATAAATACTGGGAAAGAAAAAATCACCGACTAATCGCCGACTCATAGACGTGTGTTGCCTTTCTTTGTGAATGGAATGTCATCAGGTGAAATATAAGTGAAAATCGCAACTTAAATATACCGATTAATGGTATTTTATTGCTGCTTCAAACTAATGTTTTAGTACATATATGTACATGACGGGTAAGTTTATGTAATTATATAAAGATGCTCGTGTACGTGGGATTCGTTATTAATCAATCTATATGAATAAATAAGCCAAAGAAAAGGTTTAATGTTTTTTATACATATAAATATGTGTATATATGTGGCATTAGGGAAGCTAGTAAATATTTAACTTCGTCTCTTTTATTTTTTATTTCGTTATCGAACACCCTTTTTATTTTTCTATTTTGTCTCATGCACAATATTTAATTTTAAGCGACATCAAAAACAATCATTTTGTTGCATATATATTACCAAACTCTTATAAGATTAGAATAACAAAGCTTGCACTTCCTTACATGTCGGAGGTCCCTCCTGTGAATTATTTTTATCTATAAATGGAGACCAAATTTATAACAATAAAATGTACTTTTATCTCCATATTTGAATTCTGTTGTATATAACTGGAAGGTATACGGACCGAGGCCCGACTAATCACTCAGAATGATTTGTACTATCGAGTATGGTCTATTTTAAATAAATTCTGAGTGCAGCAACATTCTACAAATGCTTGATTTCAACATACAATATTTTTTATCAAAAAAAAAAGCATACAATCTTTGATAAATATATTGCCGTTCATCCGTTTTAATATATTATACAATTTAATTCCAAAGTATCTTTCTTTCGATGTAATTAAGTAATATGTTCGGTAGATTTGAACCTTTATATTTTGAAATAATAGGTGCAGTAAGTATTAATTTTCTCATTTTTTCCAATTTAATTTCAGTTTTAAAAAATCTGAAAATTTAAAATAATGTTGTAGCATTCGTTTAACAGATGATTGTTTCTACCGTCTATTATATAAGTAGGTTAAGAACCACAATCGACGCCCCACAACATATATAAAAATAATTGATTAGTATTGTAATTACATTGAATTAAATATGAAATAGTCTAATTAAATACGTCGTGCTTTGATGCTTAAGTTGATGTTAAGAGAATCGTTGACATTTTGGAACCAAGCTCTCGAGGCATATGTTCGTTTCAAAAGAAGATAAAGATAACTAATAATTCTAAAACAAATCGCTGCCAATCACATGACTACCTCGGCCTTGGCCTTTTAAATTCATTTTCCCCCTCAATACAGTTTTTGTTGGGGTTTTTTGAATCGCATAACAAGAATAGTGAATCAATGATCTTGATTTCAGTGGTTACAAATTTACGTTGATGGAAATTAAAAGGGAAGTTTCCAATAGAGTTAAGTCTTAAGAGAATATGAAAAGGTGTGCAAAGATTGAAAGGAACGATGTTAAGGTGATGACATACTGCAACTTGATAGATTAGGTATTGTATAATACTATAGGTTAGAAAATGACATTTAATAATATCTTCTTATAATTAATTAAATAGATGACTAGGTCGTTTGTCTCTTCAGCACTAAGCAATAAATAAATATTGTCTATTGTGACTTTAATATTCGAAAACTTCCGTCGTTATATGTCCTTGAGCAAGAGTGGGTTTTCCTACAATTACAAATTCTATATAAATATATAAATAACAACGTCATATACCCACAAAATTTGTTGTATATATAAAATTTCCGACGTGGATTTACCTAACAACTTAAAAGGTTATTGGGTGCCAAAAAATGCATCGAGGTATATGTTTTATTTTTGTCTAAAATATATCACGTCCGTTCTTAATTAGTATCTCTCTCGTTAATCAAACTTTAATGATCAACCACTAGCTTTCATATTCATTTGTATGAAATTTATATTTTTCATATTCTGCGAATTTGATGTATAGAAATTTAGGCCGATAAATATTATATTAAAAGTATTAAATTAGTAGTATTTTTGTAACATAACCATAGTTATGCTGTCTCAACTCAACTAAGATTTGAATCATAGTCGATAGTATATTGGTTATATATGTCGTTTATGCTCAATTACATTTAGTACATGGATTAAATTCGAATATATAGTGAAAACAAAATGATTTCCATCGTCATTTAATAAAAAATAATTATCTCTAGATGAAGATAAGAATAGAGGAAATCCAAGTAAAGATATGAACATTAATGAGCATATGCAATTCACTGAGCTAAGAGATTATACACACAAGAGTCCAAATATCTAGTTATTCTCAAATTTC
The DNA here is from genome assembly GCA_963555745.1 of Cardamine flexuosa. Taxonomy (NCBI): domain Eukaryota; kingdom Viridiplantae; phylum Streptophyta; class Magnoliopsida; order Brassicales; family Brassicaceae; genus Cardamine; species Cardamine flexuosa. Next base: position 1,072,948 of record OY743217.1, on the reverse strand, counting down.
TCGATATCTACAAAAAAAAAATGGTTACATAACATGTTAATTAGGCTTTAGTGGGTAATGATCCAAGTGTATTAATGGTTGCAGATTTTTGTTTAAAAAAACAATATTTTAAATATCTGAACATGGGTTTCAGAAGCCACATGGTAACTCCTAATTGGATTTCAAGTGAAGACAAAAAAATGCGAGATGCGAGTGGTTAGTCCGATGTTCACCCACCCGGATCGGATCAGGTCGGGTCGGGTGTCAGCGGGATCCGCGGGGGATGGGTGGGAAAGGGAAGAATCACGCCCACACGTCCTGGTTTCAGATTCAACCTACATCTCTCTCTTCTTCCCATGCGGTCAACACACATTTCACGCTCTCTCTTCCTTCTTACTTAGTTATTACACGAGCAATATACCACCAATTTTGTATTTCATTTTCAAGTGTATGAGCTAATATTGAGCTTGGCTAAACAAAAAGGATTTATCCGTAGATTACATATGTTCATGAACGTTACAAATACAAATGTATTATAACATTATCGACCGAGGTATATAAACTATACATGTGTTAAATATAGCGGATATGTATTGATATGTATATATAATTATATATATATGCACACTCATAATTTTCCTCAAGTTTGTTCCCCAATCATCATATCTAGCTATCTATAATTCCTTGTTTTTATCATATTGACTGAATACTGTTTTTATTTAAATGTATAATATGGAATCAAGAAGGAAAAAAAAAAGCAAAGGACCTTTTGGTAGACATTATGAAACCTGTAAGAGATGTGTTTAGTATTATTTATGTATACATAATTTAATGTATATACATGGAGGACGAATTATAAATACATAATCACAAACAACCAATGAAGATGATAATTTACTATAATCTTTCAAACTTTCAACCAATGTCCAATTGTCCGACGTTTAACAAGCTTCAAACTTTCAGTATCCAACATTAATTTATGGTTATGGAATTAAACTTTATTAAAGCTTTATCCACTTTATTAAGAATGGTAAAGAATCATAATCGAATCCAGAGCTGTCTTTATTATGTAACAGCGATTCTAAATTTTATTTTATTTTTTGTATATATAATTATTACTCCACTTCTTTCTAATCACAAGTTCACAACATCAGGTATCTGTTAATTATTGAGAAAAAAAGAAAGTCGAAAATAGGAAAGTAATGAGAACTGGCACTGTCAAACACTTTTTGAGATGTCTTGTCCGGAGAATGTTGTCACATTGGTGGGGTGAAGAATGAGTCGAGAACTGAAGTTAACATATTTTGGGAATTTTGACAATTTTGACATATTTAAGGTTATTATTCAAGCAGTACATTTTAGTGAAAAAATCAGCCGTTGGTGACCTAAAATATTATTCCCCATCGTGACGTGAAAGCCACCCTTCCGATCTTCAGAACTGAGTCAATGTTTTTAAGTTACACTTACATTAAATGAATCTTTCACGCGTGTCAGCGGCTGCACGTGCGAGCGTGAGCTGGTTCTCGCTGGCTGGTCTTCTTACGTGAAGGCATCGCAACCGACGGGGACAAACATCCAACGGCGTCTGACGCGCCTGTCACCTTCTCTTTCTTCCACTTCCTGTCTCTTTAGTTTTTCCTCAAGCTTTGCGAATTACGAGCTTGAATCTGCCTCATCGACCCAACAACATACATAATTAATCCCTTCAGCAACCTCTGAATATTACTACTATAATACTCGTAGTAGTAACTTGCTTTATGCTAAAAAAAGCCATACATAATTTGAGGATTTCATTCATTCTATTAATAATATCGTATAATAGTAGTTTGGTGAAAAATAAAGAGACTAACTACAATACATGATTGAATTATAGATAGAATATTTTATAATTGATGGATTGACTTAGTATTGTTATTTCGTCGAATACGATTGGTTAAATCGTGGAATAAGTACTAGGACATAGAGACAATTGTGTTAAAACTTTATTGAGTAAAATAACAGCATAAATTTTTCATAAAAATAATATAACGCACAGTATATATATATATATATATATATACAATTAAGTGGTTCTCCTAGATTTTAAGTGAAATATTTAAAACAGTTTCTGTCATTATCCAATCACAATAAAGTATATTCTTCACATTTTCAGCTTCTTTTTCCATCTTAATTATTTGTCACTAACTTTCATGCATCTTAATTAATCTTAACGTACATATATATGCGGACACATGCGTATTAAAAAAAATGTTTTGTTGATAAAAAACGATTATATATATGCGAGGACTGAGGACAAAAAAACAATTACATGTATAGCGAACCATCTTTATATGCAATGGAGTCTGATTCCTTTAGTGCTTATTTTAAACTCTCTTATCAAGACAGATCAAAACTTAGTTCTCCACGACATATATACGTATCATTTGATTTTATGTATATAAAATGATGTTTAAAAGGAATATATATATATATATATATAAAGGTGTTAGGGCTATTCTACCGATCTTATTATACTGAAGATGATAAATTTCTCCGCTGCTTTATAAGTTCTGATTATAAATTACGTACCTTATGTTAAGAAATTTTTTTATTTAAATGTTTTAGTGTTCTACCGTTACATCGAGAAACATAAAATTAAAGAAGAAGAAAAACTCGTGAATTGATAAAATGTAATAAAAGACCGTACATTAAGGCATGTACTAGCTACAAAATCATGGATTATGCATCAGTTTCATCATCAGCTTCATTTTAAAAAGAACAGTATATAATATTTTCAGATTCAATATAGATTTGTAGACTCGTGCGCTTCAATTTGTGTGTCCATTATAATGTTTGATATAATCCCACGCATCCATGGACTATATCTAGTAAACCTAATCCAAAAAAAATCACGAATATGTTTTGATAAACTTTTATTAATTCTTGAATTAAAGGACGAAGACAAACACACAACTGAAAATAATTTTAACACAAAAGAGAAATACTGTATTAAAAATAAGGTAGACCCCACAAAGTGACCCTGTAGGTAGGACCCACACACCGCCCATGCGGCACGCTGTCTATCTAAACCAAAACTAAACCCATCTTCCCTATCTCAATTACTGTCTTAACCTTAACCTCTTCTCAGACCTAACCCTAAACCCATCTCTCTCCTCTCTTCTCCTTCTTACAAGCTTCATCTTCATGTATTACTAGTTCAGCTCCAGTTTCCATTCATTTTATATAACATGTATATGCATGACTTTGTATCTCCCTTCTTTTAATTTTCTCTTCTTTTCAGATTTTTTAAGCTTTTCTTCCTTTAGTCAATTGATTTGAACTATTGTTTATCCTCTAGCTTGATTTGAGCGGATGAGAAGAGGAGATTAATAAATTAGGGCTTTCAATTCTGTGTTTTTCTTTTCTCTTTTTCCTTTTTCAAATCAAGAAATGGATCAAGTCTCACGCTCTCTTCCTCCACCGTTTCTCTCAAGAGATCTCCATCTTCACCCACACCATCAGTTTCAACACCAGCAGCAACAGAACCATGGCCACGAAATAGACCAGCACCGAATCGGCGGGCTAAAACGTGACCGAGACGCTGAGATAGATCCCAACGAGCACTCTTCAGCCGGGAAAGACACTCCCGGCTCAGGCGGAGAAAGCGGCGGAGGAGGAGGAGGAGGAGATAATCATATCACGAGAAGGCCACGTGGCAGACCAGCAGGATCCAAGAACAAACCAAAACCACCAATCATCATCACTCGAGACAGCGCAAACGCTCTCAAATCTCATGTCATGGAAGTAGCAAACGGGTGTGACGTCATGGAAAGCGTCACCGTATTCGCTCGCCGTCGCCAACGTGGCGTCTGCGTTCTGAGCGGAAACGGCGCCGTTACAAACGTTACCATAAGACAACCAGCTTCAGTACCTGGTGCTGGCTCATCTGTCGTTAACTTACACGGACGTTTCGAGATTCTTTCTCTTTCGGGATCTTTCCTACCTCCCCCGGCTCCACCGGCTGCGTCAGGTCTAACGATTTACTTAGCCGGTGGTCAAGGTCAGGTCGTTGGAGGAAGCGTGGTGGGACCACTTATGGCTTCAGGACCTGTAGTGATTATGGCAGCTTCGTTTGGGAACGCAGCGTATGAGAGGTTGCCGTTGGAGGAAGATGATCAAGAACAAGAGCAAACGGCTGGAGCAGTTGCTAATAATAATAATATCGATGGAAACGCAACGTTGGGTGGTGGGACGCAAACGCAAACGCAGAACCAAACGCAGCAGCAGCAACAACAGTTGATGCAAGATCCGACGTCGTTTATACAAGGCTTGCCTCCTAATCTTATGACTTCTGTTCAATTGCCAGCTGATGCTTATTGGGGAACTCCTCGACCATCTTTTTAATCGTGAAAACAACAAAAAAAAACGTTAGATACGTTTTCGTTTTTAAATTATAATCTCTCTTGTGTCAAATTTAAATTTTCTTTTTCTTTGTGTTTCTAAAGATAAATGTAGCCTTTGATGAAGATTCGTCTTGGAATGAATCGAAGAGAACCGATTTGGTCTTGGAATTTTTCGATCTTTTAGGTTTGAGAGGGTTTTTGTGTTTGCGTTGACTAGGAGATTATAAATTGTTGGTTTCGAGTTTTTATTTTTTATTTGTTGGCAGTAATTAGCTTTTCGTGTTTTATTAATTCATAGTGCATAAGCTATGATTTCATTGAAATGTTGTGACGTTCAACAAGTAGACACCAATTCCAAATTGTCATTTTCTTCCGTTATGTTTTTTCTTGTAAATGGTCAAATGTTTTTTTTTTTTCAGTCCGTTACTAATTGATCAATCTCCACACCCATTTTCAAAAATCACATTATTTGTGCTCTATTTGTTTTGCTGTTTACCGATATAACAACGGTTATTTTTTACTGATTTTTAGCGGCTATAGATATTTGTAATATGACGTTAGAAGATAAATAAGAAAAAAAGCAAAGGAGATAAAAAGATGATTGTTCCGAGGTTGGTAAGAAGATGGTGAGGCAAGAGGCATATGACAAGAACGAGACTTGGGAACAAGGTGATTGCATTTGGCAGATACTTACATTTGCATATTTACACGAAAATTCTCATAAATCCAAAGTAATTTTCTTGTAGTATATGATTGATACATATTTGTGTGCGTAGGGTTTTGTAAATGAGAGATGAAAAAACAATTAAGGCGGGGAAGAGAAGAGCATTGGGTGATGCACCGACGCACGTGCGTTTCTGCGAGAAGAAAAGTTCCTTTACGAGGCGATGAGTGAAAGTGAGAAGAAAGAGACTTCCTTACTTCCAAAGCCACCTCCCTCCCACTTTACCCATCACTCATTCCTTCTCTCTTTTTTTACGTTTACACCACAATCCATCTTTTTTGTTTTTGTTTTACAACCTATGATCGATCGGTCACTTTTGTTGTCCTTACGATTGTCAATGACAAGGATGATGATTCAAGTAAGTGATAATAATTTTGAAAGTTAATAGTCTGCACAAATATTTGTTACATGGTTGATTGACGTTTGAGAATTTTAACAGATACAACAATTTTTTAAGGTATTTTTTGAGTCAACAAGCATTATCCGAATTTGAATTTGGATGGTGTGACACATCAACGATTTGAATACAAACCACTTAGGTTACATGTCATGTTTTTTTTTTCTAGGGGTGGGTTCTTTTTGGCACGAACAACTAATTAGTTTGACACAATTATTAAAATGGTAACAGTTTGCCAATATAAAATACAACATACTATAATCTAGTATTTTGTGCTAATATTGTTATTATGTCACTGTTGGAATTCAAACTGATACAATACAATACTATCTAAAATTTGAAATTTCCACATTTGTCGGCATTATGAGTGATTAGACATAGTATAAGATTCTATGACTTTTTAATTCAATGATTACACTATGCATAGAAACCCAATATAAATCCAATCCAATATAATTGAAGTGGGTCTATCTACAATTCTACACGTGTTTAGAGATACAAATCTTAATTTAAAGTTATATATAAGCCATTTTTTTCGTACATCGATCAATATGTACTTGGGAATCTTAATTGAATATTCACTACTAGTTGTTATCCACGAAATCTGGTCTACCTGAGTGAGAGTAGTCATAATCTGGATTTATTATTATTATTACTCTTAGCTGAAATTTGGTAAAATAGGTTTATAGTTTATCGACTATGAAATATGAATTGATTCGAGCTTCCCGGTTTTAGATTGGGCCGTGCTCTCCATTTGGTCATAATATAGCGAATAGTGGGCCAATAATGGGCTCTTAAGGAGAGTTCTTTAGATCCTCTAAAGCTCGTAACTCGTGAGGGCCCATCAGACACAGCTAATATTTTAGTTGGTAATAAAAGAATTATACTATGATGATGATGACTCTATGAGTATGAGCAGTCACGATGGACCGTTTTAAATACGAACGTGCATTGCATGAATGATATAAATATGCTAAAAAAAGCCCTTAACCATATAGTTATTATTAATCCATTGGTTTTGAGATAAAAAAGGTGTTCGAGAAAGGTCCTTAAAGATCAAAATTGACCATAATCTTTGTGCATATAAATCAATATCCACGTGGCAAAATCTCAGGGGATAGCGAGAGAGACAAAACCCTAAGGCGACTTTGTATTATATTTTCCTCCGTCCATCTCTCCCCGCCTCCTCCTTACAAATTCCATTCTCCTTATCGGAATCTTTCGTCGTCATTATGCTCTGCCACCATTACCAAAGCTCTATCGTTTCAATTCTCCGCTCAACGATTATTGCTTCGATTATTATCTAATTACAGTATTAGTATCAGCGTTATCAACTGATTCTGATTACCAACTAGCTTGTGGTGAATTTGGGAATTCTGTTACAAAGATGGCAGCTTTAAAAGGTTATGGATTGTGTTCAATGGACTCTGCTTTACAATTCCCCTGCCCAAGACGATTCGATAGCTACAAGAGGTTCCTTCTCTTCTCTTCATGTTTATATATGTCTATGTATGCTTGAATCAATACATTTGAAGATAAATCACTTTAAGCTAATGCATTGATTGAATTTTGAATATTCACTGTCTAATTCTGGTCTGGAATTGAAAACTTTATTACTTGATATGGCTAATTTGTTTGTAAAGACCTCTTTCTTCTGCTTATTGATTATGCTTTTTGATGTGTTCACAACACAGAAGGAGCTCGAAATGGGTCTCTCCAAAAGCAGCCGTTGTTCCTAATTTCCATCTCCCAATGCGTAGCTTGGAGGTTAAAAACAGGTCTGTTGTGGTTTTAGATTAGCCAAAAACATTATACATATGTCAATGTTTATGCTTATGTTTTGGTTTTATGCTTTATCAGGACAAACACAGACGACATAAAGTCTCTACGTGTGATCACAGCTATCAAAACACCGTATCTACCAGATGGAAGATTCGACCTTGAATCATACGACGACTTAGTAAACATTCAGATACAAAACGGTGCTGAAGGTGTAATCGTTGGTGGCACCACTGGTGAAGGACAGTTAATGAGTTGGGACGAACACATAATGCTGATAGGCCATACTGTGAACTGTTTTGGTGGAAGCATCAAAGTCATTGGAAACACTGGAAGCAACTCAACAAGAGAAGCAATCCACGCTACTGAACAAGGATTCGCTGTCGGAATGCACGCTGCTCTACATATTAACCCTTACTATGGCAAAACTTCTATCGATGGTCTAATAGCTCATTTTCAATCCGTTCTTCATATGGGACCGACGATTATATACAATGTTCCGGGTCGTACAGGGCAGGATATACCGCCTCGTGCGATCTTTAAGCTTTCTCAGAACCCTAATTTAGCTGGTGTGAAGGAATGTGTTGGGAACAAGAGGGTTGAAGAGTATACTGATAATGGGATTGTTGTGTGGAGTGGGAATGATGATGAGTGTCATGATTCTAGATGGGATTTTGGAGCTACTGGTGTTATTTCTGTTACTAGTAATTTGGTTCCTGGTTTGATGAGGAAGTTGATGTTTGAAGGTAGGAATTCGGATTTGAATGCAAAGCTTTTGCCTTTGATGGCTTGGCTGTTCCATGAGCCGAACCCTATTGGGATTAACACTGCTTTGGCTCAGCTTGGAGTTTCGAGACCGGTGTTTAGGTTGCCGTATGTACCGTTGCCTCTTTCTAAGAGGCTTGAGTTTGTGAAACTGGTTAAGGAGATTGGTCGAGAGCATTTTGTTGGTGAGAAAGATGTTCAGGCTCTTGATGATGATGAGTTTATCCTTATCGGTCGATATTAGCTCTACTTCTTTTTTTTTTGGAATTTTTGTTTCTTTGTTTGGTGTTTAATGAGGAAGAGATTGTTTCTATCCTTTGGGTTTTATTATGTAGCTGATCAATGAAAGATTTCATTATATTTTCTTTATCTTGTTTTGGTCTCTCTTAGTTATGCTTTTGCTTGTTTGTTAATATACTCTGTTTTAAAGGTTGTTTGAGAGGAGGAAGAAACGGCACTCATGTTTGATTATAATGTTAGGACAGCACGCTTGTTTGGTTGTTTTGTTTGAAACGACAAGGCTTTGCTATATTGGAACGGTAACGGCATGGCCATGTGAAAATCATTAATTTTGTTGGATACTCAAAATCCAAAAATTTAATATTACGGTGATTTTTCTACGTTGTTTGGGGTACCCACGTCACGTGAGATGTTCGTGCCAGCTGTGTAAATTTCTCGTTGATTGAGATTAAAAAGATATAATAATAGTCAAATATTTGTAGCAAAATAGAAAAAATAAACTTTGAATAAGAAAGTAGATAAACATAAACAAAAGAACGATGATAAAGAGAATTACATGAGAAATGAAAACTAAAAAGAAGATAAAAAATTAGATTGTATACCCAAGTAAATAACTAAACCCTTGACTGTAAAAAGTAAAACCCACTTAGATAAAAAGACTCTTAAATATAACCAAAATTTTCTGGTTTTTTTTAAAAGCCCTTAGATCTTATTACTAATTCATTTAAAGAAAGAAGAATATGATCATGGTGATGGTAAGGTTTTTGTTTATGGAAGAGAGGAGAGCTTTTTGGTCTGAAGCAGAGAGAAGAGAGCTTTGTTTTCTTGGTGAAGAAGAAGAGCTTTCTTCTTAAGTTTCTCGTTTTCTTGTATGATGTTTTGATTCTCCATGTAAAGCTTTAAATTGATCATCTCCATTTCTTTTTCTTCCCGCCGCATCCTTCTCCTCCTGAAATAAACCAAGACAAATATTAAAATTATAGTGATTATAATCTCCTAAAGAGTGTATGAGATGTGATCACCTGGAGAGACGAGGGATACGAACGTGGCTTTGTGTTTTGAGGTACAAAACTAATCTCGTAGGTGAGTCTGAAAATGGTTGTGAAGAACTAAAACACATCTTGAAAAGTTGAATGGAGAAAAAGAGAGATAGCTAGAGAAGAAGAAGTGAGACGTGTTTGATTAGTGGGAGAGATATTGAGGTGTTTATTATATAGGCGAAGAAGGTTTGTTGTTGTTATAAGTGTTTGTGTCTGCATTATTCTTTGAGAGAGGAAAGAGAAATAGTCTCCTTTAGAAGGTAATGATGGCAAAAGAAGAATCATGATTACAAAGGGACAGGGAAAAATGTGATGAGGGAGAAGATGAAGTTGAATTTGAAGCTGATCAAGAAGAGCAAGTCTTGATAAAAAAAGAAGAAGTCTCTATCTCCTCTCTATGTATATATTTATCTCTATTTTTATTTTGATATTTGACTGATTGATTAGTGAAATGTGTACTATTTAGAAGAATTTAGGAGGTTTCCCTAAAAAGCTCAAGTCACCGTTAACAAGTACACACGACAAAACAAACTATTATTCACTTTCGGTTTTAACTTATAATAGTTTTTTTGTTTGTCAACTCAATTACATGAAGCTCAAATCTAGGTGACAGTTAGTCAAAAATTTGGCTATTGAATTATGCTTTACAATAAATATATATACATATAAAACCCGAATATATGATCCTACAAGCTTTTTAAGATATAAATGAAATTAATGGATCTTTGACCGTTAGTTGTGTAACACAAATTCTGAAATCAAGTTTGTTAACTCTTATCTCTTGCTCAACCAAATTTCTTCAACATAACGTTTAGTTGTTTACCGTACAATAAGTCAATAACAATAAAATGGTTTTCTTTTGTTAACCACAGAAGAAGAATTAAAAGTCGTTTTATATCGTCTATATGTGAATAGCCGATGTTTGCTTTTATGAGACTAATCTTAAATTTACTACACGAAAAGGATAGGATTGTTATTTGACAATTGTCTGAGAGCTTATCAAGTGATTTGGCTGATTTCTTTGACTGCCAAAAAGTCAAATCATGATTATTTGGGAGCCAAAGAAGTCAAAAAGGGTTATGGTACGTCAAAACCTCGATGTTCCTCACAAGTACAAGTGTTTTCAATTACTTAAACTTTTTTAATCATCAAGTCTCTGTCTTTGTTTCCTTTGTGTTTTCTGTTTAATATGACTTTTGTGAAACCTAATCCCGATTTTGCCCTTTCTCACGCAACAAACAAATAGAAGATTACGTATCCGAGCATCCAAAGTAGAGAGTGTAAATCCAGAATTTTCAACTCGTTCTAGTCATATCTAATGATGGTTAATCATTCCGTTAAATACACACAACAAGACTTAAGTTCAAAGTTGATTTAATTAACTTACATATATTCATTTGTGTCGTCGTCCCCCGTCCATTAATAGTTTTCCCTCTACATGTTAGCTGTGGAATCTTAAGATTCTTAACTAATAATTAAGTACTCTTTTTTTCTTTCTCTTTTCTCATATAATTTGTTTGCTTGGGTAAAGAAAATTACGTTTGTAGTTTGAATTTTCATTTATAATTTATAAATAAAGTTTGAAAGGAAAACTAAATATGACTGTTCTTTCATAAACCTAAAATTGACCAGAAAAAGAAAGAAAGACGACAACGTTAGTTTAAAACTTTAAAAGAATCAATCCCTTGTTTTCTACGATCAAAAGCATTTATGTTAGACCGAAGCTTAGACTAGTCCATGAAATCTAGAACCGCCATATAAAAATGGTAGTGGCTAACAAACGTTATATAACTGATTTAAAACGTCGAATCACCAGATTGTAATTCTTAGTGTATACTAGTTTTAATAACATCTACATAAAATGTTAATAATTTACCTATATTATCTCTGTAAAGAGCTTTACAACTCATAATGTGAAGCTTTCCTTAGCTCGTCTACCTGGGGGTAATTTTGTAGTTAAAACCTAAACAAATCATGTTAATACCTAAATTTAAATTAAACTCATAAGGGAAAAAGGTAACAAGAGGGAATCATGGCTCGTGATGGGTCACGTGAGGAGATAGTGAGCTTGGGTTTAGGAGAATGGTTCTGAAACTTTGAAGAAAGAGTAAAAAGTGTGAAATGGATACTACCGAATCGGGTGCAGTGACTTTTAGCATATATACACATACATGATACATATATCATATGTCTATATTTTTATTTATGTAATAGTAGTGGAAAAAGTCATGAAACACTTGAGTATGAGTAGAAGCAAAAGCCAAAGCACATTTAATTTGGAAAACGAAACCACCGATTTGGCTTCTTCTTCCCACAATCATCATACCCATTTGCCATAATAACCCCATTCCCCACTCGATGACGATGGATTCATTACCATCATCATCAACCATCATCATTTGCATAATGAATATTGTGGGCTATGTTTTCTCTCAATTCAATGCTCAAACCCAATTTTCACATGCAAATGCCCAATCCCCTTTCTTCTTCCTATAGCCCAATCAATACCTCCATGTAATTCTCCAAACTATTTCTCTTTTTTTTTTGCCAACCTCCTAACTATATTTTACCATCTTAAATTTCTCTAAAACCGATCAAGGAGGAGAAAACACTATGTAAAACATAGTTTCATGTGAAAATTAACAAAGCTAGAATTTCATAACCATTCAATTAAAATATCAAGCTACTACTCATTGACAACAACAACAAAAAAAAACTACTCATTACATGTATTGATGATATATATGGAAAAAAATGGAAATAATTTTAGAATAAATTGATGAGGGCAAGGACTAGGACCACTATAAACTCTACTCATTTCTTGTATTGATATTTTCATAGAAACCAAAACGCAAAGACAAACAAGTAATAAGAGTCATCAATGGAATTGGAGGAGATAGTCAACAATGAAATGAAACCCCATCCACGCTTCTCTCTAAATAAAAGTGTTCAAAACTTGTTATAATTTTGTTATACTCTATTATTATATCTACTCTTATTTATAGCCATCCTTTTGAGTGATCCAATAGACAACAATGGATCTTCTCAATGAAACCTAAGATTTTTTTTTTTTTACCACTAAAGCTAAAGAAACAATATAGCATAATAACATGCCAATATATTTACTAGAGTTTGGACTGTGGAGGATAAATTCTGGAATTGTTACTGCTTTTATTAATGATGAAATTGTTGTAAAAAGTAAGAGGGAGCTTCTCTTCGTCCTTTCACAATCAAAATCTCTTTCTTTAATTTCAGATTTATCCATTGATGATTCCTCTGACCAAATCTGTCCGCTGTCTATTTTTAGCTTAGCCCCATCTCTAGCTTAGCCCTCTCCTTTCCCCCTTCCATTCTATCTTTGCTATCATTGCGTTATATTATGGAGAGACTTTTTCACTGAAGAAGACATCTTAAACTTTCCAAATTTTTAATCTTCACATTCCAAGTAAATTACAACCTTACCATTGTCATGCGCTTATCCACACATCCTACGTCTAATGTACAAATAAACGAAAGTTGAGCTCAGTGTGTTTGGAAATGAAACAAGGATGGATTTGGGAATAGTGTAAGTTCATGAACATGTTAGCGACTAGGGAGAATAAGAGCTTGAAAACGGAATCTAGCTAAGTAGCTTTATCATCGTCTTCGTCCATTGTGTCGACTTGTTTTGGATTCCCGTCAGCTTCATGGCTTTCTTCTGTATCGGGATCCGAAGGTTGTGACCTGTTGTCATCATTCATATCAGAACCGTCTGTGTCATAGTCTGAGACAGGATTGTGTTTTTCCTTATCATGATCATCATCTGTATCAGAACAACTCTCTGTTTCGGAGTCTGAACCAGTACCATGTTTTTTTTCGCCCATCGTCTGATCAATGATCCCCGTTGTCTCGTTAACAACTCCATGCTCAGCATCATCCTTGCTTGTAGTGTCCAGGTTCTCAGGAAGTGTAGGTTTAGTTTGACTTTCGTCTACCTGAGTAGACGAATCGTTTACTATGGTCACTTCTTTGATTCTTTGAGTCTGACTCTCTTCGTCCTCTCTACTTCTTTCGGTTTCGTTTCCTCCATGTACAGAAGGAGCTGTGCTATGAGCCCAACTCCCAGCAACTTCAGAAGCTAGAAGATCTGACGTTCTTATAGTGCTTACTCCTTCTGTGTCTTGGGTATCCCTTCGATCGTTCAAGGGGTTCGTTAACAAGAGACCAGCTCCATCATTCTGAACACTTTCAAGTACCTGAGTTTCGCAATCTATTTGCATTGTATCACCACCAGCTAAAATGATTGACTTCCTCAGATGATCATTTCTCTCATAATCATTTCCTGGACTTTGAGTTTCATTAACTTGCTCTGTTCCAACAGGGTCTGTTCCCGTAGTGGGTGCAGTACCAACACCTTCTATATCTGAGCCAAAGCCACCTTTCGTGACTTTCTCAGAGCTTGTATATTCTGCTTCTTGTGTGTTTTGGCCTTCCTCACTCATGATTTCACAATCATGCTTCTGAGTAGCATCTGCATCTTCACAGGACGTATCAAAAATTTCATTTCTGTTAGACCTTTGCCCTGAAGTGGAGGAGCTTGCCCTGGCAGCACGATTCGCACGGAAAGCTGCTCTTTCATCTTCTTGAGTATTAGCTCTGTTGGGAATTCTGCTTATTGGATTAAGATCAATATCTAGTGATGTATTGTCACAATTGTCCTCATCTTCTAGAGTTCTCTGCATGGTCTTGAGCTGTTCCTGCTGCTTTGCAAACAGAGCCGAGATCTCCTCGGTCGTAGAATAAAATGCCCGCATCTGAGTTTCACTGCATGAAGATTTATTGTGTTAATTAACTTAGACCTATCAAACTTGTGTGCCAATGCATCTTAATGGTTTAAGGTAACACAGCCAACAAGAAACTACCTCACAACCAGGAAATCTAGATAGCAAAAGAGATGTACGGAGCACTAAACAAAAATGTGCACGAGAATAAAGAACAAGTGTGTGTTAAGTTTTCACCATTGACGTTTGAAAATGTTCTTACCGGAGCATGATTCTCTCCCTTGCACCACGGTGTCTCTGTCTTTCGACGTCAAGGTCTCGAACAGCAGAACTAATCTCAAGTTCCAAGGCAGACACTTTTGCCCATGCTTCTTCTCGGGCTGCCTGCTAACATAACAAAGTAAGTCTCAGCTTAAATCTATAGTTTAATGGAGACAAGAAACTTATTATCATATCTGTATCAAATAGTAGGAAACAGAAGCATGTCACTAATGTAAAACTAAAAGTAAAGTGGGACACAAAATCTGTTTCCATGCTTACCTTTTCACTCTCCAGCTCTTTTTGCAGTCTTTTTATTTCAAGGTCAAGTTCTTCTATTTTCTGCTCCAAATAAAAAGTTTTTTCAACAAGTACACTCGTAAGTACAGAAAGAAAAGAGAGAACCATGCTAAACAAGAGGAAATTGCATTCAGGTCAGATACTTTTTGTGCATTAGCAGAAGCAAGCTGCTCCTCGGAAACTTGAGCTTCTAGCTGACGGTTTCTATTGTCAGAATAGACCAGCTTCTGCCTCGTATCTTCCTATAAAACACCAACAGATGTCTCAAATGACAAAAAAACAGAAGGTAAAATAAAGAAGCTAATTATCTCCGAAGAATAAATCACAAGAACATACCAATTTTGACATCAAAGTTTCTAATTGCGCAGACCTTTCTTTCTCTGACTCCTGAAATATTTGTCAAGTAAACTGTCTTATTCAAAGACCATAATAATGGGGAAGAGTGAATTCATACACAGCTAAGTCTTTTCATACCTTCATTTTGTTGATTACTTCTTGTTGTTCCCTCTCGTGTCTCATTGCAGCATCAGAAAATCTTTTCAATTCTTCCTGAGCTTCAATTTGGCATCTATGTACTGCAGCTTTTAGCTCAGTCAGCGCAGTTTCTCTTTCCTCTTTTCTTTGATTTCTCTCTTCATCCAACCCTGTCTTCAGTTCAGCTATAGATGATTTTTGACTGAAAGCAATATGGAAAATTTTTTTAGGGTTACAGATTTGCAATGGTCAAGCTATCCTAAGAATGACAAGTAAAAAGGGAAAAGCAAATCCATTTACCTTTTAATGATTTCGTTTGCTTCACTGAGAGATTGCAAAGAAGCGCTTACTCTCTCACTAAGTTCCTCGATGGAATGCTTTTGTTCAGCTGATAATTTGGTGACCTCCGACAGTTCCTTCTGCTTAGTATCTAATAGATCACGCAGCTCAATCAGTTCATTTTGAAATGATTTTTCAGTGGATTCTTTAATCTGCTTTATTTCCTGCAAACGCAAAGGTATATCAGTAAAGATGAGTATTGTTGTTTTTTAAAAATCTTATACAACAGCATTTAGAATAACAAAACCCCCACCCGCTACAACAAATATTCAAAGACAAACTCAACATACACTTTCATGATGCTCCACAACTGCGCGGGACTCATTACGCAGAGTGTCAATGGTAAGCACTTGTGCTTCTAATTGCTTCCTCAGTTCCTGCATACAACATTGTTTTGTTGACACAAAAGTTGAGTTAGAATGACAACAAGGTCGATTAAACCACTTTCATCTACTAACACCATCAGGGACACCAAAATTGAGGATGAACATACAGTGTTTGAACGCTGGAGGCTCTTAAAATCATCAAGAGATATTGGACCATCGGGACCACCAATGCCTATACCCTTTGGCCTCTTAATTTCACAAGTAACTTCCTCTTCACATGACCAAAAACACAGATCAGAACAAAACACATGCTATTATAATGGTGAAAGTAGCGCCATAAAACATGCCATATACCTGCTTTTCTTTTTCTGTTCACGCCGGAAAGTGCAGTATTATTTCCAAGTACTTCACGGTATACAAATGCAAAGGACTTATCTGAAATAACAATGCAGCCGTCAAGTGTTAACATGTTAATTGATCTGGCAAAATGAGATACGAATTCACAATGCTGAGGTAGAAAACTTAGATTACCATGTTCTGGAGGAGCAGCAAACGATACGATGTCACCGTGCTGAACCCTGGCTTCAGGACCGTTCTTTTTTAACCTCTCCCAGTTGAGAAATGTACCATTTGTGCTGAATCAAAGAACAACACATACATGTTAACACTGCAAAGAAAATAAATCACACAACTAAAACAGGAGAGTGAGGATTTCACCAACCTAATATCATCCAAGAATACAGATACATCACAGCCATCACCACCTGTTATCTGCTTACGGTAGATCTTACAATGGTTCCCGCTTACTGCATTTGATTCTATCTGATAACTGCCGTGACAAGGCAACCTCCCGATGCAATGTTCATCAGAAGTCAAAAGTATATTTATGCCCTAAAATTCATTGATCAGGAATCGAATTAAAGTTTGGACGAGTATCACATTACATTACTCTAGGGTTCCAAAAATACTAAACAAGTAGGAAACTGAGAGATTAAGGTATTCAGAGGAGAGAAACGAACCTGCCGGCGTTTGCGAGCACTGCTTGAAATTGCGGTGAGAACTCCCCAGACGTTTGAATCGTACTTCTGTAACGGCTGAGAAGCGATGTTAGAAGCGACGGATAAGATGAAATCCTTGGAGTTGAGCGACGTAGATGGAGAAGCGTCTTTTTGGTTTGTGATTCGCGATGCAGCTGCCGCTTTGATTTCCTGACTTGTTTGCGATGCAATTTTTCTCTCGTCTTGTTCAGCCGCCGTAGACGCCATTATCGCTCCGGTTCTAGAAGGTGAGAAAAAATGGCGGGGATTTTGAAACCCTAACTGTCTAATAATATTCGGTGAGTGAAGAAGCCGTGAAGGGGTTTTGTGTTGTCACTCAGCTTCTCGAGGAAGACTGGTGTTTAGACGCTCTGTCGTTCGTTAAATGGAAATAAAAACTGAATGTCGTTTTATAGACTATAGAATGATAGGGTTTGTGTTCTCGGAATAGAGAAACGTTTCATCGTTCAAAGAAGTGTCGGTGTCAAGAGATGAAAAAAATCGGGCTTTGCTCTCTTTAATAAATGTAACTGGGCCACATCTCCCGACCCTCAAGAGTGTAGACCCATTCATTGGTTTAATCGATTTGTACATGTGGAAAATGGCATCGTTTATTAAAAGATATATTTCTCAAATCTGGAATATTCTGATCGTCTCATTTATAATAACAAAAGATTAACAAAATTTTTTTAAAAAATTAAGTAAAGTCTAAAAGTGGAAACTTTGCTTTGTTCGTTGCTTCGCGGGTAAAACCTGGCGTTGCCGGCGAATGCAATAAGGTATCATTTGCTTTCTAAACAAAGCTTAAAAACAAACAAAAACTCTAAATACTAAAAGAAGAAATTGGGCCCATGGGATTACCAACTACTAATTTAAAATTCTAAAAGCATCTTTAAATCAAACACTATACGAGAGAGAACATCTAATTCTAAACCTATAATTTTGTGTTCTTTTATTGTCTTGATTCGAAACCTTTAGTTTGCTGAAATTTCTGTTGGTCCAAAGTATATTTATTTTAGTATAAATATTTTATCCAAATATGGGAAAAGAAGTTAAATAATTTAAGACCAAGATCTCTAAACAGGATTACTATCAAATCAACACTGAAAGCAATAATGAAATCCAAAATGTGATAAACAAAAGACTTAAAACCTCACTCTCTAATCCCAGGTTTAATTAAAACTCAACAAACATAACCACAAAAATAGAAGAAAATAAAGTTTTAAAAGAAAATAAATAAAAATAAACAAAGGGAGTGGCAGCCTGCGTAATTACGAGAAGGTTTCAATAGCGGAGAGACACAGAAACGACTACGGCGGCGATCGTGACGCATGCAGTAAACAACGACGGTGTCCTCACGGAAACCGCCGCATTAGCGGACTTGCTGTTCGCTGAATCAATCGGAGATTCTGAAGGAGCACTGTCCGGTGACTCGTCATTCGGTGGAGCCGGCGGTGAAGCTGCAGTAGGTGAAGGTGCTTCCGCCGGAGATGGTGTCGGTGCGGTGCCTGGAGCCGGAGCTGGTGCCGGAGATGCAGATTTTCCGAATAGCTCAGTAGGGAGGAGGACATTATCCACAGTGAATATCACAACCGGAGTCGCGTCAAGCACAGTGTCGGCGAGCCTCGACGGAGCAACGCCGGTATGGAGAATAACTTCATCGCCGGAGGTTGAGGTTGTTAGATCGAATTTACCGGCGCCATTAGTGGCTATTGTGGAGATATTGTTTTTGTTAGTCTTCAATGAGCCTTTAGGTTTGTACTCAGCGAGGGCGTGATACTCTAGAAGCGAGACCACCTCAGCTTGCGTGAGCTTCGACAGATCTGGTACACCTTCAGCTTTAAAAGCTTCATCGGACGGTGCAAAAACCGTTAAACCTTTTTCAACGGCGGATTCGTAAGTCTTGAGAACTCCACTGGTAACAAGAAAATTAGCGAAAGTTTTGCAACCGGCTTTCTCAAGCAATCCGGTTATGTTAGAAACGCCGGCGGAAGGAGCAGCGGTTAATACTCCGGGAGCGATGATCGGAGCATCGATCTCGAGAATCGAGATGTTGTAAGGGATTTGCTTAACGGATTTAGTGTAAGATGAATCGAGCTTGGAACCTGAAGCGGCGGAGCCAAATCCAACTTTGCCTCCTTTGAGATCGGTGATGTTGACGAATCCTAGGTTTCCGGGAGCGTTTCCGGTGGTTTGGTAAAGTGTGGTGGAGAGAGTTGTGCCTTTAGAGATCTTGTGGAGTTTGAGAGGATCGTAGTAATCGAGGAGGACGAGAAGACTTAGAGCGCTTTTAATGACGGAGAGTGGATGCTTTCCGGCGAGAGCAGACATTGCGCCATTGTTAAGGACGAGAACTGTTATCGTCGTGCGGCTGTTGATTTCGTCGGCGAGCTTTGTCTGAGAAAGGTAGCTGTTGAAGGAGGAGTAATCCGGAGAGTCAGCGAGGATTTGAGTGATGTTGTGGCCACGTACGGTGGAAACGACGGCAAGGAGAGTGAAAGTGAAGGCGAGGAGAGTGAATGTCTGTGACGCCGCCATGACTAGACTGTTGAGTTTCAGTGTAAGTGTGGAGCAGAGGAAGTGGAGAATACAGAGTGAGGGATGAAGTTAAAAGAGGAAGATATGATTGTTAACCACGGTTAAATGTTTTGCCATGGTTAGGTTAAAATATTGACTAGGGTTAGTTTTCTTTTTTGAATGTGTTGTTTATAAGTGAGTTTGGGTTGGATTGGGGGCCATGTGCCTTTTCGGACATAGCTGGAAGAAGAAAGAGGCCATTTCCATTTAATTGTCTTGTTGCTTCAGTTACCAATGTCTGATTTGGGCTTCTTTATTTTACATATGATATTTTTTTTTTAGTGAAAGCCAAAAATAGATAGATTCTCATTTTTTACTATGCTAAATTAAGTTTTATTGAGTGATTATGTTGAATTTACTAGTGGTGATATCATTTTTGTGATTCTAATTGTGATGTTTTTAAACTTTAAAAATAGTTTGTAGATTTGTGGAGTGACCATTAGAATGTATATCTTAGTCATTAATGATTCAAACCTAACTTTTATATTGTTGAAAACAATGTAGAGCTTACAACCTGTAGTCGAATGGTTTTGTATTGATGTCATTGATGTGTTACCAATCGAAATCAATTCCATATAATGCTATACGTATTTTTTTGTTATAGAACTTATAGTTAATTATGAACAGAAACATATACATCTTCGCATCAGTTATCATAGTTTCTCCAAAACGAGAATCGAACTCAGGATTTTATGAACATACGATATCTGTTAGTTGTTAACTTGTTTATAAAAACGTTATTAGACCCAAGATTCATTTGGTATGGCGAGGCATATTGTAGTGATTAAGTATACAACTTTTTATTTTTATTTTTGTGCCGACGTACATGTATTAAATATTATATCGAATTATCCACAATTCGGTGAGGACCAATATTGAATCACTAGCTTCCCATTATACGTTTTTTGAGCTGTAAAAGTATTACTTTACACGAACGGGCAATATAAAAAAGTCACTAGTGATTATATATATACTACTAAACGATAAAATTTTATATACTATAAATAATACTAGTAAGATATTTTGCTTTGTTTATTTTCTTACCTACTTAAAAAATATACATTTTATAATTACAAATGTGACCAAAATGAAAAAGCATCAGGGGGGAATAGAATGTTATGATTAAAGGCCGAACAGAACCAACAAAAAACTGAAGGATGTGATAATTAAAGCAAAAAAAAGAAGAGTAGAGCCCAACTTAATGGTGGAGTAGTAATGGGCCTGTCATAATAAGATGGGCCCAAGGAGGAAGAGAACATGGAGATATAGTGGAGAAGCAGGTCAGAGAGTTATCACAGTCTCTGTGGCATTGTTTAAAGAGGGAAACTCAACTTTTTTAATTTAGTCCGAAAAGTATTCAAATAAGGCTGAAAATCGCTGACGCATTTGTCAGAAACCTGACAAGTGCCTTTAAATCTCTTCACACTCACCTCTTCCTTTCCTCTGTTTCTTTCTTTGACTCTTTCTTCCTCTCTCTCTCGTAAACAGTGATGAACAGAGTAAGAGATTTCTAGTATCTCTGTTTGTGTTAAAGCTTTTTCTTTTTGGGAGATGGGTTTTTGCTAAATTTCAAAAGCTGTCTTTTTTTTTTTGGAATTTTGAAAAGCTTCCTTAAGAGAAAAACACCTTTTTTGTTTGTTTAGTTATGAGGATGCAGAGCCCTAAAATGGAGGAAGAAGAAGATGAGAAGAGAAGGAAGAAGTTGCCATGGATGAAGGCGGCGCAATTACTAGAGTTTCAGATGCAAACTTTGGTTTATAGATATATAGAGGCTGGTCTTCGTGTGCCTAATCATCTTGTGGTTCTTGCTCTCTCTTCTTCTTCTTCCAATTACAACTATCACTCATCTTCTCGTAAGTAATTTTTCGAAATTCGAGTGTGCTTGTCAAGAAAATATTGGCGTAGTTTAGAAGAATTTTATATACACAATAACAAGCCTTGGACCACATAATCTAGAGAGTTATTTTTTTGGGGATATTTTTGTGGAAAAGCTTAATGGGTTATGCTTATTTAATATATTGAAACATGTGTGTTGGTTCCTTGAGTTTTGAGTTGGAGGAGTTAATACACAACAGTCTTTGAATCTAGTAGAGTTTATGTTCTGTTTTAACACTTGATTTATCCTTGTCTGAACTTGATTTTGTGGGGATTGAGTTGCAGACCATGTGGATACGGTGGATCGTGAACCAACAAGGTGCAGGAGAACAGATGGGAAGAAATGGAGGTGTCGCAACACAGTCCTTCCGTTTGAGAAGTACTGTGAACGGCACATGCATAGAGGCCGTAAACGTTCAAGAAAGCTTGTGGAATCTTCTGTTGATGTTGCTTCGTCGTCTGCTTCTTCAACCAAACACGACAACATTTGTGGTTTGGACAGTAATAATAACGAGAGCCAGAGTGTTATTCATGGGTCAATGCGAGTTTCTAGTAATGCTCAAGTAGTAACAGTTGCCTCATTCGCTAGTGACACTGCCTGTGATGATGTCACTCGTCCGTTGTTAGTGGTCTCTCAGTCCACAAACAAAAATGTAAGTCTCGGCGATAGGAGCAGAAGGTATATGGAGATGAGCTATGATGACATTGTTAATCAAAGAGAGTCGCGTATGTGTGCTCGAGTTGCTCCTCTTCGAGGTAACACTATGATATCAGATTCATAACTGAAGTATATGTCTATAGAATTCCTTTATCTTCACCATCCCATGGATTGACCAGGTTTCATTTTTTTCATTACCAGGTGATGAGAGTGTACCTTCTGTTCAAAAGTTCTTCCCTGAGGTATCTGATGTTTCAGTAGACGCTGCAAAATCCTCACGCAACAGGAAGAATGATATCATTGCAAGAGGCAGAGAATGGAAGAATCTGAATGTTAATGGTGGCTTGTTGTTTCCTGCTATTCACTTTTCTCCAGACACTGTTCTTCAAGGTAATAATATCTTTAAAACCTCGGTTCACCGTCATTTTGAAATGACATATTTGGTCTTATATCTTTGCTTCTGCGTTGTAGATCGTGGTGGGTTTCGTTTACAGAGAGTTGAAACAGACAATGATGAATCAGGAAGGTGCAGAAGAACAGATGGGAAGAAGTGGAGATGCAGCAAAGAAGCTTTGTCTGGTCAAAAATACTGCGATAAGCATATGCATAGAGGTATCAAGAAGAAGCATCCAATGGATACTAACTCACATGAGAATGCTGGGCTAACTGTGAAAACAGCTGCAAGATCTGTGCCTTGCAAAGATGAAGATGATCAGAAGCTCTCTGTTTCGGTCATGGGGATTCCATTGTCTCGAGTTTCTGATGAGAAGTGCACTAGTAGTTGCAGTACCGACACTACCATTACTGACATAGCTTTAAGGGGTGAAGAAGACAATGAAGAAGACTTGTTGTCATTGTGTTCATCAGGTGTTTAGAAAGCATAGAAAAAATGTTGTTGAGGTATTAATGTTTTTAGTTTCTATCTATGGATCTTTCTGAAATAGTTTGTGTTAGATGAAGTCAAATCACAGAAACATATCGAGACGAATTTTAGATAAGGTTATATATATTGTGCTGAAATGAGAGAATACAATTAATTCTCTGAAATTCTAAGATTTTCTTCCCTCATAACAGTAGATTACATAGAAGCTACGTGTCCTGAGGTTGGGAGGATAATATTTAATTGGGACACACACCTTTAGGATCTGCGTTCTTGACAATCCACGGGTGCTGCATGATCTTCTCAAGAGAGAGTCGTTTCGAAGGATCCTTAACAAGAAGCTGCAAAAGTTTTTCAAGAAGTATACATGTGAAAGCTAGATAACTAGTCAAGAAGAGAGTAGTTGTGGGATATATGCATGAGCTTGAGTTTACCTGACTGATAAGGTTTTTGGCTTCTGCTGAAACATTTGGCTCAGAAGGAAAACTCAGATCAATCTTAAGAATTCTGCAAATTTTTCAAAAAATAACAAAAGTCATCACCAAGTAGATATTGAAGTTTCTTCTGTCAAGTAAGTATGGTCCTTCTCTTACCTCTTGAATGTGTCTTTTTGACTCTCAGCTTCAAATGGAGGGTTACCATAGAGAAACTCATAACACAGTATGCCTAAAGTCCAGTTATCAACTGCATAATCATGATCTCTATTCTCTACCATCTCAGGTGCTAAGTAATCTAAGGTTCCACACATTGTTTTCCTCTTGTTACTTGACTGAACTGACCACCCAAAGTCAGCAATTTTCAACCTCCCCTACATATGTATATGACAACACAAACGATGAGAATCCTTAGTTCTCATCAATGCAAACATTATAATCCAAATCATACACATTATACCGCATGATCGAGCAACAAGTTTTCAGGTTTGATGTCTCTGTGAATCACACATTTTCCATGGCAATAGGCTAGTGCCTGACTTAGACTTGCAATGTACTGAAAAATCAATAACAAAAATCCATCATCTTCAACACAAGAAAGCACAAAATGATGATCTCAGGACTTACAGTAGCGGCTTGTTTTTCAGTAAGATGACCATTCTTTTTGAGGAGACCATAGAGCTCACCATTATGAGCATACTCAAGAATCAAGAAGATTCGCTCTTCGTCATGGAACCAACCATAGAGACGTAAGATATTCGGGTGACGTAGACTCGTTTGGATCTCCATTTCTCTCCTAAGCTGATGATGGATTTTATACTTCTCAATCTGCTCCTTGAATAGCACTTTCAACGCCACTATGTACTTACTCTATAATAATCCCCAAATTCAACAAAATTAGGTTTCCATTACAGTAAAAGCTTAAATTGATAGAAAATATCTAGAGGAAAAAATTTCAACATGATCGAAGGAGAAATCGTAATACCTTGGCTTCTCGAGCGAGATAGACTCTGCCGAATTTGCCTTTCCCTAAACGTCTCCCGATCTCGAAATCTGCAAGAGTCCATTCCTTCACAGAATTGCTTGCGTCAGAATCTGTTGATTTCTTACTCATTTTTCTTCCGATCAGCGTTCTGTTAACGAGTCGACGACGGCGAGAGAACAATATAGCTAGAGCCTGACGTATCGATAGATTAAAGATCTGAGAAAGTGAGCGGAGAAACAAAATTTAAAATTCAAAAGTTCATTCAATACGTAGCGTTTCGTAATTCGACTATTATACTGACGATTTTACCCTCCACGCTCTCTCAAAATTTCGAAACTACATTTTTTCTTCTTTTCTTTTTGCCCTCAACAATCAAATTTCCCTTTCTTTAATATTGAATCTTCTTCTTTTTCTTCTTTGAAGAGTAAACGTATTGATTTGTTTTTGTTGTGATTTTAGCTTTACACCATATTATACTACCACAAATTTACAGTAGAAACAAACAACCGAAAGAAGAAATTCAATTGGAGCCAAACTCTGAGTTCCAACGTTCAAGCTCTTCCCATTTGCTTTTACTCAAGCTTGGTCTGATCACTGCCATGGATTTCCGAAAATCATCATATCGTAGTGGTCTCACCTGTTATACATTAGACATGTATTGATCAAATCTTTTAAACTCAAAGAGACTTCCAAAACTTATTTGAGAAATTAAGATTTCAAAGAGTTTAGTACTTTATTTGCTTGGATGGTAAGAATATCTGCACCGAGTTCTCTGATTGGCATCATTGCAGCTTCTTCACACAATGCTTGGAGATCGCTTCCTGAGTATCCTGTTACATAAGCAAAGCTTTTTAGCTACTAGACTCGAAACAGTACATATATGTCTGGTTGCAATAACTAATCTATGTCTCTTATACAAAAGCTTGCCTTCGGTTTCTCTGACAATTTTATCAATGTCGCCACCGGATATAGAGTGAGGCTGGCACTTCAATTTAGTTTTGAATAGTAGTTTTCTGACGTTAGAATCCGGCAATGGTACATATATTCTCTTCACCTAACAAAGTGAATATATCAAAGCACTACATCTCCTATGAATTGGTGAACATGAAAATCATGATGAAGATAATGTTCTTACCAATCTCCTAAGCACTGCATCATCCAACTCCTGTGGCTTGTTAGTAGCTCCTGCATAACATTATATATCCAAGTAAATTTACAAGGCAACGAAAAACAGAGTATATGTAAACTGATACTCAGGGATGATCTCTGCAACTCAAGTACATATATTTCAGAAATGATAGTGAAGAATGGGTTTAATGTGGAGTGAATCGTACCAATGACAATGACCAAATCATCAGGATTAGAAGTCACACCATCAAACTGGATAAGGAATTCTGATTTCAACCTTCTGCTTGCTTCATTCTCACTGGTCGACCTCGTTGACATTATACTATCTATCTGATAACCAGAGCAAACAGATTCAGATCTCCAAGTCACAATATGTTTACCAGTATATCACGAAAGAGAAAAAGGTACATACTTCATCCATAAATATCACAGACGGTTGTCTGGATATTGCAACTTGAAACAGCGTTTTAACTAGCTTTTCAGCCTCTCCCACCTGAGTCAGTACAGTAAAGTTAGTTTGTCTATATGAATTGGAAAGTAAATTCAACAAGCCTTATTCTACGAAAGAGAATACAGAATCAGGATAAGTACACACCCATTTTGACGTCAAAGAAGATGCTGAGACGTTGAAGAATGTTGCCTGTGACTCAGAAGCGACTGCCTTGGCAAGCATTGTTTTCCCATTACCCGGTGGCCCAAAGAGAAGCAGACCTAATAAAGAAATAAAATTTACCAACGACAGCACTGGAGAAGATCAAGTAGAAACCAAGCTTGCAAAGTTTACCTCTCGCTGGTCTTCGGAGACCAGTGAACAAATCTCTTCGTTTTGCTGGTAAAATAACCATCTCCAACAAAGCTTGTTTAGCTCCATCAAGTCCAGCTGCAATAATTCAGTATAAGTCTATTTCCACAAAGGCAAAACAAGAAGAATAACACCTCTACAAAGGCACTCACCGACATCATCCCATTTAACAGATGGACTTCTATCCACAATTGTTGTGTTAATCATCTCTACTAACTTATCATCGTATACATTTCCAGCTTCTTTAACAGGTTTTGGGGTTGCAGCAGCATCTTTAGGGTTCCTTGCCATTGCAATGCCACCTCTGGGAACTGGAGTCTTTTGTAATGAACCTCTTCTAAACCTTGATGCTGTAGGGGAAACTGAAGATGAAGGAGTTGCTACAGTTCTCTACATAATAAAAAGAGGATTGAAGTATACAATCAATGCATTAAAATCTGAAAAACATCACATTTTCATTCCAACATTTAAGAACAAAAAGAAGCAAGACAAATACCTTATTCTCAGACATTCCAACACCTAAATATATGAACACCATTGATGATATCAGAAATAAGCATGAATTGTAATACTAAACTCCAAAAGTTTCAATAAATCCAATATGAAGAAAAGTCAAAATTGAATTGATCACCTGTACGCTTACCCAAAGCTTGCAATCTTTCAGATACTTGATTTTGCCAATTTGAAATCTTCTCTCGGTACGATCTCACTTTCTCCTTTTCACTAATCATATAAAAAACCAACAAACCCATCAAACTACTTAAACTCTGACTAAAACCTAATTTAACAACCAAAGCTGAAAAATCAATACTTGGAAGTAATATACGAAGGAGAAGGCGTAGAATTAGCTTCATTCATAATCCTCTGAGCATTTCTATAATGAAGAAGAGCATCATCATGTAAACCCCACTCTTCTGCTCTAACACCTTTAGCAATTTCCTCTTTTGCTAAATCGAAGTATCCTTTAAGCTTATATGCAATTCGTTCATTAGAAACCGGAACTCCATCGATACCGTTCATAGAGCCAGAAGAAGTTGATGATACGCTAAGATCGTGCTTTGATTCTTCGTTATGCTTGTGTTCTTCTTCGGTGAAGATCGAGCTAAACGAATCAATTATACTTTTGAGGAAACTCATATCTAAAAGGAAAAAAAATATTCGATCGATTGATGAACAATGCAAACGATCTTTAAACCCTCTAAGTAGGAAAGAGGGTTTGAATTATCTTCAAAAGGCCAACAGATTTGTGATGGGCCTAATTTGTAAGCCCAACTAATTATTTTTGAGAAGTCGTAGTCGTCTTCTTCGTCTGTCCCGTATATCTATATTTGTTTTTTCCTTGGTTCTTGAGCTTGTTGTCGTTGACAACAAAGCTACCCTTTACCATAGAGAGAAAAGGGATGGAGATTTTGAAGAGCATATTTATTACTATAGTAACTACGATATTCATAGTTTTTTCTTTCACAATCTATCTCACGATCAGAATCTTCACCGGGAAATCAAGAAACGACAAGAGATATGCACCAGTACACGCCACGGTCTTCGATCTTTTGTTCCACAGCGACAAGTTATACGATTACGAGACAGAGATCGCGAGGGAAAAGCCAACTTACAGGTTCTTGAGTCCAGGACAGAGCGAGATATTAACTGCAGATCCTAGGAACGTTGAGTATATTCTCAAGACAAGATTTGATAGCTATAGTAAAGGACAGAGCAGTAGAGAGAATCTCGCTGATCTTTTAGGACATGGGATCTTTGCTGTTGATGGAGAGAAATGGAAACAACAGAGGAAGCTTTCGAGTTTTGAGTTTTCTACAAGAGTTTTAAGAGATTTTAGCTGCTCTGTTTTTAGGAGAAACGCATGTAAGCTTGTTGGTTTTGTCACAGAGTTTGCTCTCTGTGGAAAGTCTTTTGATGCTCAAGTAAGTTTGTTTTAATTTCAAACATATCAGACTCATTACTTCTAAATTTAGAAAGTCTAAAACTATACTTTTTTTGTAGGATATGTTGATGAGATGTACGTTGGACTCGATCTTTAAAGTTGGGTTTGGTGTGGAGTTGAAATGTTTGGATGGGTTTAGCAAAGAAGGGGAAGAGTTTATGGAGGCTTTTGATGAAGGTAACGTTGCAACTAGTTCAAGATACATCGATCCGCTTTGGAAGCTGAAATGGTTTCTCAACATTGGATCACAATATAGACTCAAGAAGAGTATAGCTACTTTAGACAAGTTTGTGTATAGTCTCATTACCACTAAAAGGAAAGAGCTTGCTAAGGAACAAGACACTGTAAGTTCTCTTAAGTTTTATCCTCTTTGAGATTGCCTTTACCGTTTTTAAACCTTTCGAATTGTGTCATTAGGCTGTTGTTAGAGAGGACATTTTATCGAGGTTTCTAGTGGAGAGTGAGAAAGATCCGGAGAAAATGAATGATAAGTACCTGAGGGATATAATTCTGAATTTCATGATTGCTGGTAAAGACACAACAGCAGCATCTCTATCTTGGTTCTTGTACATGCTCTGCAGAAACCCACTTGTTCAGGAGAAAATCTTACAAGAAATCAGAGATGTGACATCAAGTCACGAGAAAACAACTGATGTAAATGGTTTCGTTGAAAGTATAAACGAAGAGGTTCTTGATAAGATGCAGTATCTTCATGCAGCCTTGTCTGAGACCTTAAGGCTTTACCCTCCTGTGCCTGTGGTAAACTAAACAGTCCTTATAAGATTATTATGTGATTTAACATTTTAAGATTTTCTTAATCTTTCTTGGTCCTTTCCAAAGGACATGAGGTGTGCAGAAAATGATGACATTCTTCCCGATGGACATAGAGTGAGCAAAGGAGATAATGTCTATTACATAGCCTATGCAATGGGGAGGATGACTTACATCTGGGGACAAGATGCTGAGGAATTCAAGCCAGAGAGATGGCTTAAGGACGGCGTGTTCCAACCCGAATCACCATTCAAATTCATAAGCTTTCATGTATGTACTCTCTCTTGCAGACAAGCTAGCTAGTCAAGAGTAATGCATTGTTTTCTAATACCTGAGATGTTTCTTTATGTAGGCTGGTCCAAGAATCTGTCTTGGCAAGGATTTCGCATACCGGCAAATGAAGATAGTATCAATGGCTCTTCTTCACTTCTTTCGTTTCAAAATGGCTGACGAGAAGAGCGATGTGACTTACAAGAGAATGCTTACACTTCATGTCGAAGGAGGACTTCATCTCTGTGCAATCCCGAGGACAACAAGCACATGAATACTTACCATACTTTTATAGTGCCTATACATGTAACCTAACAACATAGTTTGTGA
The DNA here is from genome assembly GCA_963555745.1 of Cardamine flexuosa. NCBI lineage: Eukaryota > Viridiplantae > Streptophyta > Magnoliopsida > Brassicales > Brassicaceae > Cardamine > Cardamine flexuosa. Next base: position 1,043,496 of record OY743217.1, on the reverse strand, counting down.
AAGTTGAGCCAAACCTCCATAAGTTTGGTCAACAATACTCAAGAGAGACACCACAAATTTTCTTTATACTAAATAATACGCTTTTATAGATCTTTGGAAGACTCAACTATCGTATCATTAGAATCCGTAAAACAAGACACAATAATGTATAATTTTACAGCCAGCTAGTACAAAAAAAGAGTTCATGGTTTCAACTTATTGCATGGCTACGGTAGGAATCTCAAAACCTGGTCTTGAAGTCCATCCCTTGCGAGATCTGTAAGCTTCAATGGCCTCTAATCGCTGCCTCTCCTTTGAAGCAGTCATAGTAGTAGACTTTCTTACCTGCCAAATTAACAAACATAAAACCATTAGAACTGAAAACAAAAGCTATATTTTCTGAGATTTTCCAACACTTAGAAATGATTATACCTTTGGAACAACATCCAACTTAGGTGGAGCTTGAACCACTTCACCAAATCTGATCTGTTCATGCTTAGGGAAGTTTTCACGGAGCGTATCTTCAATCTTTCCTCGATTCTTTTTTTCTTTCTTAGCCTCCCAATACCTGAAATTTCAATCAAGTCATTAAACTCAAATGTAATAACTAACAAAAGGATTGGTCATTTTAAGAGATCAAAAACTCATAAAAGCTTACTTCTTCTTGCGTTCTTTCTTTTTAGATCGACCATCCAACTCTGCAAGTTGTTTTTCGAAACGAAGATCAGTCATTTGATTTCTCTTTCTCTTCTTCTTCTTCTTTTCATCTTCCTTGTTCACCATTACATCATCTCCATCATTCTCCTGATCAGACGAGGTTGTGTAGCCCTCAGCTTTTTCTTTCTCAACCACATTTGCTTCCGATTTCATTTCACTCTCAGGCTTCACCTTCTAATCAACAACCATTATTTACTTGTTATACAGCAGAAAACTCAAAATTGCATAGCATATCTTCACTTGATTCAGTCTAATTTGAAATTCCCTAAATTACAAAAAAGGATTCAAATGCAATATACCTTAGTAGCATCAACTCCATCTTTCGTTTTCTTTTCTTTCTTTTCTACAGATTGTTTAGTCGAATCTGAAGGAAGAGAGAACATACAGTCACACATAAAATCGTTAAGTATCTCTAGTATTGAAGAAATTAGAAGGTAACCTTGTGGAGAAGGTGAAGTGTAGTTCATGAGAATACGGAGCTTGGAAGGAAGAGCATCTTGCTTCGAACGATCAGGGGGCGGCGGTAATCTCGCCGGTCCGCCGTGAGAGGCTAGGTAATTTTTCTCTCTCCTTTTCTTTCCTTTCCCTCCCATCTTTGTTTTTCTCTCTAACAATTTTAGACGGCAGCCCTACTTGTTTTATTAAGCTGCTGTTGAAACTCGCCGGAGGAGACGAAGGTGGGCCTAGGCCCATATGTTTTCACCCAATTATATTCCATTTTATTAACAGTCATAAAACAACATTTATGATTACAGTTTTTTTAAATTTTCCTATTCATAGTTTAAACTTAATGTCTGAAGTAACTCCGAAACATAGAGAAATCTATGAAGTTTTGGCTTGTATTTCAAAATAAATAATGGTAAGTACATGAAATTATGATTTTTACGATTAAAAAATGCTCTGAAAAATGTATATATATTAAAATCATCAGTAAAACGCCATTACTAAACACTCAACAGACATAAAACAAACTCAATAGGGAGAGAACTTCCTTTTGGTGTATAACTCACCAATTTTCAACAAGCCTTTGATCTATATAATAAACCATCTCCACAAAAACTATGGAGCCACGAAATCAGAACAAAAAATGACACGGGACAGATGAAATGGAATCACTTTACTCAGACTAACCATACTTACATATGTTACACACGACCAAACATGTCTTCTACATTTGATACTATGATTTCTCTGCTTTGGTACTTCACCTCGGACTTCCGAGTATTCAAACCTGAGATCTTTCCGGCAGTTTTTTTCTCCGCCAATTTGTTTGTATAAACGAGGTTTGATTCTATTCTATCACTCCCATCCAAGCTTCAGCATCTGATCCACCACCTTTAAGCTTAACTGCATGGATTTGTGAACTTCTTTTATCAAAAACTATGCACAATGATACAAACTTTGTGATAAGGATTCTGATTTTTATGAGACTTGTTAGTAAATCATAGCAATTGATGAATTTAAACCTACACTCTCAAAATGGTAATAAATAATAAACTTACAGCCGGATCAGTGAAGATTATCAACTGTTTATCTTCCGTGGAAACCAAGAGGTTTGTGTTGTCAACGTTCAGAGCCAGTGCGGTTATATCCTGGCCTTGAGCAAGCTTTAGAACATGAAGTACCTACAAGACAAGGATTTCAGGTTCTTTAGCCCAGAACTATAAGCGCCGATGATTAGTTTATCTCTTCATGGAGTTCTGTAAATACCTGTAGTGTGTATAAGTTGAGGAAGCAAATTGAAGGAGATGGAACATCCAGTCTTTCAATTTCTTTGCTATCTTTTGATGTATCGTTACTACTCGAAAAATCCGAGCTAGAACCTGAGTTCATCCCAATCAAGGCATTTTGACCATCCATGGATATTTCCATGCAACTTATGCTACAAGAGAAAGGAAGTTTTGCTTTGGCCACCAGAACTCCGTTAATGGTGAACACGCTAATAGAACCTTCCGAACGACTCCATGCCATTATAACCCCATCAGATGAAATGCAAAGAGAATCAGCCGTCACACCAACTAATCGTCTGATCAGCCGTCCTTTTCTAATGGAATGCAATATAACATCTGAGGACTCGGATGAAGAAACAATGACTCCTTGATCTGAGCTGACACAACAACAAACTATTTCTCTACGGTGGCCACGGAGCACTTGTATCGGTCCTTCAAGCCGACACTTTTTGCCTTTGTTTGCCAATGTGTTGGCCTGATTCGTGTTGCTTGCGGAGGAAGACGCTCCGGAGCCAGTTGATGGCTCAGACACGCTTGTTCGAGAAGTAAACGCCTTGTGAATTCTCCACAACAAAACAGTACTGTCCCGTGAACCAGTCACAAGGAAGTTGTTGTCTGGAGACAGAGCCAGACATGTAACAGGGGCACAATGCCCAAACGCTGTTTCCAGAGTTTTTGCTCCATCTGATGAGACTAGCTTGATACTATTATCCGCATGTCCACCTACACTCAAAAACACATGAATTCCATAAATACATTACCAACAAACTTGGGACCGTATAGTTGCTTGCTTATTTACCTGTGATGATTTCCCCGTCGCTTGTAATAGCAACAACGGAGGAACTTCTGATTCCTGATGACGCAAATGCTTGTGCCTGGGGATATTGCCAATCACCAGTTCCAGAACTAGCTGGAGCCTTGAACATGCGCATCAACGATCCACTAGTTGAAGTTGCTGTTGACTTCCCGTGAATGAAGAGGAAAGGAGTACCTTGGCCATCAGGGGTGTTTGGTTGCCACTTGTGCTGTGCGACTCGAGCTGCTGGCACATTCATGTCCACAATCACAACACTATCTGAAGATGCCTGAATGGCTGACGCCGGTAAGTTGCAGCGTTCCGGAGCTTGAACAGCATACGGTTTTATCTCTTTTGGATTTCGGAAAATGGTCTGACAAAAATTAAAGTAACTGTCAAGTTCAAGTGTTACATTTAGCATGAAGGAACATAATACGTGAGATATTTTCTTGGTCTTAGTTTTCCCGAAGAACACTATAGTAAATCTCTATAAATCAGACCCTATTTATTTTGATAAAAGTTGTCAAGGAACCTATTGACCTTCAATAGTTTCACACTCATAGAAACGATAATCTTTAAAAGAGGTGTTAACTAAGACTCTAAAGAGTGCAACTACAAAACCAAATCGACACTGGCAATCACCTGCATATGTAGGACATCTTTCAGCGGCATCCTCTTCATGTGAGGAACAGTCAATAGCTGGGATGGTGTTTGTCCAAAATAAGCTATTTGGTCTTGCGTAGCACGTTGTTGTACCTTCATCAAACATTCACAGGCAAGTCATGTCAACATGTTAACACTCAAACTGAGCTACTCCAGCAGTGCAGAAAAGTTGCCTTACCGGATCCGTGATCTTATCAATATCCACAGTTCCTTCGTAGGTAATGTAGAAGAATACGTTATTTGCCATTATAGCTTCTTTGCCACGTTGCTTATACCTAAATGAATAAGTTAATTAAAAGTTAGAAAAACAATTTAGTGGCTTACAAAGAAACCTTGTTGTGATTATTTTGCTGGACACGCTGACAGTATATTATTAGTTTAAGTGAGAGAACGTACCCAAATATGAGATCAATCCATTCATGCAAATGTGCGGATACATGCTCGCTCTCAAGAGCTTTTCGTTGCTTGTGTACAAAATCCACTGGGTTTTTGGCCCAAGGAGGAAGTTTTACAGCATCTGGTAGATAAAAAACCGCATCAGATAACAAAAATTTCACCATGCTAGACATAAATTTTAGTTATAACAAGGAAGAGAACCAAAATACCAAGCTTTTCTCCCAACTGTGTTGTACCAAAGTCAATCGAATTTTCGTTGGTCAGCACCTCAGGGAGGTAAAACAACTCTGGAACCTGTAAATCAAAATTTAGTCGAGAAATAAGGGTAGGCCTTCTATTTCTTTTTTTATTAAACAAATAAAATAAATAAGGTAGGCTTTTGAATTGCTGAGGAAGAGGCGAATAAATAAATCCATTCAATGCTTTAGGAAACCAATATACGTACCAACTCTTTCACATCACTCATGTCTTCTAGAACTCCGTTCCAAGTGCCTGGAATGTCTGAAAACATGCGGTCTGCATGATCAAACTTTCCACCTTGAAGTTGAATTGACAGGGTTGTGAAAGGTTCAACTCTGGCCAGGTAATACAACACCTGCGAACATGAAATAAATGATATAACATGAAATAAATGATAAAATATCGAAAAGTGTACAAACGCCATTCAGTTCCATCAAAATAGTATATGTTGTCTTTTGTCCACAATTCAGAGGAACACAAAGTTTAACCCAGGAATGACAGTAACTGTTGGAGGATATAACAGAGAAAAGAACTTACTGCTCCAGCACTTGAGTAATGTGAGCCATAATGGAATTTGGGAATGACTGGATCTTCGAAGCTAGAGTATCGCTCTTGAAATTTGTTGAGCCTCTCCGGGTTCAAGGCACCAATTGGCTGAACATATACAGACCCACATCAAAACAAGATTCTTTAAGTTTATGAACCATCATATGCATGTTAAGAAGGTAAAATTGGAAACAAACTGCAAAGGATACCACCTTGGAAAGATCTCTGAAGGTAGATGGATTCGAAAGGTCCAGACTTTCTGAACTGTTATCAGAAATAATCCACGGGAAAACAGGATACTGCAGAGAATAAGATATATCTATCAGGGAAGAAACAATATTGACAAGTTCACCATAAAATGCTAAAGAGAACAAGATCTACCTGAGTAATGTCATTGTAACTACGGCCAGCCAACGTGTTAAGCTGCATTAAGTATTCAAAATTGCTGATCTGCAGATATTATCCCGATGGGGATCTTTCTGTATCAGATGTTATTCTTGAATAAGAATAAACAAATTGCATGAAAGTGTGAGTTTGCAGTTTATTGGTACCTCCCATCTAGCCCAGCGCTCCATTAACTGAGTTCTTCTCAAAAGCTGTTCCGGCCTCTAAAATGATAACAATATATGAAAGTTTTCAGCACAGAACAGAAAGTGACTCAGCCTAGTAATGTGCATTATCAATCCTCCATTGAAGAACAATTTGGACCAAGAGTAACTCAAAAGCTAAATGAAAGAAGATAGTAAGGAAAAAACAGAGACCTGAGTTGCGAGGTAAATATTGTTCAAGTGAGGAGGCCTTGCTTGAACGATAGCTCGATATGCATTTCTTCTTCCCTCGGTATTCTATGGTGTTAAAGAAAATTGGGAAAGTAATTGGTTATAACATGCGGAGACCTGAGATTACAAGGTCGGAAAGACAAGCATATCATACATAGAGAGGGTTTTAGATGCAGATACCCCAAAATCAAAGAAGAAGTTTGAACGGTCAACCATAAATAGTTCCAGGGCGCTCCTTCTCAAGAGATATCTGAAAAATAAATAAACAGAGATAGATCACCAGTCAAATTTCAAACTATGTGTAAAATTTCATTTCGGTCCGCCAGGGAGTGCATTTAACAGCAATAGGTATAAACTATAAACCATTCCAGATTTTCTTTTAAATGAAATTTCATATCTTTGTTAGAGAAACATAAAAGTTCTAAAAATAGATTATCAAAAATAATAAAATGAAATAGTAGATAGGAAGGAGTACATGAGCTACACAGAACTTTGATGGTGAAACTTTACCTCCGGCTATAAATCTGATGAAGAGAAGACATTGGCCAACTACGATCCTTTTCTTGGTCACCTGATTTGGACCCATCTGAATGATCGGTCAAATTCTGGCTTTCTCTGTTGTCAACAATAAAATTTATTCTCCGTGTTGTAATCTGAGAAGGCACAACAGTTATGATTAGCAACCAGAAATCCATACAAGAAAGCATATTAGGAATTAAGGGCCAATTCAGGTTTCTACATGCCACATTTATTGACTTCACTTGATCTAACTAATCTAGTTGGTTATTATCTAATTATTCTCTCTTTTTTGTGTTAGCTACTTGTTGAAAATTCAAACGGTCAGGTTGGTCGAACATACTTGAAAGGTTCCTTTCAAAACCCTTAGTGGCCGGACCATAGACGTGGGAAACTCAAGAAGGATCCTTTCATCAAGTTCACTTGGGACAAAGCCAGGTGCTATTACTGAAGAATCTCGGGCCATTTCAAGGTTGTTTGAAGGTCGAGGATCATTAGTGCCTACTGAAACTCTGGATCCATGCTCATGTGACCCAGATATCCTCTCTTCATTTTCCCTTCTATGTTCTTCAGCATTACCTTTGACATCAAGATGATCACCCTCTCCATGTTCATCATCTTCATAAGCTATTTCCATTGATATTACTTCAGCAGCAAGAACAGGAGGATTTGATGGAGACTTGCTACCACTATCATTTTTCGTGTCTGTCTGATCGTCATAGTTTGCTGCTGCCCCGAGATGATCAGTCCCAGAATAATTCCTCCTTATACACTGTCTCATCCTCGAAAAACTTTCCATAGAATCAAGTTTCCAGAAAACCTGCATGTTAAATAATATCACATTACTGAGAAACTTCTCAACATGTTCTAAATTCAAAAAAAAAAAAAAAAAAAAAACATGCTTACGCGTTCAGGACTGCATATCCCATCTCCAAAAGGCCCAAAAAAGCATCTCATCTCTGCCAAATAACGAATTAGTTTGCGCCAACCACGACTTCCCAAGCATAGGCGATTTGCTGCGATGATATCATCTTGCATACGCCTATCAATCTGAATAGTGAGGGTCAGAATATGCACCTTTCAAAAGAAAATATAGCGTGACTTAAACAGAAAACAAACCTCTGATCTTTGCATGTTACGTGCTAAAGCAAAACTTGCAACCAGTACAGCAATAAATTTGTAGGACAAAGCATTAAAATCTTTTCCATATACTGATTTTGTATCCACTGGTTGGAGACATTCCATCCACGCTACACCCATAGCTTCAGAACTGTTCCATCTCTGTAAACGCTCCATGTCACTTATATTCCTCCGTTGTGCAGATGTAGCCATTGCAACAGCACTCAGACCTCTTCCTGAACCAATCTTTGCATTCCGTTCAAGATCTCGTGCAGCTGCCAAAGCTGCCGCTTTTGCAGCTGCTTTATCTCTTGGTCGAGGTGGTGCATTGCTGTTTGGAGCCTCCAGTGGTTTCTGGAAGCTTGAAAAGGTCTGAAGTTTGGCATTCTTCCGCTCAAGCAATGAAGAGTCTCGCCTAAGATGTGAAGGTGTAGGAGGTGGCGGTGCTTCCCAACCAGCTGCCCCTGCAGCTATCATCGCCAGAGCCATTGCAGCAGGCGGTGATGCAAAAGCAGCAGCCCACTCTGGAGTAATCATAGAAAGAGCACCCTAAACAGACACATTTGGGTAGCTCAATTTAACAACTCGAGCAACAAAAATACAGAACCTAACATCAACTTAAGGTAAATATAAGCAACTTTTTAAGGGCTGCAGCGGCATCTCAGTAACTAGATCACAATATAACTATGAAACTGACTAAAGGATTGTAAACAGCTTTCTACTACCTCAACAGGGAGCGCATCAGCAGCCAAGGCACGATCATCAACGACAAGGGGATTCATACCATCAGCAGTGGCAAGTTCATGAATGCCAGCCAAAAGTGGTCGCCATCTCCGGAGGACTGCAACAAATGGTGGTAAAATAGCCTCTATATACTGTTTACGAAGTGGTCTTCTGTCTCTGCTGATAGCATGCCATACCTACACAGATTTGTGCTGGAATCAGATAGTGAAGAAAGAAAAAATTAAAAGAAAACCCACAAGGACAGCATTAGAAGTAAAATAGAAGAAGATGATAACTTTCCCAATAGGAGCATGGAGATTTGACACTAGAACATCAATAAGCATGCCAATCTGATTTAGGCAAGAACTAACCTCAGAATAGAGAACACATGCAGTAACCAGTACTCTCTGCCTCTTTGAATCGGATATTGGCATGTTTAGGATAGGAGAGAGCACACTGTAAGATAAAAAATAAAAAAATAATTTTTTTTTGTCAAACTTCTCCGTATCAACAGCAAAACCAAGTAAATATCCATTGTGGAGCATTATCTTGTGTCGGCACCATATTACCAGGGTGCAAAAATGCTGACACAATATTTAAGCAGATGGATATCTAATTGGCCATGAAGGGAGAAACAAAATATGTCATTGGGTATACCTCCACAGTAAAGCTGATCGGGATTGTCGCATAGATATATGAGAACCGCTATCTAATGTAATTGAATTCCCTGAGCGTTCAGAACTTAGATTTCTCATCAACATATTATCTTCGCCATAGTCTTCTTCCCTCATAGATAGAAGCACCATACGAAGCATGCATAAGAAAGGCTGATCACTGTCCAGTAACTGGTAGAGGGCTGTCATCCCTCCCATCCCAGTACCAGATCCTCCACCTATTCCAAGGCCACCTCCGAGTCCAGACTCATCTAGCAGCAAAGCTTGAAGCATGGATACAGATTTTTTAACCAAAGGAAGTTCAATCCAGTTTCCATGAGCATCTTTTTCTAAAGTAGATTTCCAAGAGTCCGAACCACTGCCACCACCACCAAAAGAACCAGTTTTAGAGGGAAGGCCAACGCCATACCACAATCGACTCCTGTACTTCCAACCCTCAGCCAAATCCATGGCACAGCTGCCATATGAAACAAAAGCGCATGAAACAGATTCATAGGGCTCAGCTGCAGCAGCAGCAGTAAGGCGCTCCATTGCGACTGCAGAAATCTGTCCACTTGCATCAGCCATTGAAGCGAGTATCTGTATGAAAAAAAGTAAAATAACTTGAGTATCGTAAGAAAATATGATGAAAAGTCCAATGCAGAGAAATTAGGCGTTTGAGAATTTTCTCCACTTACATCTAAAGGTACCTTCCCTGTGTCACTTGACACTGAAACGCGACTGCTTGAAATCTCTGATGATTCTCCAATCGTTGTCAGTGTGCTTGTACGATTTTTAAGAGGGGAAACAAGAGAAAGCGGAGATGGAGAAGCATCAACTGCATTTGTTGCACGATTTTGTTTGCTTTGAAACCGCAAATGATCTTCTACAAGCATCAAAATCACGATTGCATTTTCCACCAGAAAAACAGAAAGCTGAGCAGCATTTTCTGCTCCTGCCTTTGCATCTTTTGGTGCTAGACCCTCTGCAGCAACACCAGCAGCTGCTGCAGCAATAACTTGAGTCTGTTGAGGGGAAAAAGATTGTGTAGATATAAATCTAGTTCCATCCCAGTAGAACAAGATGGGCGAACACACACACACACATCCTTAAAAGAATAAAATGAGAGCACCAAAAATCTTTACAGCATGGTTTTCACAAGTAAACTCCCTGTAATGTTATCTAGACTGTGTATTTGTAAAAACAAATTCTAAAATTTCCATTAAATAACTCACTGAAAAGGATATTTCCAGGAAAGGAAGGAGTTGGCTACATATAGAACTATGGAAGGCATAAAGAATCTTAATTGGTTTTTCATAAGATAAAAATCACAAACTGCAAGGAAAACGGAGTTACCTGAGCCTGGAGTTCTCTGGCAGCAAAGTCTAGCAATCCACCAAAAAGTCTTCTTTTGAAAATTGGTAATGACTCCTCACGCCTTCAAAGAATATAAGATAAAAAAAAAATGGCATATGGGATGAGACACTAGGGTGAAGTAAGATCAGCTAGAGATATGACTCAAAACTACCATACCAATCTTCAGAAAACCAAAAATAGATGAACGTACAAAAGGCTTGAAAAGGTGAGAAATTCACAAGTGGCTCAGTAAAAATAAAGTCACTGAAAAAACAAAGGTGTGAAAAAGTGATAAAGAGGTACATGGAAATACCTAATTCTTTGCTCCCCAGTGCTAGAACCACCAACAATAGAAAGCCACTCTGCACAATGAATTGTAGCCTCGATATCCTGTAAGAAGGAAATAGATGACACAAGTAAGAATAATTAAAATAACGTAGCTTGGAGAGAAATAAAGTGATACAATAGACAGTTCAAACAAAAAATTACCTTCCAACCATCCTTCTGGCGCATTGAATGTTCCAACATTATGATCAAGAAGTTGTGAATCAGATCTTCTACCTCAGAAGAACCAGCTGAAACAGACTGCTTCCCTGCATCCTTCTGTGTACACACAATAGTCAGCAAAATTGGCAGAGCTGTTGGCATTTTCTTCTACAACTTACCAGCTAAAAATGTTGATTATTATCTTTAAGAGTTGCACGCATAAGTCGGCTCAGTTACAATATAACAATCATGGATGAGTACCTCATAATTCGAGATCAATATCTCCAAGATCCATTCAGGCCACTCTTCCATTGTTGTCAGACTGTTCCTATTTTCCGGATGACTGCATGCCAAAAAAAGAAGATCCTGACAAAAAGAAAGAGCGAGTTCAGAATGTACATTGAATCTAGACGACACTGGATAAGTGAAAACTTTTTAAAACAGTCCGCAAAATAAAGTTCCAGGTAACGACTCTGAAGTTTTATAAGTTTTCATGACAGCTGTTTGGAAACAAAAAACTGCTTATTATGTTTCCTAGTAGATTGACATTATACTAACCCAGTGTTACGAATATCTCAAGCACCTTTATAAGGACATTAGTTCCTTGACAGTCGGGAAAAATTTCAACTATGACATATACCTGAAGAGCTCTGCTTTGTAGAGCCATGGACGCAGATGGTAGAGACCGCAGAAGGACTAACAAAAGTTGGGAATGTTCAAAGCGGTGACCTGAATCATAAAAGTTAAGGCCATCTTCTGTTGATGAAGCATTAATCTGCAAGAAAGCACCCGTGATCACAATAAGTTTAACCTCACACCAAAATCTTAAAGAGTAGTCGATATACACCAGATATATCGCTGACATATGAACATGCACATCACAATAGCTGTAGAAAAACATGATATTCAAAATATGGTTCAGAGGGCATTTCAGAGAGCCGGATTTGAAACCAATTTTCATCAAGTTTCGCACCTTTGTAACTAAAAAACAAGTACAAGGTTTGAAGCGAAAGAACCATGCCAACACGTTTTATATAGAAAAACTATATGCTCCCTCTTCTTTCCACCCAAGTCATACCAAGTAGTACCATGGCAATCAGAAAAGAAACCCTCTCTACTTTTCAATCAATTTGCTCATAAGAAAATCAAACAAAATGGTATATCAAGAACATGCCATACCGAGGCCCCAAGCAAAGTTGTATAGACATTGTCAGTCATCAGCCTATTTGGAGCAGCTTGAAATGCTTTCAGCAAAGCAAATAGAAGCAATGCGACTTTATCATCAAACATTGTTCCACCATTTTCATGGATCCCACTACCCAGAATGTTATTTGTCACATCAGAACGGCCACCCAAATCAACTGTTAGGTGCCCACTAGAAATTAAAGCACCAATCAGTCTGATGATCCCAACCACAACAGCATCGGTATTGTCAACATTGTACACGTTATTTCTTGCACTATCAGCGCTTATCGAAAGACTTATACCGCCAATTTCAGAAACAGACAATATTCTCTCAGTATTTGCGGAACTGGAGTTGACAACCGGTTCATTATCACAAACAGCAGCTTCGAATCCTTGCTCCTTTTCTTGTCGAACTGACCCATGTTCATTCAGAGACTCTACATTATCACCCTCAACAGAATTTACATCAGGACCAGGATGGTCAGAGCCAAGCTCATTATTGTGTGAATCGGTATCCAACTGTTTTACCGAACCAGACCCGTTGTACTGACTCTTTCCACTTTGATCAGTTGATGAACTTGTTCCACTCTTACCCATAGCTAAAACATTATCCTCACCAGTTTTAGCTTCTCTCTGCAACAGAACAAGAAGTGTTTCTATACCACCAGATGTTATAAATACCTCTGAAAACATCTGAGCTCTTGTAGCATTTGGCTGTACAACCAACCTATACATAAGGTGTAATACTCTCGCAACCTAAAAATAAGAAACAGGTTAAACAGTGTTAGACAGAGCGTATTTGTCAATTAATTTGGTCATTGCCATTCTTTTCTAACTACCAACTCAAACGATTGAGATCTGGCAGATCATTCTCTCTCAAAATGACCTTTCACCATGCAAAACCATTATAAGATGGTTTACCAGAATTCACGTATACATATTCTGACTACTGTCGCCAGAACTATTTTCTTAGTGAAAGTACAAGCAAACTGCAAAAGAAGCTAAGATGCTGAGACTGGACTGCATAACTAAAAAATTGGTGACATTGAATATGCAATTAACCTATAATATTAGAAGTGAAACGCTCGTAATAATCAGAAACAGAACATGTCCATCCAAGACAAACGGTATTGGAATCGGGAGTAAAACATGTTACCTGATTTGGCTGTGGACTGTCAATTATGAAACCAAGTAATCGACGGAGGTCATCAGCAGCTAACGAAGGAGATGCTGCTCCCATTAGAAGTTCAATAATCACCAGAAGTTCATCAATCAGAGCATTGAGTTCCCCCATTTGACGTGTATTACCGTCAAGAGGAAAAGTGGTCTCAGAATCCTTCTCAGAAATCATCCAATAGCATCTTCGACAGCCATCAAGAAGCAGCTGAATAGCTTCGGCATTCCTCATGGCCGTTGCTTCAGTGAAAACCATATCTTGAAGGGATGACAATAGCTTCTTTTGGAGTCCATAATTGCACAAGCTCCATATTTTCAAATCTAATAGAAGTGTACGAAAGAGCTGCACCTTAAGAACGTGATTGATCTTCTGAGATTGGCAAAGCGAAACAATGGCAGCGACTAGTTCCTCTTCTCCTACTCCGTCATGCTTCCTATCAAGGGATGCAATTGAGTGTAGAAGATAATTCAGAATTCTAGCCAGAATCTCAGGTCCCTGAGTACGACACAACTCTTCATTGTTCCCAGGATGTTGAATAGCAACTGAGATAATTCTAAACACAGGTGCAGCAAGGCTAACTGTGGACAAAGACAATGGAAGATTTCCTAGACATGGCTCCAGGCTACTTTTATGCACATTGCTTACGGTCAAAGGAAGCAGGGACATGGGTCCTCCATAAGCTAGGGCCCAGAAGGACTCCACTGGCTTCATTCTCATTGCAACATGGACTTGTCCAAGGACCTCAGCTGGTCGCCTTAGAGTGCCTTAACCAAGAAAAAAAAAAACTAAGCAAAAAAAAAAAAAAAAAATTCAAACTACAGCAAAAATTAGAAATGAGTGTTCCCCATCTCCTAGAAGATATCAAATATGTATGATCATGGAGAAGAAACAAAACGACGGAAGAATTTCATGAAGAGAAAAGAAAATCATTGACAGAGAAGAAAGAGCAAATCAAAGTAAATAACAATCAACATGAGAATCTGAACACACATAATAAAGCATATCAAAATAATTCTTGGGAATTGAACGGTTTCAGTTTTAAAGAGCATTTGATCTCAAATTGTTAGAAAAAGAGAGTATAAATATAGGCACCTGCTGCTCCAGAAAGTGAAGCATCTGGGCAAAACCGCCCACTTAGCAGACAAGGGTGGTAAAGCAAGTGGGTAAATCCTCCAATATCTGCATCCAAATTACTACTTTCCTCTGCCCTATTACGTAAATAGTCATTTGTAGCTAACCAAGGAAGGCCTGCCCCATTGCCAAAACAAGGCAAAACATCCCCACCTCTAGAAGCCAATCGCGCCATTCTTTCAGGACCAATCGGTTCTTTAAATATATAAACTGGTCCCATCTCTGCAAACAAAGGACATTGACGACGGCGACGTTGTAGACCAGCCATAGTAGGAGGAGGATTTGTGCCAATGCAACAGAAAGAGAGGGGCTTGGATATACGAGGAAAATCAAAAGGACGACTTTCATACAAGGATCCATCAATATATAGCCGTAATTCACTCTCCGCTTTCCCTAGAAGTCCCTGCTTGCAGCTATGCTCGAGGCCAATAAAATACCAACATTGAGGCTTAAATGCATGAGTAAAATGCAGCGACGACTTTCTTCCTTTCCCACTACCACTCTCCACCACTAGAAATTGAGCATGGAAATATGCTTCTATTCCCTGATTATCGGCGGACAAAAAGCTGAACAAACGTGGCATATGAGCAGTACCCTCACCAGCGAGTGCACTTGCAGCCGCTGCAGCTGACATTGCGGATGTTTTCCCTGACTTTGCTGCTGCTGCAGCAGCAATTGCAGCTGCCGCAGTTGCAGCATTTAACGTATCAGCAAATGATTCAATATAGATCCATGTTGCAAATGCATAGCCATTGGCAAAGGGCCAACGACTTTCTCCGGGACCAAGTAAGCCAGAGCTTTCACCATCGAATTCAAAAGTACAAGCAGGTCCCCTTGATTCCTTTCCACTCATTGCCTTCTCCAAAGCAAGCATCAATGGACTTGACCACGCTGTTGTAAGTGTGTTTTTTATAACCTGAAGCGACCTGTGTAAATCATCGACACTAAGGGAGTGCCCAGCTAAATGTTGAATGCATAGTAGCAGAGCAGCAGCAGTATTCCATTTCATATCAACATCCTTGGAAATTATCTCTTCCAATGATCGCAACAAAACACCTAATAACCCTGCCGTCGAACACATAGCTCTGTTTCTCGTGCATGACCGTAAAATAACAAGCAATCCCCGAACCATGCGAGTCCTCGGGGACATAAAGTTAACGCTATCACCTCCACAAGGAAGCCACGGAATAAGCTCCCCAGAAACAATCGCAGCACGGGAGTTTAACATAACACTAGGAGGGTTGCTATCTTCATCCTCTTCAAAACTTTCAACTCCACCCATGGTGGCAATAAGTGAATCAATAACAAGGAATGCAGTGGCCTCTGACTCCTCTCCAGAACCAAAACTCTCATTACCGCTGACAACATTCTTTAGTTTTTCTAAGCTTTCAGGCTTCCCCATGATGGCTGAATCCACTAGATGCAGTAGCTCTGGAGAAACATTTGGAACTGTAGCCTTTGGCTTGGGCTTCTGCGGGGAATGCACCGGGGAATATCCAGGTTCTGGATGGTGGAAAGAATCCAGGCTAGTTTCAGACAGGGACTGCTGCATAGAATAAGCTGCCTCTCTCTCTGGTCCGGGGCTAGAAAGTCGTTCAGTTTTCACATCATCCATGGGCATCAAATCATACATCTCCTGAGTCTCAGGTAAGTGATGAGTAACTCCTTCGGTGCCACCAAATGAAGACCTCCCATGATCAGAATTTGAAGTGCTTCCAGGTTCCTTAAAGTCACCCTGTGATTCATTTGCAGCCTTCTCTTGATCTCCCAAAGAAACTTGTTCAAAATCATCATCCTTGAAGACTCTATCAGCTGAACTGATCCCTTGTAAAGCTGTATCATCCTTAGCAATAAACCCAGAATCCCCTGTATCAAATGCTTCAATCCTATTCTGCGGAGTATCAAGCTTATCAGTAACATCAGGATGATGATCAGAAGCTTCTGCGAGCTTTCTTTCATCATCTTCTTCCATTTTATCAACTTACTGAGAGTACAGTCATTCACTGCCTCCACCTGTAAAACATCCAAATAAAGTATATAAGCTAACTTATGAGACAGATGCATCGACACTTATGGAGATTATAGTCACTTGGATCTACTAAAGTAACATATACAGTCTCGTTAACAATTTATCTACTCAAGGCAACAGCAAACATTTGATAAGAGATCTCAATCCTCGGATATATCACATATGCAGATCTTAAAGAGGCTCGATTAGGAAGATTTCGAAATTCATGAATCTCGATAAGAACTCTGAAAGGATAAAAATGCTCACAGAATTCAATGCCAATAGAGAATACGCACGGATCGGACCAGAGAGATGTTCGGATATTAACCAATGAAAGCGAATCGGACGCAACTGAGATAGTCCAACAAATCTGGACGGATTTTCTATCCTCCGCCGGCGCAACGAGCTCTTGGTAGAAACGGAGAATGTAAGAGATTCAGGCGATGACGAAAGAGTGGCGACGATCGGAGAAAGACCAGCGAAGGGAGGCGACTTGGGCGCGCGGGAGAGAGAGACAAAGAAGAGAGAGATTGTGGATTTTTTAGTACTGATTTAGAACTTAGCGCAGATAAAAGTCAATTAACACTAAAATTTACATTATTTTTCCATTCGGTATTTAATTTGGTTATTCATGTAACACAAATTTATTTCTTTTTATATGATACTATAAATCATCCGGTACATGTTACATTATTTACTCTCAGACAAGTATTATTAGAGTGAGAAAAACCAAAGATCTTATTTTTAACCTAAACATAAATCATAATTGAAACCATTGCTGTAGTGGTTACACTTGCACCAAACAACAAATCATCTGCTCTTTACAAAAAAAAACCATAAAATCATCTGATAAACCATAAATTGATTTTGGGAACTAAGTAATTTATGGGCTTTGATGTCACAAAAAGGTAAGTTATGGCCTTATGGGCTTTAACTTATATTAAGCGAAAGACATAATGGAGGTCCGATATCAATATGGATACCTTGACTTCTTCTTTATATCCCGAGAATAATTCTCATGACTCGGGACTAACAGTTGCTGCCTTGCTGGCCTCGAAGTTCGGTGACGGGATTTTCCCGATTGACTCCACCAGAGAATTTTCTTGTTCTTTCTTTTGGGGCTTCCAATCTTTTTGTTTAACTCATATAATCACTCTACGAAAAAAAAACTATGACATGTTTCAGAATTCAATCGATTAGTTAGCATATATGTATACGGCAACTTTATGGAAAAAAAAAAAAAAATCTGAGTATTTCATATATATCGAATTCTTGTGAGATGTGTTCATAAATCATAACCCATCTATCGCTTTAGTGGATATGAATTCTTATCGCTTGTCAATCTAGAACAAAAAATCAAAATAAATCCGTAGACATGTGATGAAATTTAAACGATATAGAGAAAGTTAGCATGGTCTCTACGTAAAGATTGTTGAAACTACAAATTTGAAAAGAGGCTGTCGGAAATTTATATGTGGCTTTTCTGGTGGTCCTACAAAAATAACATCAGTACGAACGCGCGTGTCAAGTTAACGACAGATTACCAACGTTTTAAACACGAAATTGAACATCTAACCGAATAGAATTCTAGATCACGGATCAACTTGATTGAACCAGGAGTTATATTTTCTTTCTTTTTTTGGACAATTTTTATGTCTACATATATTTTTTTTTTCCTTAGGATTATATATTTATACACACGTTATGTATCTTCTAGATACAGTATGTCATTCCAAACGCTTCTCCATACTTTTACCAGAATTGTTTATCGTGAAAAAGATTTAAGCATTTATTGATGTAGGAAAATTCATAGGCATTTATGCCAGATCCAATTTCAATATACATACATTGACTTCTTCAACCCTAGCTACCTCATGAAAATAAATCTTCAAACTTAAACAACCGAGACCAAACGCATTTGTGATTGATCTTCTTTATTCTAAGTCACATGATCATTAATTATAGGGTTTGATTTATTTAAAACAAACAGAAAGCAAGTATACAATGGCTAATGAATGGCACGTTTCTTGACAGGAACGGCATGTAACGGGTTAGTCTTGTGTAATGTGATACCAAAGGTCTCGTCCATATCCAAGTTCTCAGAAACGACACCGTTTGGGAGCTTCCAGTCAAAGGAATAAAGAAGAGAGGCAAGCATGAAAGGCACTGTCTTCAACGCCAAAGGCAACCCCGGACACATTCTCCGTCCCGCTCCGAACGGTGTAAGCTCATAATCTCTGCCTTTCACATCAATCTCTTTCCCTAAAAACCTCTCTGGCTCGAACCGTGTTGGATTCTCCCACACACTCGGGTCTTGTCCTATAGCCCACACGTTCACCAACACCTGAGCATCTTTAGGGACCATGAATCCAAGAACCTCCACGTCCGTTTCCGCTTTTCGTGGGAGGAGAAGAGGAACAACTGGATGCAAACGGAATGTTTCTTTCACAACCGCTTGTAAATACGGCATTTCTGAGATATAGGACTCTTGCACCACACCGTTTTGGCCTATCACACGATCGATCTCGGCTTGAGCTTTTGCCATTGTTTTAGGATTTTTAAGTAACTCTGCCATTGCCCATTCTACGGTACAAGAGTTTGTATCCGTGCCCGCTACAAACATATCCTGACATATATATAATCACACATATCAGTGACGTTCTATAAAAAGATTCATGCATGCAATTCCATCTCAAAACTTTAATAAACAAAATATAGCATTTTCCGTCTTAAAATTTGTTGAAATATTAGGAATAATGAGATTTCATCTTAAAACTAATGGAAACAAAAAAATGATTATTCCACAATCTTATAAATCTTGATAATCTTACCAAGAGAAGGTGCTCAATATCGTTATCGTCAAGCTTTGCTTCATCTCCTTCGGCGAGGACGAGAAGCGAATCTAAAAAATCAATGTTCGAAACATCTTTACAGTTACTCGGCAATGATTTTCCCGCTTTTTTAGCATCCATGAACCCACGGAAAACCGTAAACAACTTCTCCGTGCAAGCCTTCATAGCCTTTCTATTACCTTGCAGATCAAGAAACCCTAAAAATGGGAAAAAATCGGCAGCGTCTGGTTTCCCAGCAGTTTCCATTGCACAATTCACCGCGTCCTGAAATCCATTGGATTTATTCGAGTCGTAGCTACAGAGATCGACCGAAAACAGAATGTTCGATACGATATTGACAATTGTGATGAAAGATGCACGAGAAATATCAACAGCTTCTTCTCTCTCGCTGCTTTCACTCATGAATCTCACAAGCTCTTTCACCTTATTCATCCGCAGAGCTTTAGTGGCTTCGATACGTTGCGGCGAGAAAATTTGAGTCACCGACACACTTCTCAACAACCTGAGAAGATATATATACCAATAATCCGTTATTTTTGAGGTCTTTCTTTGCGTATGTTTTTACCTTTTTAAAGTTTAATGTTAATTAATTATTATATTTTAAATACAATTTTTTTGGTAAAGGCAAAAAAATTGTAAAGGTAAACTCAACGGATACAAATGAAATTAGGTTTGCGTTTACACTATTCAACTAGTAATCATTGTGTTCGCGTAACAAATACAACTAGAAACACTAGCTAGTCTTGAATTTGTGTTTGTTATCTATCACTAGGACTCTTCATTATTACTGTATTGTTTAAAAAGATATAAACAAGTATTTTTAACTGTTAAAAGAACAAGATTTTGCATGTAGCAATCGAAAAATGAAAAATACCTCCAGTGAGCTGAGCAAGAAGGAAGCCAGGCTACGGAAACCTCGTGGTGATTGAAGGACCGTATCGAGTTATTTGACTTACGGCCAGACAAGATTTGATCGTGTGTTCTTAGTACTTCTCTTGCAGCTTGGGGTGAAGCTACGACCACTGAGTTTAAACATCCAAGCTTAAGCCTCATGATTGGTCCATAAGTTTTTGAGAGGGCGGCAAATGAGCGGTGCGGGCTTCTACCGACTTGGTGAATGTTGCCGATGATCGGTAATCGTGGAGGTCCAGGAGGTGGCCTGGCAGCTCGGCAAGAGCTCCGGCGGAATCTTGCGGTGGTTAAGATAAATAAGCATGATGAGATAAAGCAAAAGAGCAAGAACAAAGCTTTTTCTGAGATTATTTCCATCTGTGTTTATCTCTAGACAACTGTGTAAAATGATCTAACTCTATCAATTATATATAGTGTTGGAACAATAATATTTAATAGAGAAACTAGTTATTCAATTGATATAATAACTTAGAGAGAGTTGTCATAAAATCTATTATAGTCACATCAAATAAGATGTTATAAAACAATTTATATCATAATGGAAAACTCTATACATATTCAACAACAACGAGAAATGACTGATTACTATTTTCGCAAACTCATATGTTTTAGCGCGTTTTCTCAAAGTCATACCTCGTTACAACGAGCGATGAAATCAGGGGCCCCCACTTCGGAAAAGAAAAGTCAGAGCATCGCTTTTCAAACAAAGGCCATAAATTAACCATACTATAATGGTCGCTATGAAATGGTATACTATTGACTATATTTAAGAAATGAAAGCATTATGTTGAATTTTTTGGCTTTCATCGTGTATTCATGTTGAGTTTTACAATGAAATTTTTGACTATTGACTATCGACCATATACAAAGATATATTAGATTCCAAACCCATGTTACTCTTTTAAGTAGTAACAAAGATAAATGAATCAGCGCATCGAACGGGAGAGTTTGGAAAATTTCTGAAGTTCAAACACCAATTATGGAGAAGAAACTAATTAATCTGCTATGAGTCTTTGACTCTTATTAGTTCAGAGAAATTACTATGAACTTAGACCGAAATTTTTTGTTATCAGAAAAATATTGGGCTTGATTTTTATTTTTATATAAATATAATTGCAATTTGAAAACCTTTTTTTTTGCCTTTAACAAAAATAAAAACAAATAATAAAAAATAAAAACCTTTCATGTTTGGGAGATGGGCCGGCATAACGGATACAGTGGATGGGCCTAATGCAAGATAGCAACGAAGCATATTTGGACGACGCCGTTTCGGGATGTCGGTGAGATGAATGGAGAAGAAAACAAAGTTCAATGTCATCGTGACCGTGTAATAAGAGAAAACATTCCTCAGCAAACAAAAATTGTCCGACAACAGAGATTTATGTATGGATCCATCCAAACCAAATTAACAAAAATGAAAACGGTAAAATGAACGTATAAAAACTAAAAATTTATAATAAACTGATTAATTTCATTTTTTTGTGTAAAATAATATATCTCTTCAAGCCGAACTAAATCCAACCAAACTAAACCGGACCACCCTCTGGACCAAAATTAATCTATCCATTTTCTTTTAATTTAAATTGTAACATCAAATATTTGAAAAACCCAAATTTTCTCAAACCCAACGGAACGAAATTTTGGTTAATATTATTTTCTAACCAACCAAACCAAAAATTTGAAAAATCTAGCCAAACTTGAAACTTGAAAGTTTCAACTGAAATGGAAACACTGGCGTACATTCCAAAAGTAAAAAGTTAAAAACATTTTGTTTGGCCTTTCGTATCAAAGGCTTTTGGAGTCCCCCCCATAAATGATAAGTTTTTATTCGTTTTTATTATAAAATTCTTTGGTTTTGGAAATTATAAAAACATACACAACAGTGATTAAGTTATGGCGCGTTTCTTGACGGGAACAGCACGTAACGGGTTTGTTTTATGCAACGTGAGACCAAAGGTCTCGTCCATATCCAAATCCTCAGGAGCGACGCCTTTTGGAAGCTTCCAGTCGAAGGAATAGAGAAGAGAAGCAAGCATAAGAGGCACTGTCTTCATAGCCAAAGGCAATCCCGGGCAAATTCTACGTCCGGCTCCAAATGGTGTAAACTCATAATCTCTACCTTTCACATCAATCTCTTTCCCCAAGAACCTCTCTGGCTCGAACCGGGTTGGATTATCCCACACGCTCGGGTCTCGTCCTATGGCCCACACGTTCACCAACACCTGTGCGTCTTTAGGGACCATGAACCCAAGAACCTCCACGTCAGCTTCCGCCTTTCTTGGGATGAGAAGCGGAACGGCCGGATGCAAACGGAAAGTTTCTTTCACAACCGCTTGTAAATACGGCAATTCTAAAATATCAGATTCCTCAATGAAACCGTTTGGGCCTATCACACGATCGATCTCGGCCTGAGATTTTGCCATCGTTTTAGGGTTTTTAAGTAACTCTGCTATTGCCCACTCTACGGTACTAGAGCTTGTATCCGTGCCTGCTGTAAACATATCCTGATATATAATCACATATAGGTTAGCTCGACGTTTCGAATTCGTATATAAAAAATCATGTGATCTATATATTCCAATATCTCAAAACTTCAAGTAGAAAATCTGGCACATTATATAAACATATTTTTGACATACCTAATCACCCATCTAAGGTTTGTTTGAATACTAATATTAAAGAATTGTTATCCCAATGCTAACTGACAAAATTAGGATTATTCCATATCTTAGAAATCATGATTATTTGCAATAAGGTTAAAACTTACCAAGAGAATGTGATCAATATCGTTGTTGTCGAGCTCTGCTTCATCTCCTTCGGTGAAGACAAGAAGTGAATCCAAGAAATCGCGATTTGAAACATCTTTAGTACCCAATGATAATTTCTCCGCCTTTTTAGCATCCACGAACCCACGGAAAACCCTAAACAACTTTTCCGTGGAAACCTTCATAGCCTTCCTATTACCTTGCACATCAAGAAACTCCAGAAATGGAAAGTAGTTAGCAGCATCTGGTTTCCCGGCAGCGTCCATTGCACTAATGACCAATTCCTGAAACCCATTAATAGATTTTTCCGAGTCGTAGCTACCGAGATCGACGGAAAACAGAATGTTCGATAGAATATTAAGAACTGTGTTGAAGGATGCACGAGAAATATCAATAGCTTCTCCTCTATCACTGCTTTCACTTATGAAGCTCACAAGTTCCTTCACCTTGTTCACCCTCAAGGCTTTCGTATCTTCGAAACGCTGCGGAAAGAACAGCTGAGTCGCCAACAGTTTTCTCAACATCCTTGAATCAAAACATTACAACGATCCATTACTGTTTTATGGTCTTTACTTCTTTTGTTTAAGTTAAAAGATTATAATTTAACAAACAAAACAAAAAAAAACTATCAATAGCGTTGACTTTAATTAGTGAACACAATACAAGCAAGAACATATATGGTCATGTTTCTAGTTTGTGTTTATAATTTACAAAATGTCTCAATTAGAAATTTGGTTACCTTGAAGTTGTAAAACGTCTCCGTTTTGATTCTTCGCCATTTCATAAAAATGTATTCATTGGTGAAAAATTGAAACAATATTGTAGAAAAATATAAAATCGATATTAACTATACCTCCAATGAGTAGATGACGAAGGAAGCCAGGCAGCAGAAAACTCGTGGTGACGGATTGATCGTATTGAGTTAGTGGGAGTACGGCCAGACAAGATTTGATCGTGTGTTCTTAGAACCTCTCTTGCAGCTTCAGGTGAAGTTATGACCACTGTGTTTAAACTTCCAAGCTTAAGACTCATGATTGGTCCATAAGTTTTTGAGAGATCGGCGAATGAGCGATGTGGATTTTTCCCGACTAGGTGAATATTTCCGATGATTGGTAACCGTGGAGGCCCTGGAGGCAGCGCGGTGGTCCCGGGAGAGCTCCGTCGAGATCTTGTGGTGGTGAAAATAAGAAAACATGATAAGATGAAGCAAAAGAGGAAGAACAGAGCTTGTCCTGAGATTATGCCCATCTGTGTGTTGATAAACTACACAAAATTATCCAAATATATCACATATGTATATATAATATATTTGTAGTAGTAAAATAAATATCTTATTCGTTAAGGGATATATTTATAATTGAGAATTTGGGGACTAGCAAGTAGGCATGGCTAAGGTCCATTATTTTGTTTTGGTGATTCGCCATATAATAATGTGCATGATCGGATCCGAATTTTCCTACCAGTGGGCTCTACTTCGTCATAAAACGGCAAACAGTCCAATTTTATATATGTCAAAAGTATGTATATAATTGTATTTATACAAAAGAATTAATATCAAAATCCAACCTACCAAGTACCAACTATTTTTGTATTTAGTTAATTAACAAAACCGAAATTTCTCAATCGTAGCGGATCAAATTATTTTAATGATAAATATTAGTTTATTTTACCAAATGGAACACATTTTTAACATGATTTTTGGCCTATAAGTAATGGTTTACCAAACCTAAAATATATTTTTTTTCTTTCTTTTTCTTTTAAAGTCTAAATCAAACAATAAAAGAGTATAGAGCGTTTCTCCAGTAAGTGAACCACTGACTGAGGAAACTTGCTAAATTTCCATTTCTTCCGAGCAAGCAATGTAGCGCGGATGCAGCGATCAATAACATTCTTTCTTTACCAAACAAAATTAAAAAAAATTTGAATAGTTTAGCCAAACCTAAAACTGAAATGGAAACGCTACAAAATTCTACGCTCAATGAATAAAAGCTTGAAATTCAATAGCCATTATAATCTATACTTTCCTATTAATAATTCTGTCATTTTTCAATTCATCAACAAACATTTTTCTTTTGGCTTACTACTCCTGAAAATACTAAATTATAGTCTAAACGCCTGAAAATACAAACAAAAAATAGTTTTATTTGAGTCATAGGGTGATTATTCATATGGTTTTGGATGTATTCAAACTAAACACTTATTACTATTAATTTATGGCGCGTTTCTTGATAGGCACGGCATGTAACGGATTGGTCTTGTGCAATGTGAGACCAAAGGTCTCGTCCATGTCCAAGTCCTCAGAAATGGCACCCTTGGAAGCTTCCATTCAAAAGAATAGAGAAGAGAAGCAAGCATGAGAGGCACTATCTTCACAGCCAATGGCATTCCCGGACAAATCCTACGTCCGGACCCAAACGGTGTAAGCTCATAATCTTTACCTTTCACATCAATATCTTTTCCCAAAAACCTCTCTGGCTCGAACCGGGTCGGATTCTCCCACGTACTAGGGTCTCTTCCTATAGCCCACACGTTCACAAGAACCTGAGTGTTTTTAGTCACAAGGAATCCAAGAATCTCCACGTCGGTTTCCGCTTTTCGTGGGAGGAGAAGTGGAGCTGCCGGATGCAAACGGAATGTTTCTTTAACGACAGCTTGTAAATACGGCAATTCTGAGATATCACACTCTTGCACGACACCGTTTTGACCTATCACACGATTGATTTCTTCTTGAGCTTTTGTCATTGTTTTCGGGTTTCGAAGTAATTCCGCCATTGCCCATTCCACGGTACTAGAGTTTGTATCTGTGCCCGCTGCAAACAAATCCTGACAATGACACATTATATAATATCAGTGAACTAATATAGCCTGGCTAGGTAGATCATGTTATGCAATAACCCTAAGAGTACTTACGAGAAGTAAGTGTTCGATCTCGTTAGTGTTGAGTTCAGATTCATCTCCTTGGTAAAGATCAATAAGCGCATCCACGAAGTCTCTACTCGAAACATCTTTCTCGTCTGTCCGCGAAGAGTTTTCAACAATCCGAGCATTGTAAAACTCTCTAAATACCTGAAACAACTTCTCCGAGTAGTCTGTCATCTTCTTACAGTTACCTTGTAGGTCAAGAAACCTCATAAATGGGAAGAAGTTAGCAAGATCTGGATTTCCAATAGAGTCCATGACACCAGTCACCAGGCTCTGAAACACACCGGAATTTTTTGAATCGTAGCTTCCGAGATTGACTGAAAACAAAATGTTCGATATGATATTGAGAGTTGTGACGAATGATGCACGAGAAATATCGACAGCGTCTTCTTTCTCACTGCTTTCACTCATGAAGTTGACAAGTTCTTGCATCTTCTTCATCCTTAGATCTTTGGTGGCCTCGATACGCTGCGGTGAAAACAGCTGAGCCACCGTTACTTTCCTCAACATCCTAAAAAACATTACATAATCAGAAACGATGATTCAAGCGTAGTTAGCTAAAAAATCAAGTTTATAAGACTACAAGTATTTTGGACAAACTACAAGTATTCTTTAGATCTGAAATTCCCCAAGATCATCATGTTCAAAGATCTATAACTATAGTAACTAAAATAGAGAAATCAGAGAAAAAGAAATATAAAAAAATCAGTTATACCTCCAACGAGGAGAAGACGGATGGAGCCATGCAACGGAAAAATCATGATGATTAATGGACCGTAACGCTTCATTTAAGTACCGGCTAGACAAGATTTGGTCATGTGTTCTTAGTACTTCTCTAGCTGCGTCTCGTGAAGCTATGACCACTGAGTTTAAACATCCAAGTTTAAGACTCATGACTGGTCCATATTTTTTTGAGAGGTCCGCAAATGAGCGGTGTGGGTTCTTTCCGACTAGATGAAGGTTTCCGATGATAGGTAACCGCGGAGGTCCGGGAGGTGAGGTGGATACTTGACGAGGGCTCCGTCGGGATTTTACGGTGGTGAAGATAAGATAACATGATAAGATAAAGCAAAAGAGGAGAAACAGAGGTTGTCCTGAGATGATGTCCATTTTATGTTTCTAAAATGATATTAGAAAACTACATAAAATTCTCTATATATTATTAAAGTTGAGAAAAATAGAAATAGCGTTTTCATTTATTGAGCAGGTCGCAAATCTATATATCTATTTATCTACCGTTAAATGCTCGCCGGTGGACCTCAACTTTAGAAAAATCAAAATTTCATTTGGGACCGACCAACGATCACTATATATAGATACGTACACATACGTTAAGCCATAAACAGTCTCTAGGAAAAAAAAAATCTTTAGGAGATGAATTACGTTTTGAACTAAAATACAAAATTCCTATATATTTTGTGTAATGACAAAACATTATTTAGTGTACATATATATATATATTCCTATCCGCTCTGAAACAAAAATACAAAAATCTCGTGCCACAAAAGCTTTTAAATTGAACATAATAAGCGATTGGGTCTTATGCAAGGTGAAATATCTTCTTATCCTCATTATTGCTAATAATGACCATATTGGACAGTAAACGACATATCACATATCAATAAATCATGTTGTGTCATATTCAGACAATTTCATCATCTTGGAAACCTTGGATGCAACGGAAGAAAAGCCAATTTCGAATTTCAACAAAATTCTTGTCCTGATCTTCGAAGCACCATTCATTACTTCATTGTTAATTTCCCCCTTTGACCCATATTGTATTTTCCACACGCTTATATGTTCTGATAGGAACCACTGAAAGAAACAGAGAAAAAGGAAATGGAGGCGATTGGTTCTTTTATGCAAGGTTTTACAATCACATAATTTGCCGTGTTACTATATTACTTTGAAAACGCTTATGGTGAAGTCATAGTTTACAACTGGCTCACGTGTCACAAAAGGATTCAGTGATTCAAATCGATTGCTGTGATTTGATCCGGACGGGGCTTCGTGTCTTTATTATCTTCTTTGAGGCTTGCTCTTTTTTTTTTGGTCGTTTACAGGCAAAAATGACCGTTAAACATTGGGCTGAGGTGGCGGCAATGGTATAATGGGCTTCTTCTGATCTCTGGCCCATTCAATCTTTGTCATTAAATTCAGCTGACGATCCGACAGCGTTTTGATATTTCTTCAGACCTGAAACCTCTGTATCTGTTGGAGGATTTGCCTAAGTAAACCAGTTCGTTTAAAGAAAGCAAAACCGACAGGATTTTGCTGATATAATATGAAGATTTATTCAAAGATTAGTGTTTTCCTTAGGAAACATAATTAGTCCATTAACAACAAAAAATATGGTTTTTAAATGTGGGCCCGGAAAATTAATTGATTATGAAAATTTTCAAAACTTCACTCATAGAGCTAAAAGATATCAAAATGGCCACCTCATGACAAAAATCCTACAACCGATAGGAGAATCGCTGGAGATTATTTTTATTTAAACTCATCAATTATTTGGTTTGCGATGCTTAGACAGAAACATGTATTAAAATCTAAATGGCTGCTAATTAATGGCGCGTTTCTTGATGGGAACGGCATGTAACGGATTGGTCTTATGCAATGTAAGACCGAAGCTCTCGTCCATGTCCAAATCCTCAAAAGTGATGCCATTTGGAAGCTTCCAATCAAAGGAATGAAGAAGAGAAGCAAGCATAAGAGGCACTGTTTTCACAGCCAAAGGTAATCCCGGACAAATTCTACGTCCGGCTCCGAATGGTGTAAGCTCATAATCTCTACCTTTCACATCAGTCTCTTTCCCTAAAAACCTCTCTGGCTCGAACCGGGTTGGATTATCCCACACTCTCGGATCTCGTCCAATGCCCCAAACGTTCACCAAAACCTGAGTGTCTTTAGGCACCATGAATCCAAGAACCTCCACATCAGATTCCGCTTTTCGTGGGACGAGAAGCGGAGCAGCCGGATGTAACCGGAAAGTTTCCTTCACAACTGCTTGTAAATAGGGAAGTTCCGAGATATCAGAATCTTCAACAACACCTTTTTCACCAATCACACGATCGATCTCAGCTTGAGCCTTCACCATTGTTTCAGGGTTTCGAAGTAACTCTGCCATTGCCCATTCCACTGTGCTAGAGTTTGTATCCGTACCTGCTCCAAACAGGTCCTGATAATACATATATGACCCATTTGTCATTTTTATGTTATATTGATATGATTCTAATATCTACAATAATATGGTAAGACAGCTTACCAAGAGAAAGTGTTCAATATCGGTATTGTTGAGCTCTGCTTCTTCTCCTTCGTTAAGATCGAGAAGCGCATCCACAAAATCTTGGTCGGAAACATCTTTAGGGTTACTCCGAGATGATTTTTCCGTTATTTTAGCATCAATGAACCCACGGAAAACCCTAAACAAATTCTCAGAAGAATCCTTCAAAGTCTTCCGATTACCTTGCAGATCAAGAAACCCCAAAAATGGAAAGAAGTTAGCAGCATCTGGTTTCCCAATACCTTCCATGACACCAGTGACCGCGTCCTGAAACAAATTGGACTTTTTGGAGTCGTAGGTACCGAGGTCGACCGAAAACAGAATGTTCGATATGATATTAACAGCTGTGATGAAGGTTGCACGAGAAATATCAACTGCTTCTTCTCTCTCGCTGCTTTCACTCATGAAGCTCACAAGTTCTTGCACCTTCTTCTCCCTTAAGGCTTTCGTGGCTTCGATACGCTGCGGCGAGAAGAGCTGAGTCGCCGACAGTTTTCTCAAAAGTCTAAATACATTTACAGAGACCAACCCACCCATTAGTCAACAAACATAATGTGAAAAGTCTAATATGTGGAATTTATTAACTGTGCAAATTTGACTAAGAAAATTCACCCAAAAAATTAATATTTTTTTTCCTTATTTTTGTAATTCTAATTCCATAGAACTATATGGTTGATATATCATATACGTATGTTAACAAGAGTGATTGAAGTTATTAAAAAAAGAAAGTAATTAGGGCTTCAGAAATTAGAGGAATCATGATCACATTTTTTCCTTTACGATTATCAATCTAAAAAACTTAAAACCATAGACAAATAAAAATCGATATTAATTACTATACCTCCAACGAGGCGATGATGGATGAAGCCAGACAACGGAAACCGCATGGTGATTGATGAACCGTATCGAGTTAGTGGGGCTACGGCTAGACAAGATTTGGTCGTGCGTTCTTAGAACCTCTTTTGCAGCTTCTGGTGAAGTTACGACCACTGTGTTTAAACTTCCAAACTTAAGACTCATGATTGGTCCATATGTTTTTGAGAGGTCCGCGAATGATTGGTGTGGGTTTTTACCGACAAGGTGAATGTTTCCGATGATAGGAAGTCGCGGAGGTCCTGGAGGCAGTGGAGCGTCGACGACCTTGCGAGAGCTCCGTCGGGATCTTGCGGTGGTGAAGATAAGGGAAAATGATAAGATAAAGCAAAAGAGGAGAAACGTAGCTTGTCCAAAGATGATGTCCATCATTTTTTTCTTTTCTCAAGTGATATTTTCCTTAAAATGAGTGAATTTTCAAAGCTTCAAAAATATGCAAGCTGTAAGCAAATATTTATACGTGTATATTAGTGTAAGCTGCAAGCAAAAATTTCAAAAAGTTTGACTTCGCTACTTATGGTCCAGATAGAATGAATTATAGTTTATAAGTTATATACGTGGATGTTTATTTTGACCGAGACAACTTAAGACTAGGATAAACTCAATTTCTTATCGTTCTATATGTTTCCTCTTTTGACTTCATTTCTCATATTTAGTTATTAATTTCTTTTTTTTTACTTGTGCTAAGAAAATAGTTTTTTTTTCCAAATTAAACTCCATTTAAGGGGATTTTATGCAGCTTATTAAAAACACTATAACATATATAAAATTGAAAAATTTGTAGCAACAACGCATTATTTTTTTATAGTAAGAGGCTATGTGTTTGTAGATGTAAAACTAATAACTATGATAAAGAGACACGGTACCATATATAATAATGACTAGTGATATGACAAAGAGACGTGATCCTCTCTTTTTTGTGTGCAACTGAGACGTGATCCTTTAAATCATTATAATACATATCATATTCTATATAAATTTATCACCAGAAATGATAGAATATATGTTTTGAAAATGATTTGGTCGATCAATGATATTATTGTTATTTAAACAAGTTACCAATTGTTAAAATAAAATATTTAAAAAAAAAAACAAAAAAGTTACCAATTGTTGTATGCTTATATCTTTATCACCAGAAATGATAGAATCTATGTTTCGAAACGATATATTCTAAATGATAGAATATATGTTTTGGAAACGATTGTTTCTTACAATTTGGCTCTATCGCATGTGATGTTCTGTTTTTTCATATTTTCGTTGCTCTGTTTTGAGTTTCCTTTTCATCTGCTCTGTTTAGAGCTGGCTGTAAAACTCTGTTTCAACTTTACTAGGTGACAAAAAAACAAAAACGTTTCTAAAAGTTCAAAAAGGGACTTGAACCCCTAATCGAGACGTGAGGAAGAATATTATTCATAAATTCATAATCACTTCAGCAAGAGTGATAAGAGATTCTTAAAATTTGTTCTGTTGGTTCTTAAGCAAATATGATGTATTTGATGTATTACAAATCAAATATCTATCAAACCGTCTGTTTGGAAACACAACACATACCGTAAGAAATACACTATTGACTTATTGAGAATTGTCAGACCCAATCTAAGCGGACGGCTTAGACAGAGCCATACAAAACGTTCCACATAATTGTACATGCTTGATAAAACAAGTTCAGTTATTATTGGTGCAAATTTTTGTAGTAAGAAAGAAAATCATACTGTTATAGGTTTCTTGATGGGTACGGCACATAGAGGTTTGGCCTTGTGCAAGGTAATGCCGAAGGCCTCGCTCATATCCATGTCTCCAGGGACGACACCGTTTTGAAGCTTCCAATCAAAGGAATAAAGAAGAGACGAAAGCACCAGAGAAACTGTCTTAAGAGCCATCGAGATTCCAGGACACATCCTTCGTCCCGATCCAAACGGTATCAGCTCGAAATCTTTGCCTTTCACATCAATTTCTCTTAACAAGAACCTCTCTGGCTCGAACCTCATCGGATTCTCCCATACGTTCGAATCTCTTCCTATCGCCCACACGTTCACGAAAACCTGTAAGTAAAAAAAAAAAAAAAAAAAAAAAAAAATATGGATTGAACTTTGTTTCGTGCTTTCCAAGTTAAATTATAGGTCATTGCTTAAGTAATACCACAAGTATACCGAGGCGTTTTTAGGGAGATGAAAGCCAAAAAAATGGACATCAGATTCCAATTTTCGAGGAATAATCGGAAGTGCAGGGTGCAACCGAAGAGTCTCTTTCACAATGGCTTGTACGTAAGGGAACTTGGGGATATCTGATTCTTGAACGACGCCGTTTTCACCAATCACTTGCCTTATCTCAGTCTGAGCTTTGGTCATCTTCTCCGGATTACATAGCAACTCTGCCATCGCCCACTCTATGGTACTTGAACTCGTGTCCGTGGCCGCAAAAAACAAATCCTGTCACAAATGAGATAGATATATATATATTGAGCTCAATATATTTAATTTATCGCCATAGGTGTTAAATGTTTTGCAAGACTTACGATAAGTAAGTGTTTGATATCATTAATGGTGAATTCTTCTTCGTTTTGCTGTGTAATATCGAGAAGAGATTCAAGCAAATCGTCTTCTATACGCTCTTTCTGAGATGATCTCTTAACAATCCGAACATCAATGATATTTTGGAAAACCCTAAACATTCTGCCTAGGCATATTGCTGCCTCTTCGCGGGTACCTTGCAGATCAAGAAACCTGAGAAACGGGAAA
Organism: Cardamine flexuosa; assembly: GCA_963555745.1. Classification (NCBI taxonomy): domain Eukaryota; kingdom Viridiplantae; phylum Streptophyta; class Magnoliopsida; order Brassicales; family Brassicaceae; genus Cardamine; species Cardamine flexuosa. The sequence goes on along the minus strand of OY743217.1, from coordinate 1,010,951 downwards.
AAGTCTCCTACGTTTGGTTTCCCGATGGCTTTCATCAATCGAACCACCGTGTCCTGGAACTCGTGAGATGACCTAGAGTCATACGTCGCTAAATCTATGGAAAACATAGCTCTAGAAATGATATTGAGAACCGTGACGAAGGAAGCATGAGCCATGTCGATAGCTTCTCCTCGCTCGCAACATTTGCTAATGAATCTGTGAAGTTCTTGCGTCTTGCTCATCTCTAGAGACTGGTTAGCGTCTAGCCTTTGCGCCGATAACAGAGGTGTCACTGTTTTTCTCCTCAAAAACCTTATAAATTGCATACAGATACACAGAGGTTGAAAAACAAAATTTACTAATTAATAATCATTTACGCATAGCGATTTCCATGTGCAAAACCTAATTTCATATTACAATCCGAATTTTGAAATTGTATATTATTTTTATAAAAATGATTTCATATTAAGGAAACATTAAATTAGATAAGAGAGTTATTAATTACCTCCAACGAGTTGAAGAAGGAAGCCAGACAACAGAATATTTATGATGGTCAAAGGCTCGAACCGGATCGTTAAAGATTCGAGAAGATAAAGCATGGTCATGTGTCTTTAGTGCCTCTTTAGCTGCTTCTGGCGAAGATATAACCACTGTGGTTAAACTTCCAAACTTCAAACTCATTATAGGTCCGTAAATTCTCGAAAAAACGGTGAGTGAATGGTGAAGATTGTTACCGACATGAAAAATGTTTCCGAAAACTGGTAGCCTCGGAGGACCCGGTGGAAGTCTAGCTCCGCTACTTGAGTTCCTTTGCTTTTTTGCCATGGCTAATAATAAGAACAACGGTAAGAGAAAACAAAGGAGAAGAGATAAGGTTTGTAGTAGTGAGATCATATTCATCTGAAGGAGGTTTTTCTCGGAATTTTTATAACTCTTCGATCGAACATTAATAATCATGAATGTCTCCACTATTCGGGATGAAATGAAGGGATGGGAGATCTAGACACCACCCGGTTGAATTTGTGTGGACCGACGCTTATCGTACTATTTGTTATAACTTTAAACTTCGTGAAACCACACGTTTTAGATGTGGATTGCTTTCCAATAATAGCATTATTGTTTCACCTTAAGCAGAAATAAAAGAGCAAACATTTATTTTCTTATAGTGGTTGAAATATTTGCTTAATTAAATTCATTAATTTATTTGGTTTGTGAAATTATATTCGTGCTTAAAAAGAAAACATTTACTAAATGACTGCTAATTACTAAGAGCGTGTTTCTTGACAGGAACGGCATGTAACGGGTTGGTCTTATGTAATGTGATACCAAAGGTCTCGTCCATATCCAAGTCCTCAGAAACGACACCGTTTGGAAGCTTCCAGTCAAAGTCATAAAGAAGAGTGGCAAGCATGAGAGGTACAATCTTCACAGCCAAAGGCAATCCTGGACAAATTCTACGTCCGGCCCCAAACGGTGTTAGCTCATAATCTCTACCTTTCACGTCGATTTCTTTTCCCAAAAACCTCTCTGGCTCGAACCGGTTTGGATTCTTCCACACGCTCGGGTCTCGTCCTATGGCCCACACGTTCACCAAAACCTGAGTGTCTTTAGCCACCATAAACCCAAGAACCTCCACATCCGATTCTGCTTTTCGCGGGATGAGTAGTGGAGCAGGCGGATGTAACCGGAAAGTTTCCTTCACAACCGCTTGTATGTATGGCAATTCTGAGATATCAGACTCTTCAACTATACCGTTTTGGCCTATCACACGATCGATCTCGGCTTGAGCTTTTGACATCGTTTTAGGGTTTTTAAGTAACTCTGACATTGCCCACTCTAGGGTACCAGAGCTTGTATCCGTGCCTGCTGTAAACATATCCTGATACATAGATACATATGATCCAATATTACCGTTGAAAATCTTGGTGATGCTCAGTTTATTTTAAATGATTCCAATTAGTATGATCACTATGGTAAAACTTACCAAGAGAAGATGTTCAATATCATTGATGCTGAGTTCTGCTTCATCTCCTTTGCTGAGATCGAGAAGCACATCCACGAAATCAGTGTCCGAGACATCTTTAGGGTTATTTCTCAAAGAGTTTTCTGCTATTTTAGCATCGATTAACCCACGGAAAACCCTAAACAACCTCTCCGCACAAAAATTCATGGTCTTCCTATTACCTTGCAGATCAAGAAACCCCAAAAATGGAAAGTAGTTACCAGCGTCTGGATTCCCTGCAGCTTCCATGACATTAATCACAGTGTCTTGAAAGTACCCATTGGAATTTTTCGAGTCGTAGGTACCGAGATCAACCGAGAACAGAATATTTGAAATGATATTAAGCATTGTGATGAAAGATGCACGAGAAATATCAACAGCTTCTTCTCTCTTACTGCATTCACTCATAAAGTTTACTAGCTCTTGTACTTTCTTCTTCCGAAGAGCTTTAGTAGCTTCGATACGCTGCGGCGAGAATAGGTGACTCACGGACACTTTTCTCAATAGTCTAAAAACAAAGCATACACAAGAGTTATAGTTGAGGAATAGCATGTTTTTTCTCTAATATATGTGGAATTGAATTACGGAATACATGTACAAATTTGAATTAGAATTTTTAAACAATGGAGTGGAAAATTGTTAGAGAAGATTTGGCTTCGGCTGAAGTTACGACCACTGCAAGAAAGGTTCTAATAGTTTTTTTCTTTCTTATTTAGGTCATTAAATTTAAATAATTAATCGCAAAATGACTACACATACAGAGCGATTACATAAAATATGTGATTGATATACGTATGGTTTGAAATTGATATATTAGTGAGACAAAAGGAAACTCATATATAATTATACCAACGACTGAGTGAAGCTATCAAATAATAACAATGTTAATATTTTTTACTTAAAACAGTAAAAATCCGAAAACAATCAAAACACTTGAGAAATCAAGACCATAGAAAAATAGAAAAATTTGATATTAGTTTATACCTCCAAAGAGGCGATGATGGTGGAAGCCACACAATTGAAACATCGTGGTGGTTGATGGACCGTATCGAATTAGAGAGGCTACGGCTAGACAAGATTTGGTCGTGTGTTCTTAGAACCTCTCTCGCAGCTTCTGGTGAAGTTACGACCACTGTGTTTAGACTTCCAAACTTAAGACTCATGATTTGTCCGTATGTTTTTGAGAGGTCGGCGAATGAGCGGTGTGGGTTTTTACCGACAAGATGAATATTTCCGATGATGGGCAACCTCGGAGGTCCGGGAGGAGTCGCGGAGGCCTGAAGAGATCTCCGTCTGGACCTTGTAGTGGAGAAGATTAGGAAACATGATATGACAAAGCAAAATAACAAGAAGAGAACTTGTCCTGAGATAATGAGTTCCATCTTTTAAATTTTCTTAAGTGTTATTTTCCATGAAATGAATGAGCTATCAAAGCTTCGAAAGCCATTTAAATACAAGTGTAAAAACTAATAAATCTTTCAAAAGCAAAAAAAGATTGATCACTTCGTATGGTCCAAATTCATCCCCGGTGCTGGTCCGCCTTGGTAGTTGATACAACCAAAAGTAAAGTTGAAATTCCCTTAAAAGACAGATAACCAATCATGAATGATGAGAATCACGTCGACGTCGTTTTTTCAAATCTCAGTTAATGTTTTTTGTCTTATCTAAGCAACTCAAACCCCATTTACTACGCTTATACAGTATTTATCATTGTGATACATGGGTTATTAAATTTAAATGTAGAAAATAGAGAAAGATTTTTAACCAGCTATATATGAGCCAGCTTACAAATAAGGTTGAGAGAGACCAGACATAATAATGAATGGTTGTATTTATCATTGTGAGGCTCAGCTTACAAATAATGGTTGTAATTTTCAGAGGCAGAACCCACTCCTACTAATATAAACAAGGGTATACTAATCTATAAACAACAAAAATAGATAAAATATGTATTAAGTATTTTTACCGTTGGAAATATAGCCGTTGAAACGGTCACGTTTAAAAGAAATCCAACGGTTGAGTAGAGAGAGCTTTGACGATTCGGCGCATACATGGCGAAGAAATATCTTTTCAATTATTATAAAATAGAAAAACAAAATAAAATACTAAGTTTAGTTTTAATTGTTCAGTTTTGTTTGGGCAAAAATCCGTTTGGTTTTATTGTACATGTTTGATGTTATTTTTGAAAATCAACAAAAAAGTTTAGTACTTTTGCAGAATCACATCGTCCTTAATCATTAAAACTGAGCAACAAAAATACAAGTAATTATCTCTGATACCATCTTTAAAAAATAATGTTAAATTATATTCAAGAAAAATATCATTTTTACAACTAGTACAACATTTTGTTTGATAGTAATACAAGGTGAAACTTTTAAAAATTAAAACATTAAATTTTATCTTATAAACTCAAACCAAAGTTAAAGCGCTGAATTGTATTTCTTATCTTCCAAAGCTCGAATTGCTGAAATTCGGTTTCGAATTTGCTTATCTATCCACTTTATGAGGAGTGATGTTGTGTTTGGATCTTCCAAGTGTCTCCTCCCATTCTGTATCCATATAGAATGTAAGGAAGTTTGATCAACATAATAAACAAAGAAAGTTTCCACTCTATCTTGATGATGGTCCGAGACATAGGTCATAATTGTATGTCAATCTGTTGTGAATCTTGACTTGATGGGTATTATAATAATGTGGAACATTATTAAGACAATACTGAAGGTTTCTTGATGGGTATGGCACAGAGAGGTCTGGCTTGTGTAAGGTGAAACCAAAGATCTCACTCATGTCCATGTTTTCAGGAACAACACCATTTTGAAGCTTCCAGTCAAAGGAATAGAGAAGAGAGGCAAGCACCATAGACAATGTCTTAAAAGCCATCGAGATTCCAGGACACATCCTTCGTCCCGATCCAAACGGTATCAGCTCGAAATCTTTGCCTTTCACATCAATATCTTTGAACAATAACTTCTCTGGCTAAACCCAAACCGGAAAGAACCAAAAAACAAAATGATTTCTATTTGGTAATAGTTATCATGAACCAAGAAATTTAAACCGAATCAAACCAAAATACCCTTCCATAAAGCTATGACTTTGTTAACATGTATCCCAAGTTACTAAAAGGTAACGAATGAAAAAGATGTTGTGTGAAACGAAATATTTTTAATTCATAACAAAACTTTCACCTTTATGTTTGATTCGTAAAGATCTACTATTCAATTGAACAAAAGTATAAAAATTAAATTATTAAGTAAGTAGATATAAATCAAATTATTAAGTCAGTAGCTAGGTCACATGTGTAATGTTCTTATCATACTCTTTCGTTCTTATGTGATGTGGGTGTCAAGTTTGTTGTTATGAGAAATATATGTGAAGCAACGAATAAGAGTAGCTTGACCATGTATACAATTTGTTATAATTGAACTTCGTGAAACCACACGTTTTAGATGTGGATGGCTTTCCATGCAATAATAGCATTATTGTTTCACTAAACTTCCACCTTAAGCACAAATACATGAGAAAACATTTGTATTGTTTTTATAGTGGCTGAAATATTGGGTTAATTAGATTCATTAATTTATTTGGTTTGTGAAATTATTTCGTGCTTAAAAGAAAACATTTACTAAGTGGCTGCTAATTATTAAGGGCGCGTTTCTTGACAGGAACGGCATGTAACGGCTTGGTTTTATGTAATGTGATACCAAATGTCTCATCCATATCCAAGTCCTCAGAAACGACACCGTTTGGAAGCTTCCAGTCAAAGTAGTAAAGAAGAGTGGCAAGCATGAGAGGTACCATCTTCACAGCCAAAGGCAACCCCGGACAAATTCTACGTCCAGCCCCAAACGGTGTAAGCTCATAATCTCTACCTTTCACGTCGATTTCTTTTCCCAAAAACCTCTCTGGCTCGAACCGGTTTGGATTCTTCCACACGCTTGGGTCTCGTCCAATGGCCCACACGTTCACCAAAACCTGAGTGTCTTTAGGCACCATGAACCCAAGAACCTCCACGTCAGCTTCCGCCTTTCGCGGGATGAGTAATGGAGCTGGCGGATGTAACCGGAAAGTTTCCTTCACAACCGCTTGTAAGTATGGCAATTCTGAGATATCAGACTCTTCAACTATACCGTTTTGGCCTATCACACGATCGATCTCGGCTTGAGCTTTTGCCATTGTTTTAGGGTTACTAATTAACTCTGCCATTGCCCACTCTACGGTGCCAGAGCTTGTATCCGTGCCTGCTGCAAACATATCCTGATACATATATATTCATATGATCCAATATTACGTAACATTGGTGATTTTCGATTTATTTTAAATGTTAGTACATATGACTCTAATTAATATTTACAGTATGGTGAGACTTACCAAGAGAAGATGTTCAATATCATTAAAGTTGAGTTCTGCTTCATCTCCTTTGCTGAGATCGAGAAGCACATCTACGAAATCGCTGTCCGAGACATCTTTAGGGTTATTTCGCAAAGAGTTTTCTGCTATTTTAGCATCGATTAACCCACGGAAAACCCTAAACAATCTCTCCGAACAAACATTCATGGTCTTCCTGTTACCTTGCAGATCAAGAAACCCCAGAAATGGAAAGTAGTTAGCAGCGTCTGGTTTCCCTGCAGCTTCCATGGCACCAATAACAGTGTCATGAAACCCACTGGACTTTTTTGAGTCGTAGCTACAGAGATCAACCGAGAACATAATGTTCGAAATGATATTAAGCATTGTGATGAAAGATGCACGAGAAATATCAACAGCTTCTTCTCTCTCGCTGCTTTCCCTCATGAAGTTCACAAGCTCTTTCACCTTATTCATCCGCAGAGCTTTAGTGGCTTCGATACGCTGCTGCGAGAACAGGTGACTCACGGACAGTTTTCTCAATAGTCTAAAAACAAAGCATACACAAGAGTTAGAATTGAGGAATAGCATGTGATTTTTTTCTCTAATATATGTGGAATTGAATTACGGAATACATGTACAAATTTGAGTTAAAATTTAGAAACAATGGAGTGGAACATTGTTCACTAATAATTAAGCGGAATAATATAGTTTTTCTTATTTAGGTCATTAAATAAAAATATCGCAAAATGACTACACATACAGAGCGATTACATAAAATATGTGGTTGATATACGTAAGGTTTGAAATTGATATTAGTGAGACAAAAAAAAACTTATATATAATTATACCCACGAGTGACTGAAGCTATTAAACAATATTAATTATAACGTTAACATATTTTCCTTAAACAGTATAAATCCGAAAACAATCAAAACACGTGAGAAAATCAAGACCATATAGGAAAAATAGAAAAAATCGATATTAGTTTATACCTCCAACGAGGCGACGATGGAAGCCACACCATGGAAACCTCGTGGTGATTGATGGACCGTACCGAGTTAGTGGGCTTACGGCTAGACAAGATTTGGTCGTGTGTTCTTAGGACCTCTCTCGCAGCTTCTGGTGAAGTCACGACCACTGTGTTTAAACTTCCTAACTTAAGACTCATGATTGGTCCATATGTTTTTGAGAGGTCGGCGAATGAGCGGTGTGGGTTTTTACCGACAAGATGAATGTTTCCGATGATGGGCAACCTCGGAGGTCCGGGAGGAGTAGCGGTGGCCTGAAGGGATCTCCGTCTGGACCTTGTAGTGGAGAAGATAAGGAAACATGATAAGACAAAGCAAAATAAGAAGAAGAGACCTTGTCCTGAGATGATGTCCATCTTTTTAAATTTTCTCAAGTGTTCCTTGAAATGAATGAATTGTCTAAGCTTCTAAAAAGCCATTTAAATATAAGTGCAAAAAGCAAAAATTGATCACTTCTTATGGTCCAAGTTCATCCCAGTACCGGTGATGGTATGAATTGACATTACCAAACAATGAAGTTGAAATAAAAAGACAGATAACCAATCACATGAGATTGTATCCGTTAATGAGTCACTCTAAGTACGTCGACGTCGTTATCAAATCGCAAATGTTTTTTTTTCCTAACCTAAATATAAGCAACTCAATCGCAAAATGTTTTTTTTTTCCTAACCTAATTTTGTTTGGCCAACAATCCTTTTGGTTATCAACAGCTCCCCCAACCCAAATTACATCTCAGTTGACGTCATAATCATATCATTAGCTCTTTTGTCGGTTCTGCAATTGCTATAACGCTTCTACTCATGTAATTTCCAAAAAGGCTTTTGATTCATATGTGTAATCTAGAGATTTCCTCAATTTGGGTTTTAAATTTTACTTTTTAGCTACTTTTTAGTTTTATTTTCCCTATTGTTTGGATTATATTTGGCCGTTGATATCTCTATTTGGCAAAATCTTAATGTAAACTGAACCGTGTGTTTCCAAAAATGAACGGGCCAAACAATAGGGAAAATCTTTGATAACCAAATATAGAGTCATAGAGATATACATATGGTTTACATTTTTGAAATTTTTTAATAGATTTGATAATATCTTGACTCAATTTAATGATTTACACGATATTTGCAAAATCAACATAAAAGTTTAGTATTTTTTTCAGATTCACATCGTTCTTAATATATCATAAAAACTGAGCCACAAAGATATAAGTAATTATCACTGACACGATTATTCTAATAACGTGGAACATTACTAAGACGACATTGTAGGTTTCTTGATGGGTAAGGCACAGAGAGGTCTGGCCTTGTGTAAGGTAAGACCGAAGATCTCACTCGTGTCCATGTTTTCAGGGACGACACCATTTTGAAGCTTCCAATCAAAAGAATATAGAAGAGAGGCAGGCACCATAGACAATGTCTTAAGAGCCATCGAGATTCCAGGACACATCCTTCGTCCCGATCCAAACGGTATCAGCTCGAAATCTTTGCCTTTTAGATCTGTTTCTCGTAACAAGAACCTCTCTGGCTCGAACTTCATTGGATTTTCCCACACGCTCGAGTCTCGTCCTATCGCCCACACGTTCACCAAAACCTAATCTCAAAAATAAAAGAAGGAAGTTTTTAAACATACCGAACCAAACCAAAATTTTATTTATCTTTTCCGTTCTACCTATATATCAAACCAAACACAACAACCCAAATTCAAACCGAAAGTAAACCAAAAACTTCTTTTTTTTAGTTTTTTTTGTACATTCTATTTTTATATAAAAAATTTGAACTTTTTTTTTACTTTTTATTTATTTTCTGTGAAGACTAAACCCAAATCATACTAAATCAAACCGGAAAGAACAAAAAAAAATGGTTTATATTTGGTCATAGTTATCATGAACCGAGAAATTCAAACCGAATCAAACCAAAAGACCATTCCATAATAAAGCTACGACTTTGTTAACGTGTATCCCAAGTTACTAAAAGGTACCGAATGTTCGCATAATTCATAAAAGACAAAAAGTATGAAATAAACCTGGGTGTTCTCTGGAACGAGAAACCCTAAGATTTGGACATCGGATTCTGATTTGCGAGGGATCAAAGGAACTGGAGGATGCAAACGAAGAGTCTTTTTCACAATTTCTTGTAAGTAAGGCAACGTCGAGATATCAGATTCTTGAACGACGCCGTTTGTACCTAACACTTTCCGTATCTCACTCTGAGCGTTGACCATTTTCTCCGGGTTTCGTAATAACTCCGTCATCGCCCATTCCATTGTGCTAGAGTTCGTGTCTGTGCCCGCAACAAACACATCCTGTCACAAAAATAAAAGGTAAGAATCCACGATACTGCTCAGGAAAATTCATAAGTGTGTGTTTTGCAAAACTTACGAGAAGCATGTGTTTGATATCATTCATGGTGAATTCTGATTCGTTTTGCTGATTAAGATCCAGAAGAGAGTCTAGCATATCGATACTCGAAACCTCTTTTGGCTCTGTCTGAGAAAATCTTTTGGCCAACCGAGCATCGATGAATTCTTGAAAAACCCTAAACAATCGCTCTATGCAGAGCGCCGCTTCTTTTCGAGTACCTTGTAAGTCAAGAAACCTCATAGACGGAAACAAGTCTCCTACGTTAGGTTTACCGGAGATCTCCATCAGGCGAACCACCGTTTCGTGAAATTCGTAAGACGAAGAGTTAGAATCATACGTCGCCAAATCCACAGAAAACAGAGCATTTGAGATAATATTGAAAGATGTGACGAAGAAAGCACGCGCTAGGTCAATAGCTTCTCCTCTCTCGCAATATTTGTTGACTAAGCTCACAAGTTCCTCCACCTTTCTCATCCTTAAAGTTTGAATAACGTCTAGGTTTTGCGGCGATAACAAATTTGTCCCTATCGTTTTCCTCAAGAACCTGAAGATGCCATACAAAAACTGAACTTCAACAGAGTTTTAAACTTTAGAATTCTGTTAAATCCGAGTTTCGCTATAGATTCATTTTCATTTTCCCGTTTAGAAAGTAAATATCCAAATTAAAATTAATTTCAAATATAAATAGATCGGTATGGTTTTTTATTTCATTTTGGACTTCTCTTTAATTCGGTTTAATTTTTGAGTTCTTGGATATTAAAAAAAAAAGGTAAATCATTAACTTTTGTTAGTACCTCCAACGAGCCTTAGGAGGAATCCAGACAGTGGAATGTTTATGGTGATCAAAGGCTCGCATCGGGTCGTTAAAGGTTCGAGCGGACAAAACATGGTCGTGTGTTCTAAGTGCCTCTTTTGCTGCTTCTGGTGAAGATATAACCACTGCGGTTAATCTTCCAAGTTTCAAACTCATTATACGTCCGTACGTTTTCGAAAAGGAAGCAAGTGAATGGTGAGGACTGAATCCGAGTTGAAATATGTTTCCGACTAATGGAAGTCTCGGAAGACCCGGTGGAAGCGTGGTGCTGCTGCTGCCAGAGCTCCTCCGTGTTTTTGCGGTGGCAAAGAAAAAAATAAGAATGTTAAGAGAAAATAGAGGGGCAAAGGCATGGTCGGAATTAATGAGAAGTCCATTGCACGACCGTTTTTTAGTTCTCTTTTTGTTTTTGGTTCTCTTTGCTTAATGAAATTGGAGAATGGCTAATAATCTATCGCATTAACAAACAAAAAAAAGAGTTTGGGGCATTGATCACACTAATTACTATTTGGCAGCTTAACCATGTGTTTAGGTGTACGTTACTCTCTTTATCTAGTGTTAGGTTAAGCTGCTGAAAATCTGGTTTTGCCCTTTAAATGTGTCTCTTGATATTCGCAAATTAATAAGACAACTAAAAGTTTTTTGTTCGGTATATTGTGTAACAGATAAGATCAGAAGAAAATTCGGGTTTACACTTAGCAAATAGGTTTGATGATATCGTTTCCAACAAATTTTTAAACTTTTCTTAATTTTGTGTGATTAATTTATCTAGTGATAGAAATATAAAACTTAAATGAAGAGTTTACTTTGCTGTTGGTAACTTGGTACTGAATCTTGTATCATCGTGGAACATAAATTTTCTACGTATAAAAAAAAGGTCAACATGCACAACTTTTTATTTATGTAACGGTGGTGGAAAGTTGGGGACCACGGTCACGGGACCCCCGACAAGTGTTGGTTATAACGTTCCGGCTAGTAAACAGTACTTAGTATTTAATTTGCTTTCTTAAAATTTATGTTACTCATTACCTCTACTTCTTCTTCTTCTTCTTTGAATCTCCATATTCTTTTTGAAAAAAATAACATTTAAAAAGTACATCTGAGTCTGCTTTAACCTGCAAAAGGCTTTGTGTTTGTCGCTTTTATTGTTTTGTTTTCATCTTTTCCATAGATTCCATTTCCAAGTTTCGAAAGATATTATTACCAAAGGTCAAACCCCTACTTACAACTTTTACCCCTTCTTTGTTAACCAAAAACACTAAAAATTAACTTTTCTATTAGAAGTTAGAATAGACAAAATAACAAATCACCCACTTCGACTGATTTCAAATATCAAGTGGATTAAGGATTATTCCTAATTTCAATATTTCTCTAATGATAGCATTAGCTTTGACTTTTTACTATTATTTTTTTCCACAAATAAGAGATGGTGCCAGCGAGTGAAATGACTTTGAACGTTAGTGAAATGATCCCCACTGTTTTGTTTTGTACCAGCGAGAACTCGTGCGTGTATTTTGGTCGAAAATCTTACAATTTGGGTAAAGTAAACCCTAAAGTTCAAAACAAACGAAACAAAAACCACATAAGAAAATCTAATAAGAGTCCGACCAAAGCGATAAAGGGCGAAATGATAATTTGTAAAGGTCAAAATCCCATCACCTCAAAAAGTGACCTGAATAATGCCCTTCATTTGCTGACGTTGCCAACACGTTAGCATATAAAACGAAACAAATACTTTTTACAAAATTTTAATATTACCTATTTAACGGTTGCCGATAAAATTTCAAACCAGAAAATTCAGTAGATTGATATAAAACCGAGGGTCTAACTAAATTATCAACAATCTAGGCGATTAATTAGAGGTTTAGTCGAACAAGTTTTGTAGACAATAACATCAACCAATCTTACTAAATTAATCAACTATCTCATTGACTAGCACTATAACAAAATTGATCATCTAATAAATCGACAATTAATACAAGCACATGGCTAGCCCATCGAACATATCCTGATTAATCAGACGTCTAGTTGTTTAACCACTGGTCTAGCTAATTGATTAACCGAAGAAATCTATCACCGGTTAGCTCCAACCATAATCACATGACGCAAATTCGCGCGCGTCTGTGTATGTGTCTCCACGCGCTTCTTAAAGGCGAGTAAGGTTGACTTCACCGTCGCTTCCCCAATTAAATCTCGTGGGTCCTTACAGTGGAAGGTTTCAAAACTAAACCCGAAATCCCTCGTGAGTCTCACCTGACGCGCCTAAAGGAATCCGCGTGTTCATTACGCTCCGCCATTAAAATCTCACGACTCGGTGGACTATCTTCATCGGTCTCCACTAACTGACGAAAGCAATAATATCGGCTCACATGACTGTCACATTTAACAGTCACCATACCCCCATTTATTCTCCGACACGTCACCATAACCAATACTACTCTCCTGTCACACAAGCATCTCTCTCTGTTATCCTCATTTTATTTTTTATAAATAAATAAAACAATTAAGTCATTCTCTGAATTTAAATATTTTTTATTAAATTTTTTGTCAGTTGGAAACTTATCATCTCACCTTCTTCTTCTTCTATGGAAACTCCAGATTAAATGAGACTTCTTTAACTTCTATAATTTACAAAAATGCCATCTCGTCAGCTGGATACTCCGCCGCCGTCGATTAATGACGGCCATCACCGTTTCCAGACTCTTCCACTTATATTAGCCGGTTCTCTGACCTTAACCGGAGTTCTACTCATTCTCTTCACTATACTTCTATACCGGAAACTCTACCGAAACCGTACAGCTCCTTCAGATCTTATCTCCAAGTCTCCTCAACACTACCAATGTCGACGCTTCTCTTACTCTCAGCTCTGCCGCGCTACTAACTCCTTCGCCGAGTCGACTCAGCTCGGTCACGGCGGATTCGGCTCGGTTTACAAAGCTGATTTCCCAACTGGCGGTGATTCCCTCGCCGTTAAAGTCATGGATAGCTCCACTGGTTCTTTACAAGGCGACCGTGAGTTTCACAACGAGCTTTCGCTCGCTTCTCACCTAATCGGCTCGCCTCACGTCGTCTCTCTACTCGGATTCTCCTCCGATCGTCGTGGCCGGAGGCTAATTCTCGTCTACGAGCTAATGGCTAATCGTAGTTTACAGGACGCGCTTTTGGATCGGAAATGTGAGGAGCTTATGGATTGGAACAAAAGGTTTGAGATTGCGACGGATATAGCAAAGGGGATCGAGTTTCTTCACCATTGTTGTGATCCAATCATTATCCATGGAGATATTAAGCCTAGTAACATCCTTCTCGATTCTGATTTCAAGGCCAAAATTGGAGATTTCGGTCTCGCGAGGGTAAAGTCTGAGGATTTAGTTAGTAGTAACGATACTAGGATTCTGATTGAGGAAGAAGATAAGAGAAAAGATGTTGTTGAAGATAATGGGTCGATTCTTGAAGAGACTGAGAGCGTTATTACTGTGTTTGAAGAAGGTAATGTTGTTAATCTCTCGCCGGAGAATTGTGGAATTAGTGTCGTGACAGAGACGGCGGCGTCTCCAGGGACAACACCGGGACTTTCGCCGGAGAATTGTGCTATCAGCGTTTTGACGGTGGAGGCTGGAGCATCTCCGGGGCCTAGATCGATACCGTCGCCGGAGACTTGTGCAACTAGCGTCTTGACGGCAGAGGCGGGAGCTTCTCCGGGAGCGGCGTCGGAGTTATCGCCGGGGAGTAGTAAGCTTAAAGTGGGTTCGAAGAGAGATTGGTGGTGGAAACAGGACAACAATGGTGGAAGCAGAGGAGGGATTGAATCAGGGAGTGTGAAGGATTACGTTATGGAATGGATTGGGAGTGAGATTAAGAAAGAGAGACCTAACGATAACAAGGAATGGATCAGCAATGGTGATGATTCGTCATCAGTCTCTAAGAAGAAGAAGAAAGAGAAGAAGAGAAAGCCTAGAGAATGGTGGAAGGAAGAGTTTTGTGAAGAGCTAACTAGAAAGAAGAGGAAAAAGAAGAAGAAGAAGAAAAGAGGGATAAGCTCAATCTCAAGTATTGAGTCTTGGTTTCATAGAGATGATGATGCTTCCTCTGTTCATGACCATAATCTTAACCCTTCCAAGAGAAAGAAGAGGAATAGTATAGATTGGTGGGTAGATGGGTTAAGCGGGGATTTAAAATCAGTCATGGGAAGAAAAAACAGTCAAGAGTCTGGTTTGTGGTGTGATGTGAATGTTCAGAAGAGTGGTGGAGTCAGTAGCACACCGAGTATGAGAGGTACGGTGTGTTACATTGCACCAGAATGTGGCGGCGGAGGTGTGTTGTCTGAGAAATGTGATGTCTATAGCTTTGGAGTTCTGCTTTTGGTTCTTGTCTCAGGGAGACGGCCATTACAGGTTACTGCATCGCCAATGTCTGAGTTTGAGAGGGCTAATTTGATATCATGGGCTAAGCAATTGGCTTGCAATGGTAAATTATTGGAGTTAGTTGATAAATCTATACATTCTTTGGAGAAAGATCAAGCGGTTCTTTGTATTACTATTGCATTGCTTTGTCTGCAAAGATCTCCGGTTAAGAGACCGACGATGAAGGAGATTGTTAAGATGCTTTCAGGTGCCTCTGAGCCACCGCATTTACCATTTGAGTTCTCGCCCTCGCCGCCTATGGGTTTTTCGTTTAAGTCAAGGAAGAAAGCACGGTGAAGTTAGGTTTTGGTTTTTGAGCTCAGTCATCAAGTTGTAGAACTGTTTGATTCCTTAAGATTAGATTTTTGCAAATATTTATGAAGTTTTTAGTTGCTTAACATTTTAGTTTAGACAAATAAGAATTTTCAAATTGACATTTCAAGAAGATGATTATGATTAGAGTTTGATTACCTTTTTATTTGTTGAAATCTATGTACAAAAGTAGATGGCCCCACTGTTTCTTTTAGTGCTCTCAACAATTTTCATGGAACTGGTACTTCACATATAAAGGTTATGACTTTGGGAGACATTGTGCAAATGTTCCGACGGTTTAAATTCAGAAATCAAAATGCATTCGTCGTAAGAATTACAGTTTTAATCAAACAATCAGATCTTTGAGTCAAACAAAGCACTTGAACTATATAAAATGGAACAACACAAGAATACGTGTTCATTTGATATGGGAAAATGGGGTTGTTATGTTGTTAATGCACATTAACTTCTTATGATAGTACACAAATACATTAGCCGTTATATTAGGTTTTCTTCTAAAGTACACAGTCTAAATCTAAACCACTATTAATGGAGAGATATTTGCAAATTCAACACGATTCTTTAGGCAAATCCAATTACAACTTTGAATGAAAAAAATCTCTTGTCTTTAATGAGAACGTTGATCTTTTCAAACTCTCAAATCCTTAATTTCCCAATTCTTCTTCTTCTTCTTCTTCTTCATAACCACTGAAACATATCTCTCTCTGTCTGAAGCATCCATGGAAGCTCCTCCACCTTCAAGCGATCCATTCAAGTTCCTCAACATTACACTAAACTCAGATGGGTCTCTCACCAGACACCGTGATTTCCCCAAATTGCCCACGACGGAGACATCCAAAGACATCCAATTAAACCAAAACAACACCTTCATCCGAATCTTCAAGCCCCAGAATATTCCACCGGAATCCAAACTCCCGATCCTCGTCTATTTCCACGGCGGTGGATTTATCTTCTACAGTGCGTCCTCAGCCCCATTCCATGAATCCTGTACCAAAATGGCCGATCGTCTTCAAACCATAATCCTCTCCGTCGAATACCGTCTAGCTCCCGAACACCGTCTCCCGGCGGCGTACGATGACGCCGTCCAAGCAATCTTATGGCTCCGTGATCAAGCTCGCGGCGCAATCAACGGTGGTGATTGCGACGCGTGGTTAAAAGACGGCGTCGATTTCTCGAAATGCTTCGTCATGGGTTCGAGTTCCGGAGGAAATATTGTCTACAACGTCGCGTTGCGTGTAATAGACACAGATATCTCTCCTGTTAAAATCCAAGGGCTGATAATGAACCAAGCTTTCTTCGGTGGGGTTGAGCCGTCTGATTCTGAGGCACGGCTTAAAGACGATAAGATCTGTCCGTTGACAGCGACTCATTTGCTATGGTCGCTTTGTTTACCCAACGGTGTAGATCGAGACCACGTGTACAGCAATCCCATTAAGAGCAGTGGACCCCATGAGAAAGATAAGATGGGACGTTTTCCGTCGACTCTTATTAACGGTTACGGTGGGGATCCGTTAGTAGATCGACAGAGACACGTGGCGGAGATGTTGACGTCACGTGGAGTGCACGTGGAGACGAGGTTTGATAAAGATGGGTTTCATGCTTGTGAGTTGTTTGATGGGAACAAAGCTAAGGCTTTATACGATACCGTTGAGGCCTTTATAAAGAGCTGTTCATCAACTGGCCCATCGACCAACATCTAGTATGTCCCCGATTTTATTTTATTTTTGTCAACGGATTTCATTTATTAAGTTATCGGTTTAGTGACTTTTCTTGAAACCAATGTACTTACATAAGAAAAATATGTAAGTAAAAAAAAACTATTAAACTATTAAATGGATCCCCGATTTATTGATGTTTTATGATAAATTTTATGCAAATAAACTATTAAATTTTATTTCTTTTCAAGATTAATTCATTTGAATCTTGTGCAAGTTAATCTTATCAACTCCAAAATTATATGTTATATAGTCATTTTCTATCAACTCCAAAATCACATGTTATATAGCCATTCTCTATAATGTTGATGTGGTCCATTAACTTATGTTAGAAATTTAATGGAAATTTCTAAATAACGTTAGTTTCATATACATAGTCCTCGTTGGTAAGGTGATGAGAGTTTTTGGACCAGAAAAACAACAAAGCTTTTTCTTACTATTTTTTTTTCATTTAATATAGTTCAGAAAAGGAAAACATAAACTGAAAAAGAAATATAACCAAAAATAAATTACTAAATTATAACCATAAACAAAGAAATATAACCAAAATATAATTGAAAAAGAACCTTTAACTACAAAAGATTAAAACTCTCTAACCAACCCAGATTTGAACAAAAATTAAAACCTTTTAACGAACCCAAATTCTGATAATATTGAATCTAGAAAATTAGATTTTCAAACCCAAATTAAAACTCATATCTGAACACAATTCATCATCATCACCATCACCGCCACTTCTTCCTCCACTAACGAACTTTCCTCTTCAACAGATGGCGGTTTGTTGAGAAGAGCTCTTCCTTACACTTCCATCCCAGGAAATCTCCGGATTCGTCACCGTTAAGCTTATTCTCATCGTAAACAGTGGTTGTCGAGATGCAGGATTTGGTGACGTGGGTGAGGAAAGGGTTTGAGGAGGAGACTCTATTGTTGGATATGGTAGATCTAATCTTGTTTCAAGAAGTTCACGCTAAACAACAAATTTAATTTTTATTGACCTTAATTTTAATTTTCCTCAAAATTGTTTTTTTTTTCTAAATTCTAGACCTAATTTAAGATTTTCAAAAGTTATGTTGTTTTGGTGACAGAAAAACGACAACCTACGATCAAAACAACATGTTGTTTTATATTTTTAAAACGATGTCTTTTTGACAATTTTGTTAATTTTCTAACATATACAAACAGAACCACGTCGATATTATAAAAATGATTATATAACAAATGATTTGTGAGTTGATAGAATTGACTTGCACAAGAATAAAATAAAAATCGATATTTTATTTGCACAAAACCTTTTTATGATCTAGCTAATAATTTATAGTTCCTGCAATTATTATGTAATTTTTGTTATGGTGAGTGAAGTTCTCAATGTTTCAGTTTATGATATGTGTGGCCAAATGGAAAAACTGTATTGCATATTTTTTATTTGCGTCTATAAAAATGTGTATACAATAATAGTAGACGTATCTAATCTATCTAATAATTTTACAATGATCAAAAAATGCTCGTTAACACCTAAATAACCTATAATCATCCATTCAGTTTCGTTTGATCTAACATTTTATATTATGATTTCCGCCAACAAACTTATACACATATTAATAGGTAAACTTACTAGTAGCATACTATGATTAGCAATTTACATAATAATTGTTTTAGTATATAGTTAAGAACAATGTTAAATGTGCAATTTAATGATAATCTCACCATGCATAAAACAAAACAAAAATCATAGATATTAGACTATAAGATATTTGAAATTTTGGCAGTTAAAATTGAAACAATTCTTTGAACAAAATTTTATTTTGAAACAATTATTTTTATGTATGCATTGAAGTGCTAATAATTCTATCTAATTTGGAGGTATGTTACTCGTTTTGCGTTCAAATACACAAGCAACTGTAGAAAATGATTCCTCATTTAGACCAAAATACAAATTCTTAAATTAGTCAATATCGTTAAACTTGGCAAAATCATTGCCACAATTAATCCGTGCATTCATCCTGATCACAACTTAAAAACTCCATTAAACTTAAAAAGTAAATACACACAAAACCAAAAGAAAATTTCTTCATAATCAAAGTTTACCTTTAGTTAACATCCTGCTAATCACGCAAATTAAAAATAAAACCATGTCACGTGACTCTCGTGCCGCATTTGATCCATACAAACACCTGAACATCACAATTAACCCCGACGGCTCTTGCACGCGCCACTTCGTCTTTCCGACGGCTAATTCAAACCCAGATCCCCCTCCCGGAAAGCTCGCCGCTTCCAAAGACGTCACCATTAATCACGAAACCGGCGTTTCCGTACGGATATTCCGGCCAACAAATCTCCCTTCCAACGATAACGCCGTCGCTCGTCTCCCAATCATCATCCACTTACATGCCTCCGGTTGGGTCCTTTACCCAGCCAGCTCCGCCGCTAATAACCGTGGTTGCTCGCAAATGGCCAGCGAGTTAACGGTAATTATCGTATCCGTTCATTACCGTTTAGCTCCTGAACATAGACTCCCAGCTCAATACGACGACGCATTAGACGCTCTGCTTTGGGTCAAACAACAAGCCGTTGACCCAAATAACGGCGAGCCTTGGCTTAGAGACTACGCCGATTTCTCACGGTGTTACATCTGCGGTTCGAGTAACGGCGCTAACATCGCTTTCCAAATGGCACTCAAATCGTTAGACCACGATTTAACGCCGTTAAAAATCGACGGTTGCGTATTTTACCAGCCGTTCTTCGGCGGTAAAACGAGGAAAAAATCGGAGCTCAGGAATTTCGCCGATCCGTTAATGCCGGTGCCGGCGATTGACGCCTTGTGGGAATTGACATTGCCGGTAGGTGTTGATCGGGATCACAGGTACTGTAATCCGATGGGTTATTTGCCGCAAAAGGAGAGAGTGGGGAGGCTTGGACGGTGTTTGGTGCTCGGTTACAGCGGAGACACGATTGTTGATTGGCAACAAGATTTTTTGAATTTGTTGGTTACGGCTGGAGTTAGGGTTGAAGCTAGGTTTGACGACGCCGGCTTCCATGGAATCGAGCTTGTTGATCCACGTCGAGCCGTCGCTCTTCTTAATATGATCAGAGACTTCATTAATTAGTTTTCCTTTTTTAAGTTTTCATCTAATCAGAATCTTTACCCATTACTTTTCTTAAACATGTAGTACAGTATAAACTATTTTTTTATTTTTTGTATGAACTAGTAACATATAACTATGTTACACAGACGATTGTAATTGTATTGGTGTCTACTTTTATCAGTCATTCAGTTGTAAAAATAAAATTGGTTTTATCAATTGTAAAATTTAATACATCAAGCATTGACATATTTCAATATAATTGTGCACATTTTAAAAACAAAAACTGATAATTTCATGGGTTCACAAAACTTTATCAATAGCACAATTACATGAAGTCATAATTTTCTTCACTCATTCAATATTGTATATAATTTTCAAATATTTGAATTCATTTACACAAACTGCTGACTCGATATTTGTTCAGTGTTACCTAATTACAAAATTTTAAATTTTAAATCATGATACTTAAACCTAGTTCACTTTTAAGTTTTAAGTCCAACTTGTGATCAGCTTTTAAAAAGTCATAACATCGAACGGTCAGAATATTATGTGTTGGCTTTCATCGTCAATATATATATATTAAAATAACACAAACGAGATCCGTTAAACCTTGAAGAGATCGATCGGGTCCATTCAACATTGAAAGATCTTCGACTTCCCAAAGTGTATCACTTTCGCTCAAAACTCTACTCTTTCTCTCTTCCATGGCGAACGGTGGGGCTGACTCTCCAGCTCCACCATCAGGGAACGGCGGAGAATTTCTGCTGTCTCTTTTGCACAGAAGACCTTACCAGCAAAACAACAATCCTTCGCCGTCACCAGGTCCTCAGCATCAGTCATTCGCTCTTGATCCAGCCATTGCGGCCGTTGGTCCCACCGTGAATCATTTTCCTCCGTCGAATTGGCCGTCCAACGGTCTTGATCGACCCGGTAATCATAATAATCCTCCTTGGCCACTCGCCTTTTCACCTCCTAATCTTTCCCCCAATTTGTTAGGGTTTTCTCAATTTCCGCTTAATCCTTTTACTGGGAACCAATTCGACGGTAATCAGAGAATATCTGCGGAAGATGCATATAGATTAGGGTTCCCTGGAATTGGAAATTCCTCAATTCAGTCGATGGTTCAGCAGCAACAGCAGCAGCAGCCGGCGCCGCCGCAGAAGCTTGTTTTTGGTTCTTTCTCAGGAGATGCTACTCAAAGCCTTAATGGGTTACTTAATGGGAACTTAAAGATTGATTCTAATCACCAAGAACAGCATATGAGGAATTCTAACACGGATCCAAACTTGTCTCATCATCGTAATCTAGATTTACATGAACACAGAGGAGGCTATAGTGGCAGAGGAAACTGGGGTCCTATTGGCAATAACGGCAGGGGTTTAAAATCTACACCAGCTCCTCCTCCTCCGGGATTTTCGAGTAACCAACTAAGAAGTAAGGATGGCGATAGTTTCCAGAGGAATCATGGTAAAGTAATGGGCGAGCAGCATTCTAATTTGTGGGATCAAAATGTTAATTTAAATGCTGAGGCTGATAGATTAAGGGGATTATCTATCCAGAACCAGAGCAGGTTCAATCTTAGTCAACAGATTGATCATCCTGGACCACCTATGGGTACAAGTCTACATTCTGTATCAGCAGCTGATGCTCAGGATTCCTTTTCCATGTTGAACAAGGAAGCTAGTGGTGGAGGTGAATATAAAGAGGAATTTGGGCAGTTCAGTAAAGGGAAAAAGGAAGGCAATGGAGAGTCTGGCCCTGGTGATGACGATATTGAGGATTTTGGTGAAGATATTGTTGAGTCTTTATTGCTTGAAGATGAGCCTGACTATAAGGATGCCAAAGATGGAAAGAAGAATAGGACTTCTCGTGAGAAGGTAAGTTTCAGTTTATGAGTGAAGCTTGTGTAATTTATTCCTGAACTAGAAAGGATGCTTTTTTAGGCTGGAAAGATTGTTTATTGGGGTTTTATTATCAGGAATCTAGAATGGACAATCGGGGTCAGTGGCTTCTTGGCCAAAGGTTAAGAATGGTTAAAAGGTATATGGCGTGCCGAAATGACATCGGCAGGTATGATGCTCCTTTCATGGCAGTGTACAAGTCCCTGATTCCTGCAGAAGAGGAGCTGGAGAAGCAGAAACAACTAATGGCACGGCTAGAGAATCTAGTTGCCAATGAATGGCCTCATGCAAAGTTGTATCTATACGGGTCATGTGCAAACTCTTTTGGCTTTCCAAAGAGCGATATCGATGTTTGCCTTGCAATCGAAGATGATGGTGTCAACAAATCTGAGATATTGTTAAAGCTGGCAGATATATTGGAATCAAATCATCTTCAAAATGTGCAGGTAAAATAAATGCCTTTTTAATCTATATAAGCATGTTGATTAGGCTCTCTACTTAATATGCATTTTTGACTATAAATCATGTTTTTTTGTGTAGGCACTAACACGAGCTAGGGTTCCAATAGTAAAACTTATGGATCCAGTTACTGGGATATCTTGTGATATCTGCATCAACAATGTGTTGGCTGTTGTGAACACGAAGCTCCTGCGAGATTATGCACGGATAGATGTGCGTTTAAGGCAGTTGGCTTTCATTGTGAAACATTGGGCAAAATCAAGAAAGGTTAATGAAACTTATCAAGGAACACTCTCCAGCTACGCGTAAGTTCTCTCCTCCATGCTTATAAAATGAAGTTTACTTTCGATTGCACAAAACAATCAAAAGTCTATTCTTATACTATATGATACTTTTGCAGGTATGTTTTGATGTGCATCCATTTCTTGCAGCTGCGTAGGCCACCAATTCTTCCTTGCTTACAGGTGTGTATTGTTAGTAGCACCCTTCTTATGTTATATATGTAATGAATATTCTTCTTTTATTGAAACTATAACTTGGTGCAGGAAATGGAGCCAACATACTCAGTTCGGGTAGATAACATCCGGTGCGCATACTTTGATAAAGTTGATAGACTCGGTAATTTCGGATCAAGTAACAGGGAGACCATAGCTGAGCTGGTGTGGGGATTCTTCAACTACTGGGCATACGCTCATGACTATGCAAATACTGTTGTATCAGTCCGCACTGGTTCTATACTTGGGTAATAAGTTAAAAACTCAAAATCCTACTTGCAACATTTCCAAAACATTCTCAGAGAGTGAAAAGATGAATGTGTGTTGTGTGTTGCAGTAAGCGAGAGAAGGATTGGACGAGAAGGGTGGGGAACGATAGGCACTTGATATGCATAGAGGATCCGTTTGAGACAAGCCATGATCTGGGCCGGGTCGTGGATAAGTTTAGTATCCGAGTGTTGAGGGAAGAGTTCGAACGAGCTGCCAAGATAATGCATCATGATCCTAACCCATGTGCTAAGCTTTTCGAACCATATGTTCCTGGAGATAATAATAATAATGGACAAGGCCACAACTAAACTTTATAACAATGAATCGGATTCTTTTGGCTTGTATATATTTTATGGGTAGAAAGCTTCACTCTCTTTTCGTTTGATTTGGATTTTTGCTTGTGTCCCAACGAAAAAAAAAGAAAGTCCTAATTTTGTTGATTTTTATATGATGGTGATTGGTTGATTAAAGATTAAACCTGTTCTAGTATTGTTGTGGCCAGGGAAAAAATGTTAAAAGATGAATTTTCGAACAAAAATGAAATAATTTTATTAGTCGTTAAACAAGGGCCGAGTAACGATGTCGACGACCTCTTCCAATGATAAATTGCCACGTGTCCTCGTCGTGAAATGTCCCGGCGGAATGGCTGTGTTAGGCGACAGATTCGTTGCCTCCACCAAGTTTGAGATCCTAAAAGCATTCGAATCTCCGCTTCCTCTTCCCGAATTCTTAGCCAATCATCACTCTCACTCCGTCTCCGCCATTATAGCACCTGTAGCTGCTCCCGTCACTGCCGATCTGATTCGCCTCCTCCCTCATCTTCGTTTGGTTGTTACAACCAGCACCGGCGTTGACCACGTTGACCTAATTGAGTGTCGTCGTCGAGGCATCTCCGTCGCCAACGCCGCCTCAGTCTTCGCCGAAGACGTCGCAGATACTGCCGTCGGTTTACTCATCGACGTGTTCCGGCGTATTTCCGCCGCTAATAGGTTCGTTAAGCAAGGTCTTTGGCCACTCAAAGGGGATTATCCCCTCGGTTCCAAGGTTTGCTATCTAACTTGTGTGATCAAACCTTAAATTGTTAATCACTCTCTTAATTTGTTAGTTTTGTGGTTTTATTTTCTAGTTGGGGAGAAAACGAATCGGAATTGTAGGACTAGGAAGCATTGGCTTGAAGGTAGCAACAAGGCTTGAGGCCTTTGGTTGCCAAATTTCATACAACTCAAGAAGCCAAAAACCAAAAGTTCCATATCATTACTACATTGATATACAAGCGATGGCAGCTAATAGTGACGCACTCGTGATCTGTTGTGAACTGAACGAGAAGACATTGCGTTTGATCAATAGAGATGTTCTTGCTGCTTTAGGAAAGCAAGGAGTGGTCGTTAATGTGGCTCGTGGGGGTATAATCGATGAAAAAGAAATGGTGAGATGCTTGAGAGAAGGTGAGATAGGTGGTGCTGGTTTAGATGTTTTCGAAGATGAGCCAAATCTTCCCAAGGAGCTTTTTGAATTGGACAATGTTGTTTTGTCTCCACATTGTGCTTTTATGTCATTGGAAGGTCTTGAAGAACTTGGGAGAACTGTGGTCGGGAATATTGAAGCTTTCTTCTCCAATAAACCTCTTTTAACTCCTGTTCTTTAGAAAGTCCGGAAATCCCGAAATCAGAACCACATATCTACATTATCAAAGTTTCTTTTGCAGTCTTTGGCAAATTTTAGCAGCATTATAAAGTTGGCGCTTTTTAGTTGATTTTGTGCCGTTCATTTAGGCGTTCTGTTGGTTTTTAAAGCTTTGTACTTTTACAATTTAGCAAATGGCGATTAGAATCGGCGTTAGTCATTTTTGTTTCTTTCGCAATCGGCTTTGTGTACTAATTCCAATCGGCAATATTTTAGGTATTTGGCAGACATGTGTTTTAATCATCTGTGGAGTTTAGTCGGTGTTGGTCATTTTGTGTGTGTTTCGTCTAGCGATCATTTGATCGGTGTTGGTCATATTTTGTGTTATTTTAGCAATCATTTTGGTTTGTGTTGGTCATTTTTGTGTTTGGCGTAAGTCATTTTTAGGTATTTCGTCTCGCGAACGTTTAGTGTATTGGTCATTGAGTATATCGGCTTAGTTATTTTTATTTTTATGTGTCTTTTAGTTATTTTTGTGTCGGTTTCGTCAAATTTTATGTGATTAGACTATTAATCGATTAGTCATTTATCTACTTATTAATTTTATGTGTTTTTTTTTTCATTATTGTTGGTTATTTTGTGATGGTAGTCAATTTTTATGTGTTTCTAGCGATTGATTAGTAATTTATGTTTTTTGGCTTGGCTATTTTTATGTGTTTTTGGCTACCGATTTGTTAGTTATTTTGTGTCGGCTAAGCCAATTTTTAGGAGCTTCGTCTAGGATTATCATTTATGTTTTTCGGCTTAGTTATTTTTATGGGTTTTGATTATCCATTTGTTATTTGGTGTCGGCTTAGTCAAATTTTTTAGATGCTTCGTCTAGCGATCGATTTATTTATGTTTTATCGGCTTGGTATTTTTAAGTGTTGGCTTAGTCAAATTTTAGGTGTTTCGTCTAGCGATTGATTAGTTCATGTTTTTTTGGCTTTGTCTAGCGACGATTTGTTAGTTATTTGGTGTCGGTTTTATCTATTTTTTTAGGTGCTTCGACTAGCGTTCGATTAGTAATTTCTGTTTTTCGGCTTGGTTATTTTTATGAGTAACTATCGATTTGTTAGTTTTGTAACGGCTTAGTTAATTTTTAGGTGCTTCGTCTGGGGGTTTAGCGTCCGAGTTAGTGAGTTATTTCGGTGCAGCTCTCTCGCTCGCACACATGCAACCTACACATACATCTACACATTCACAACCTATACATCTACACATTCGCAACCTATACATGCATCTATGCAGCTTACACATACATCTACACATTCACAACCTATACATACATCTACACATTCACAACCAATACATCCATCATACATAGACACACTAATAACACAAGTCACTCATACAAATCCAAGCGTCTCTTCACACAGCAGTCCCAAAGCTTTGTTTCCAACTCTCTGCAAAATTAACCAAAGTCAATTTTCACTACCCATTCGTTCTATGCTTTTCATAAAAATTAAAAAAAAAAAACCATTCTACATTTTCTTAGGCATAACATATATTTCAAGACTTGCATATATAATTTTTTTTTATCTCATATCAAAATATAGCAAGAAGACACCAAGATGCCAAGATACACAACATATGTATAGCTAAAAAAGAGTTTATGAAACACACATATAGCTAAAATCATTTTACTAGACACACATCATTGAAATCAAGACAGCAAGATAAATTTTGTTGAACTCCATATAATGTTTGAAAGATGACGAACATGAGGATTAATAGAAACTAACAAGAACTTTCAATGGTAAAAATAAACTTAGAACATATTATTTTACCTTGTAAGAGGATGCCTTTAGGTTGTTTTCTCAGCTAATGAGTACAGAACATGTCTAAACGAACATGTCTAAACTTTTGGCTCTGGTGGAAGAGCATGTTCTGTGCTTCGTTTAGACATATTAACTCAAGTGGAAGAATTTATCAAAAAAAAAAAAAACTCAAGTGGAAGAAGATAAGTAAGAGAATATAAACAGTGTGTATTTAACATTTGTAAAAATTTGTCTCAATTAGAGGAAGTGAGAGTACTTATAGAGTAATTATCTAAATTATTTTTCAATAAAAAATTAATAATTTCAAACGTTCGAATAATTTGTTACCGTTGTGAAACGTTCATAGATTCTTACTTTCATGTCAAATCAAGCAAATTGCAAAACGCACTCAATAGTCAATTGTATTCTCTAACTAAAAAATTATTTGACTCATTTTTGTAATAGTTTTTTATCATTCAAGTGTTTGAAGTGTATCAAGGATTCTCATATTGCCTTTCACTGCTTAATATCATCACTCTTCTATAATTGTCACTCTTGATGATTTAAGTTAAAATTCCTCTTTCGCTGTACGACTAATACGAGTTTAATTCTATTGATAAAAAGTATACGTTTTTTTTTTGTTAGTTAGGACACAAAAAAATAGGCATATCTTTTACTTCATTAGACACTAGCACAGACCAGAGCCAAAAGCACAGAACATGTCTAAACGAAGTTTGAAATGGTACAATCATGAATGTGCTCTTCCATTGTGCCTAAATCTCACTTAACGAATAACAAGAAACCTCCTAGTAAATTGCCACATCCAGATAATCTCCAATCTGTAAAACAAAGATTGATAAAGTTGCAGTTATGGCTACTTTGCACATAAGATTTTGAATAATAATAAGTTTACTCATATCATCACAAAGATAATCTTGTGTATTTTATTTACCTCGAATCCAAGGTCGGATAGTGTTTTAATGTCGTCTGGTTGTTTACGGTTTGGATAAGACATGGTCTGCCCAACCTTTATCAGTTACCAAAAACATTCACAAGATCAGTCTCTTCTCATAGGTTCTTGAATTCATAATAACCAAACAAAAGATTGATTCTCAAAGCAACCATTCAATCAAACTAATACATAGTGTTAATGACTAGCTATAATGTGATGATACCTCAAGTTTCAAAATCATGAGCAATATCAGCTTATGATTTGAGCATGCGTCAGAGTATTATAACAAAAGACATGTTCAAGATATTATAGAAGCATCAAAACATTGTTGATAAAAATGATTGGTAGCTAAATGTACAACTAAGAAGTGTGGCAGAAAACACACAGAACTCTAGAATGCATCAATGATCATGGCTATGGTTATATCCTATTTGATCAAGATTGTGAGAAGAAAAGTAATCTAACCTCTCTGACGATAAAGCGACCATTCTTGTCAGGATACACAAAAGCAAAAGATAATCTTGCATTCCTTCTCCTAGCTGCTACAGAAACTTCTTTCACCTGAAATATATATAAACCGTGATTTCACTTTGTGCTTATGAAACCTAACATATCTCTAACAATGTACACACTACAAAGCTACCAAAGCAAGCTCCTTTATTGTTGTATAGACCATCCAAATCTAAAATCATAATGGCACATACCAAATCAGTTAACTCGCGAAGATTAGCATCTTTCCATGTGTAAATTTGAACTTCGTCCTTTGGTTCTTTGCCTCTCACAGCATAATCTTCCCTACTATGATGTCCACCAGTCTACACAAAAACCCCCAAATTTAACCTAATTTTGCAGTCTAACAATCAAAAGGGAACAAGAAAGCGATCTCTATAATTCGTACCTTGGTGAAAACACGAAGAAGCAGGGGACATGTCTGCAATTCGATAAAGGAATCAGTAAGTGGAAAAATCAAAACCCTAGAAAAAAATTAGAAGATGAATCAGCGGATGTGAATCGAATACAAACCTTTTCACGATCGACAGGTTCAGGTTTAGGACGAGGAGGTTGGTTAACGCCTCTAGGAGGTGGCGGCAATGGCCTCCCACCACCTTGTCTTCTCGCTGTTTCAGCCATCTCTTTCTCTTTCTTTCTCTCTCAACAAATCTCTCCGACGAAGAAGAAGAAGGTAATGTCACTGAGACTGATCGGACTGCTTTAGGCCCACATTTATCTACCCTAATGGGCTTTTATTAAATTTTATTGGGCCTTACTCTTTTATATTTCATTGTCAATGGCCCTTTAACAGGATTTATTTATATTGATTTTCGTAAATAGATTTTATTGGACAGAAGGGACGTATTGGACCGACATTGCCATATTTCAAAAATTTCACTATAATTTATGTAAATCATTTATACACAAAAAGTTTCTCTCTTATTTTTTTATATATAAAGGGTACCAAAATAATAGTAAAATTCTTTCTGTTCCTTGATATTTCACACATGAATATCTACTCAAAATATCAACAAAAACAAGGAGAAAATATGGCAATCTATGTTCATTGCATAATGAAGTGCCCTACTTGGATCCCATTTTTATTTTTTAAACCTTTTTTTCTGTTACTTGTCTATTCCTTTTGCTTCGTTCTTATTATAGTAAAATGGTAAAGGAAATTCAAAAGAAGAAAAACTATGAAAAGGAACAAAATGGGGTCATTGAATGTTTTGATTTGTCAAGAGTACCATATTCAGACGATAAGGCCCAATGACCCCACACCTCACATGAAGCTGCAGTGCCATTTCCAAATGAGTTTGAGGATATTAAATTTAACGAAGAGAAATTGGTGAAGAAATTAAAAAAGAGAAAATAAAAAGGAAACATTACTATAAAGTGTAAAGTATGAAATAATGAAGACTACCCGACCTTCTTTGCTTCCCTTTCCGTATTTGGTATGCCCCTAACCACCACCACAACCTCTTCTTTCACTTATCTTTGCAAATTACAAATAAATTTTCACTGTTTTTAATAGCTGTATATAAGTATTATTTATTTATTTATATATGTTTCATTTACATGACTTGCTTTTAAAAAGTAAATACTAAATAGTAGAGTACTATAGTTCTGTCCATCATGTTCTATGAAACTCGTCCGAACATAAATGGTTTTATGTCATGAACTCGTACGACTTTCTTTTTTTCTTGGATTGGACACAACGAGAAAGGTTTGGTCAGTATCTCTCGTTTAAATGTTTTCGTTTTATGTATATTGTTCACTATATAATGTTAATTTTTATAAATGTAGTCCACATTAAAACGCTCTGTTAATTTTGCTTTTTTTTTTTTTTAACTTTAAATTTCCATTGCTATTTTAATAACCATTACATGAAGGCCCAGCGGGTTACATAAACAAAAGGTCCCGACTTAGCAATAGATACCCAAAAACTTCCCCTAACCACCTTAGACTTAGCATATTTTATTTTATGATTCAATATATACTCTTACTAGAAGTAACTTATCATTTTCTTTGATGTTCCATGCATTAGTTAACTGTGATGATTGTTTTCTTTGTTTGTAAACTTATATGTAGTTCCTCTACAAATGGGCTATAACTAATTAAACGTTGGTCGAATATAATTACAATTTTTATATAAGCATACATAAACACGTATCAAACGATGACACGATCCATTGATGATGAGATTTTAATAGTAATAGTTGTGAACCTCACAAAGAAGGAAGAGGATCATATTTCTCTAATATATTTTAGTATTTATGCATGTGGAGAAGATGAGGTTTGAATTTTTCTTTTTTCATATTAGACTAAGACGACACTGACATATGTCTGACTAACAGATAAAAAAAAAAGGTGAGGCCCACAATAAAAGGAGAGAATGCGTTACGTATGATTCATGTGACGAGTCCATGATTCTTTTCATTGAGTTTCGATATCTTGTTCTGCTTGCGCTCCATCTTATTAATTAGCCGATAATCTGACGTTTTTATTTAATTGAAATGGCAAAGAATTGTTAAAGGTTAAAAAAAAATAGAATAGTTAAAGGTGAAGAAGTAGTAGTAAAAATAAATTGTCAATTATTTAACTTGTAAGTTAGTAACCCCGAATTGAATTATTTCCCGTTTTGATGAAAATGTTGCGAAAACGTGAAAATATCAACTTTTTGTTTCTGTTAAAGAACCTTGTTATAGAATTATAAAATAAAAAATATTTCATTAAGCTATTTAGCAAATAAAATCTTGCATTCGAATTAACTACACATGCATATGAAAAGTATTCCATTTTCCAAATTATTTCCAGTGTAAAAATATAGGGGATGAGTTTCGTTTAAATGACTTTTTGAACCTAACATCTTACTATTTTTAACCAACTCTGTGAGAGATTCAAAATACAATGATGAATTTCCTTCCCCTTCTTTGACCAATTAAAATTTCCAAATTGAGTAAAAACTAATCAGCAATAATTTCATACGTAATTATATTCGTTTGATTTTAGGTTAAATAGAGATTTTAACCAAATATATTGAATTACGCATTTTTTTTTTAATGTATATAATAAATCAATGCTTATCACATTAGAGAACCAGTTTTGTTTTTTTTTTGTTTTTTTGAAAAAGAAAAAAAGTTGTAAATTCAAAAAAAAAAATCAATTTTGTTTGTTTAACATAACAATATAGTAATCACTAAAAAAAAGAAAAATACAATTAGTAATCATGGACATGAGTACATGAACATTTCAAATATTGATATCCAGCTCTAGAAAAGCAAAAACAAAATCGAGTAATTAAAGACGGAAAATAATATAAATTTTTAATGGTCCGACTGTTACAAGCAAATTTCTATTTTTAGATATCTAGCTAGAACAACAAGGACAAAGTTATCATTTTGTTCCATCAAATATTGACTCAATTTATTTTTATTTTTACACACACACAAAAAAATATCATTAGTCGTTATCGAATACTAAGGACCGTCGAAAAAACAAGTTATAAATTAATTACGAAAAGATATTTTGCAATTCACCATATTAATTAACCTAACAATAAGAATAGAAATTTTAAAAGGTTAACTTATATAAAGAAACACATTATCGTGTGCGATACTATATTCATTTGATCTAAACATTACAGAGCCACCAATTCTTGAGAAGAAGAAGAAAGAAATCAAGAATCAAGAAAAAGAGAGAGAAAGATGGGAAGAGGGAGAGTGGAGATGAAGAGGATAGAGAACAAGATCAACAGACAAGTGACCTTCTCAAAAAGAAGAAATGGTTTGCTGAAGAAAGCTTATGAGCTCTCTGTTCTCTGCGATGCCGAAGTTGCTCTCATCATCTTCTCAAGCCGTGGCAAGCTCTACGAGTTCGGTAGTGTTGGGTATATCTTTGCTCCTTCGAACCATCTTTTCAGTTCTTTATATTCAATAAAATTAGTTTTTTTAATGAAAATTAATTGAACAATAGGATACTTCTATATATATATATATATATATATATATATATTACTGGTTTTTATTGTACGATTCAAGAGTCTAATCATGCTTTTCTCTTGTGGGTATATTTTTAAGGGTTGTGTCTTTTATCCTAAGGTAATTAGGGTTCATCGCTATATCATCTAGCTCTTGGATCCTATCTTACAAGCTATAGTTAATGGGTCCGTCCGTACGTTCTACTTTGTTTTTTGATTGGGTTCCTATGATTCTTTAATCTTAAATATTGCAAATGGGTTTGTTTTCTTTTTTAAAAAAAATCCACACTAGGGTTTTTTTAGACTTACGTGTAACATCTAGCTAGAGTTCTTCGTCATAAAAAAAATCTTTATACATAATTGAGCCAATTATGTCTTGTTTTAAATCTATTTTTTTATTCAATTTGTAGAATTGCAAGAACAATCGAACGGTATCATCGTTGTTACAACTGTTCTCTGGGCAATAATAATAAACCTGAAGAGTCTACACAGGCAAGTGTGTATTATATATGTATTTTGATATGTTTCTGAACATCATGATTATATAACTCTCTTTCTTCGCATTTTTTTCGTTATAACTATATAATCAAATATTATGATGCAGAATTGGTGTCAGGAGGTGACAAAGCTCAAATCAAAATACGAATCTCTTGTTCGCACTAATAGGTCTAGTAACAGATTTCTAAAATCTTGAAATTTAATAGTGATTACTGATTAACATTTTCCCTCATGTGCATTGCAAATCTCATATATAGTTATGTGTGTTGATTGATAATTACTAAGGAATTTGCTTGGAGAAGATCTTGGAGAAATGAGTGTGAAGGAACTGCAAGCACTTGAGAGGCAGCTCGAAGCTGCTCTTACCGCGACTCGACAGCGAAAGGTGACATGATCTAGACTGCTTTTTTTAATCATTTAAGAATCATTTGTCTCGCGTTGCGACCATGGCTCATTCTGTAAAGCTGGCTTCGATTTTGGCTCGTTTGTTCGTGTGGCACTATAGTATCCTTTGGTCCGTCTCTTTGTTTCCTTTCATTCCATTTGTTGTTCTGTAGTTTTTTGGTCTTTCCGTCTTCTTGTCATCCATGTAACTTGTGTCAAAAACTTTAAAACGGTATAAATCATAACATTGTTACCAAAAAAAAAAAAAAATCATCATTAACCATTCAACTAATACATATGCAGACACAAGTTATGCTGGAAGAAATGGAAGATCTTAGGAAAAAGGCAAGCTATACATAAATGTTACATACCAAATTGATTCACATACATGCATATCAATCAATCTACTTTTGAAATGGCAGGAGAGGCAACTAGGAGACATAAACAAACAACTCAAGATTAAGGTTTTAAAACTATAATTTTTTGCAAATATGTATATATATATATATATATATATAGTTTTCATAGAATTATGATTTGGGTTTTGAAACTAAATTTTCAATAGTTTGAGACTGAAGGCCATGCTCTCAAAACGTTTCAAGACTTGTGGGCAAACTCGGCTGCATCGGTGGCCGGGGATCCTAACAATTCCGAATTTCGGATTGAGTCATCTCATCCTAGTTCAATGGATTGTAACACCGAACCCTTTTTACAAATAGGGTAACACATTTTTTTCTTTTTCCTTTTGCATATTAAGTGGATATAAAAGTTATATTGATTATAAGACTAGTTTGGTATTTGGGTTAGGTTTCAACAACATTACTATGTGCAAGGTGAAGGATCATCGGTATCAAAGAGCAATGTGGCATGTGAGACCAATTTCGTCCAAGGTTGGCTTCTTTGATTCTCTGTTGACTAGACCACCATGTCACAGTCAGGCTAATTTCAGCTCTACAAGTCGTTTTTCAATTTTCAATTTAGATTTCCATTTTTTTTTTTTGTCTTTTAAGAAACTTCTGCACTAGGACATTTGTCATTTAATATCCAGCTCGTGTGAATCTGTTCACATTTATGAGATCTTTAGACATTTATCCTCTCTTATTTTTACTTGATCTAAAACATATTTTGGGTTTACTAAGTAGTAAAGGTATTAACTTATCTTCAAACGAACTAAATTTTTATAATTTTCAGCCTATATAAATCGTAATAATACATTGCAAAGAACATATGAATATGATGAATTAAGTATGAATTTCTAGAATTAATTAAATAAATTTATTTATGTGGCATGAGAACAAATCTCAAACATATCACTTACCTTTATGGATTGAATCCGTATGCAAGTAGTAATTAACTTTAAAAAAAAAAATTTAACTCAGGGAACCAACGATGTAAGACTGTAAGTAATTAACTTAGGATCAAATGAGTGAAGAAATGAACTGACGATCTTAAACAATAAAGTTGTAACTAAAGATAAACGAATAGAAAAATGCCACGTAGTCTTCTAAAGAATAAACAGCAATGATGCAGTGGGACCCATATTTCTGTTACTTGATTTGACTTTCGGAAGCGTTCGCTCTTGTTTGGCAACGCAAACCTCACTGTGATCTGTCTTTTCCAAAAAGTCTTCATATTTATTGGATTTTTACCAACTAAAGTTTTAATTTCCTTTAATATCCCCCACCAAAGTTGACCATCGAATAATGGCCTGTTATCAAAGAGTAAGCCCTTTTATAAGTGGGCCATATAAGAATAAATGTATAGGCCCAAA
The DNA here is from genome assembly GCA_963555745.1 of Cardamine flexuosa. Lineage (NCBI taxonomy): Eukaryota > Viridiplantae > Streptophyta > Magnoliopsida > Brassicales > Brassicaceae > Cardamine > Cardamine flexuosa. Next base: position 976,272 of record OY743217.1, on the reverse strand, counting down.
TCTACGTTAAAGGCAACATGACCTATCTATAAAAAGAATATAATATAGTATAAACACTGTTGTGATGTGTCAAATGTTTCTCTGATGTTTACGCAAATAAACGAGAAAGATAACCTGGAGACGACAAACTCTCAGGAGAGAATTTACTTGCTAAGTTTCAAGTGTTGATCGATTAAAGGTATAAGAAAATTATTAGTAAATACAATTTAATGACTCAGGGCTGGTTTTAGAGATGATTTTACGTTAGGTGCTCTGAGCAGTCCTAGCTATATGGCTGAACTTAAAATGAGCTTTACGCAATCGCTCATCAATTCTGCTGATATCAGAATATGCTTACGCTAAATTAATTTGAAAATCGAAAAGCCATCAATCCTAATTAGAATCTAACATCATCTTTAAAAAAGGAGCTAAAACTGTACTTTCCTTGTAGTGTCATTAGTTTTTATTATCAGTTTGGGATATTCTATCTCGACTTGAGAGCTATCTATTTTAGGACTTTCAGTTTTGGAACTTAGACGTAAGTACTTGAAGATGTTTCTACTTCAAGTCTTCAACGAATAAGTTATATATAAATTTTCTTGATTTCGATGGGGGAAAAGGCTAAATATTAATACATGAAACTTTAACCATAAATCCATAATGAGGATTAGATTCTAGAGAAGAAAGTGTAAGAAGATAGATACATCACACAAGCAGTTCAGTTTTAGCAGAACACATCACCATAAAAGAAGTGGCTGAGATAGAGTAAGAGAAAAATAAGACAACAAGAGAAGCAGATTTTAGAGTTTTGTTACTCGATCTTATACACTCTCACTGCTAAACCTGTTTTTTACTTCAGTTCTTTTTTGTAAAAATTTCTTGTTTTTGAGTGGATCACTTTCTCGAAGAACAAGGTAACCCAATGAACAGTTGCAATTGCGTCTCTACTTCCGAACTTGGGCTACTCTCTTCATCACCTCTTCTACTTTCTTGATTCTTATTTGACCAAACTTCAGTTTCATGAGATCCCCACTGCAATCAATAAATGATTACACAAAATTAATAGTTGCAAAGAAGATATATAGAACAATACATTAATGATCAAGAAGAACTAGTAAGGACTCTCCTGACCTAATAACTCTAAAAAAGAACCAAACATTCTTATCTTAAACGAATATTATAAAAAATAACGAATGTGCAACCCTAACTTGAGACCCATGCGAATATATTATACCTTTTCAGAGAGCTTCTCGTTTTCTGCAGCTAGAGCTTTCTCCTGCAAAAGTTTTTGATTCCAATTGTAAAAGCAAGCACAAGAGGACTACTATTCGTTGGAATATTCCATCATTTGAATATATATATACGTATATAAAAAAACTAATTTACCTTTTGCTTGAGCTGCTCAATTTGTTCCTTAAACACTTGAGTCTAATTAATAGAGATAATGAATAAGTTAGAATCATGAGTGGCTTTAATTACAAGATGATTCGAAGAGTAATAAAGTGTAGTTATATATGAATACCTTTCGTGCTCTAATACATTTGACACTTTTCTCAAGCTGTTGCTCAATCTGTTGCAGCTCCTCGATTGAGCATGTTCCTATGCCTTCTCCTAAGAGTTTACTGATAACCAAACAAAAAAAGGTTTTTGATCAAACTCTTAATCCATATATATTATATGTAATGCAAGTGAATAATGTGTTTTTAAGTATCACAAACCGTTTAGAAGCTTCGAGTTGTTCAATTTTCTTCATCATGTTTGCTGCTTCATATTTCAAATGCTGTTGGTTATATCACAAAATGTTATTGCATGTAAATAACCTAATAAACATGTGACCTTAATTAAAGGCTATATATATATATATATAACATGTCGTGATTAATTGCCTCAACCCTCTTTGATTTAACATGTTAAAATTATTACCAAGAAAGTAATAAACCTGCATATTCTCTTCAGAAACCGGTTTGCTGCTGACTCGATCCTTAGTATGCCTCAGATAACGATCAATGGTATCTTGCATACTGTCAAAAAACATTAGAACATGAAAGTAAATCATCAGACATTAAAAATGTTACCTAATCGTGTTTTGAAAACATCAAAAGCATTTCCTATTCAAGTAATCACAAGACTTAAGGTGTAAAAAGTCCTGTACTTTTTTGGTTTTCTTTAGTTTTTTCCCAAATCAAAAAAACCAAAAACATGTGAGCTCTTTGCTTTTATAGTTTAGTAGGTTCGAGAGAAAGAAGGTACTTTCCCAAATGGACAAATTGTCTGAAACATCCGATCAAAAGCTGTCTTTATTTCTATTTACAGAAGTAATGATTCATGAAAAGTAAGTTTGGTTTCCCTTCTACCTAACAGTAGTACAAGATAACCTTCTTTTATCATTCTCAATCTACATTTGGGGTTCTGGCTTGAGTTTCTATGCCATAATCAGAAACAAAATCTTCAAACCCAATTGCACTAAATTAGGAATGTGCATGAAATGAAGCATGAGTGATTTATCTATTAGGAATTGATCAAACATCTTCCTATATAATCATCACTTAGGACGCCAAACTTATTTCGCTTTAAATAGATTTTGTCAGCTAAAACCAAAAGAATACTAAGAAAGAGGAATTAAATTAAGACAAAACTCAAAACAGTACTTGTACGTGTGTGTGTGATCATGATCTCTAATATAAGAAGATCAAATCTATAACAAGTGCAAATTGCTTGCCAGAGAATTCTTTGGTACTTAAACTTTTATAAGTGGAGAAACTAAATGAGAATAGACATCTAAGACAAATAAACAAGATGATGTGTAAGTGAACCAAAAATAAATAAATAAGGATGATGTACTTGATTCTACTTTTATAATAACCCTAATGTTTGTAGAAACCAAGAAACTCATTTAACACCCCTCTCAAAAGCAAACGTCAAATTAAGAGATGTGATATACACAAACAGCCAACGAATATTAATCTCCGTATATATATAAAAAAAAATTAAGATAAAAATTGAGAGATTAATTAATGACATCATAATTTAGAAAAAAAACGTACTTGGAGCTGGCGAATTCATAAAGTTTTCCTTTAGGAGAGAAGATGATAAGAGAAACTTCAGCATCACAAAGCACAGAGAGCTCAAAGGCTTTCTTCAACAAACCATTCCTTCGTTTAGAGAAAGTCACTTGTCTGCTTGTTGCATTCTCTATTCTCTTCATCTGAGTTTTTCCCCTCACCATTTCTTATATACTCTTTTTGTTTTATTATTAACCTTTCACACAAAACAAAAACAAAACAAAAATTAAATTATTTTCAATTAATTGCAGAAAACGAGAGATCAATGGTGCAACCACCTCTATAACAAGATTAGTCATTCGCATAGAACAAACCCATTTTAAACACACATAAAGATGTGACCGAAATAAGACTTTTTTTTTTTTTGGTTTTTGGTTTTGGGAGGAGACTGATGAAGTCAACGAAATATGAAGATGATTTAAGTACCCAAAAAGCAAAACAATCTAAAAGTATAAATCTTTTATAGCTGATCTATCTATATGTTTGTGACATGGATTGCTTCTAAATGAAATCTTTCATTAGATTCAAATCCAACAAAATGAAACCAAACCCATCTAAGGTTTTAGATCAATCAGATTACAAAGCAAAAAAAGGAAAGATCATGACAAGCAAGAGATCTTACCGATAAAGCTAAAAGGGTTTCTTGAAAAACCTAACCAAGAAGCTTGTGGGAGAGATTAACACAGAAGAGGAAACTAAGAAGCAAAGATTGTGTATATATAGAGATATATAAGAGACTATAGAAGAATTAATGGAGAAAAAGAAGAAGAAGAAGAAGAAGAAGAAGATGATCAAACTTGATTCTCTGAGAAAGGAAGAACCTTTTTATGGAAGTAGCAAAAGAAGTAGCTTTCCTCGTTTCATCTATTTGTGTGTAATAAAAGAAACAAAAGACAACACACACACACACACTAATTCCTCTCTATATCTCTCTCTCTGCTTTCGTCTTAAAAAGATCCTCTTCTCGTTGTAGTTATGGTAATGGTTTGGATCAATTTATTTCTTTTATTTTCTTTGAGAAAGAATCAAAAATATTAAAATAATAGGAAAAAAACAAGAGCAAATTGAGTCATATGTGTCGCAAATATGATGGTCGCTTGAAACCTCATCCTTTACTTATTTTGGAAAAAGCCTTAAGAAAGACCAAAAATAGCATATTTTGATACATATGGAAGTATTTACACACACATCTTTTTCCCCTTCATAAATATCTATATGGATTCAATTGGCTGTCTTATTGTTTTATGTATATCTTGTTTTTTTTTTCTAAAGAAAAATCTTTTAATTTTAAAGTGTGGACACAAATACTCCCACTCGTACTTATTGCCCCCACATATGTATAATTTATCTGAAAATAAGGATATTCAATTCCATCTAATTTTGTATATTAGTCAATGGTAAATTTGGATAAACTCATAACATATTTTATTTTACAGTTCAATATGTTATTCAACCGATACAAAAAACTTGTTTCATATCTAGCATTTTTTTGTTAACAATATGATATAATTTCATGTCTTTATTTAGTCCATATAGTCTCTAATTACTAAGTTTAGGTACTTAATATTTTATTTTATTTTTGGTCAAAAGGTACTTAATATTCTGTCACTGATTTAATTAATATTTAATATTTTTTCATTTCAACGAAATAAATTCATTAAAAAAAAAAACACTTTTGTGCTAATAGTCGAACGTAAAAGACTAAAACAGTTGATTTTGTTGTCCATTTTTTTGTGAAATGATGTTTTATTGTTTTTAGTTACGTAACATGTATAATCTTATAATCTTATAATCTTATACAGTTTTAGATTAATGATTATTTATTTTCAAATTTGAAATCGCGATTCTATAGTTGTACGACATGATTGGTATTTTTATCAACAAAACTACATTACAAAATATAATTTCACCATTACCTAAAAGACAGTGAGCCAATGGCGTTGAGTAGCGACGTGTCTATATAAAGAAGCTTTTGCCAATTTGAGTCCCTTGAATAATATTTTTTATATAATGGATTAAAGAAAACGTAACTTAGAAATGCAATAACAATTCAGCTTATCGAACGCCTTGTCTAGCTAGTGGCACCAAAATAAATATCCTTTTTTGGGAGAGAAAATGGTTAATCGAAGTCTAATGATTTATATCTATATAGGGAGGACCACTCAAAAGTATTTATTTCGGAAAAAAATGAACATCTTCGCTGGTGACTCTATATATTAACCAACTTATATATTAAAGATCACCGACAGGTCACACAATATTTGTGGATATATGCGTGAGTTTATTGTCTCTATATCTCTTTATACTCCATTTTGTTTTGGTTTTAGCTTACACATGTATAACCCGGTTTATTTATTTTTTAATTAATATTATATTAAATTAAACCGTCCAAACCGGTCCGGAGTAGTAAATATAAACACTTCTAATTGGTTGAGATAAATTGACACAACTTCAATTGGTTGAGACTAATTCAGAACACTTTTTATTGGTTTAAACTTAAAGGTTCATCACATACGTTAAAAGATTACGTTTAAATTTATTTTTCTGTGATTTCATTTATGGATATGAATATATGATTTTTCATATGACGCCTTTAACTAGTTTAAATTTCAGTGTTGACGATCCCTCAATTTTTTAAAAATATATGATCATCAGATATGTTCTAAAAAAAGAAAGAAACAAACCGTAGTTCAAAAATATGTGTGTTAAATCAAATTTATATTATTTTATTTTGTACATTTATGATGTAGTCATTCGCATTGTTATTGATCAATTGGAGCCAAAATAAAACGTTGTTTGTGCAATTAATTTTGGGTTGAAGAATAAGAATTAGTATTAACAAAAAAAAAAAAGGATATAAAGAGCGTACAATATTAGAAATACATCACAGTCATCCGTACAGTCACGTACAAAGGTTAGCCAATGATAATGCGAAAACGCACCCTTCTACTTTTTTTCTCATCAATCAAAAAATCCCAAAACAACAATATATTTATTATTTATAATTCCAAAGATAAATCGTGCTCCACACTTTGGTTCTAATGGGACCCTCCAAAATTGCATATCCCAAATAATAAATTCTACAATGTAGCAACTACATGGTCCTGCTTTTCTTACCTATTTTAACCTCTTTACTTCCTCTTTTAGGTTAACTCTATTTTTCGTTCCTTTATCTTCATTTTTCTTTATATGTATATTTACTTTATTTGGGTGTTAAAAATCAAGATATTTTATCATGTTGATAAGAACGAATAGTTATATTTTTGTAAATTGTGAACACACCTCAAGAAAAGGACAGATTCATCTGTAGTCTACAAAAACCTACTCCTTTTGTTTTCTACTGTTTCTAACAATTTTATAATTCTTGTTTGGTTTCTTTAGGTTCGGTTGAAGTTTGAAGTTTCTCAAAGTTCCGTAGCCATGCATTTTTCTGCATTGCCATGCATCACAGCAGCAGTAATTTGTAATTTTAGTTAATCACAATAAAATCAGTGTTGTGTTGCGAATTTTGTTCTAGGTGTAAGTAAGGGTAGCTGAAAAAAGAATAACTTGGACAGTCTAGCCATAAATATGTGTAGACTATACACTACTTATGAATGTGCAAAAAAGAGTAAACAAACTTGTATGCCATTTTTGGGGGAAATTATCTATTTCTCCAATGAAAAGTATCATATAAAATCAGATAGAGTCCAAACTAAAATCTCGATGTAAATAGCCATCCACTAACTATACTAAACCTAATTGCCCATTAATTAAAAATTCAAAACTTAGATATCCATCTCAACTAAGTTTGAAACCAAAAACCCCACTGATTTGGTTTTATATTGGTTTACTATTTCAGAACCAATGACAAACATTTGTAAACTAATTTATGACCAATTACAAGTTATAAATCGGATTAAAGCTCGATTTAACTAATAAACCAATTTTTCTTATAAACAAAAAAAAATTCACTGTCTTCTTCACATCTTCTCCGGTGGTTTAACGTCGTCCGGTGAGTATCAAAAATATTTCAGGTAAGGTTTCTTCATGAAGTCGAATCTTAATGCGTGGAGCTGGAGGTGAATTGGTTGGTCTGATGGTGGAGGAGGAGGTGACTGAATGACCGGAAACCATGGAGGAGAGTAAAACTCGCTCCTACCGTTTCGCGAAACTCAGTCTGATTGATCCGATTCTTTGATTCGAGGTTTGGTTTTCTTCTCACGTCTTTTTGTTTTCTCTATACATATGAGATCCAGATTTTTTTTGAATCTTCAATTATCTGGTTTTCGTTTCTGATTTGTTAGATTGAAAATTATGAGGTAGAAAGCCTGGAAAGAAGTCGAAGAATGATCCAAATCAACCCAAGAGACCTCCAAGTGCTTTCTTCGTCTTCATGTAATTCACAAATCTCTTTAAATCAACCTAAGAGACCTCCAAGTGTTTTAAATCTTCAAATCTCTTCCGATTTGAATTTTGAAATTTTTTGGTTTCATCATTTTAAAACTGATTTTGTTGATCTTAAGGAAGGATTTCTGAAAGTAGTTTAAGTTAGCAAATCCTAATAACAAATCCGTCGCTACTGTGAATATAAACGATGAAGCTAATGTTGAAGGTTAAAAAAAAACTATGAAGCAAATTCTCTTCAAAAACTAATGTTAATTTTCTCTTCAAAAACATAAAAAAAAAATTATAAGGTTTATAAACCCAGATCCTTGAAATCCGATGGAGAGGTAGGAGAAAATGTAAATTTGGGTGAAAAGGAAGAAAAAATCCGGTTGGGTTTTAATTTGATTTAATATATATGGAGTTAGGTGGTTTGATATTTGGTTTATATTATAAACCAATAAACCCAATATGGGTTTTTAAGTTTAAAATTTTTAATTTATGGACACTTAGGTTTGGTATAGTTAGTGGATGATTATCTACATTAAAACTTTAGTTTGGGTTTTATTTGATTTTATGTGATATTTTTCGTGGAGAAATATATCATTTTCCCTCATTTTTAATATCATAATATATATGTAGTACTCATTGATATTACTTACATTAACTAAATTGCTGGAAAAGTCGAACTAGATGTAAAATTCCTTTAAAACATAAAATTTAATTGAAAATGCAAAAAATTAATGATGTAAATCTATCTGCTGGGGATGTTAGTGAATCTTAAGCATGGTAGTTTTTTTTTAATATAAATAAAATCTTAAGCATGGTAGTTGATAAAATGATGAATATACTATCAGAAGCGAGTAACTAAAGAATTAGCTTTTTATCCACCAAACAAAAACGAATTACGAAATAGTAAAATCATTAGAGTTGCTCAACTTTCTGTAAACGCGTGATTTGTGGGAATTATATGTCAATCGGCTCAATAGGTTTGCACATGTATTATTAATTAGCATTTATTTGAAATCCACTTATATATCTCTGTCCAATAATAATCTAGGTTCATTCATCAAGCATTTATTTATATAAATCAAACACGTAAAATCAATTATAAAATATTTGGTTAGTCAAGTAGAAGTAAAATAACCTTTTGCTTACTTTATTTATGTATGATTAAGAATTGTGATTAAAATTTAAAATGTCGGATAAAGAGGGAAAATAAAAATTAAGTTAATTGGAGACCGTGAAGGACTAGGATTAGAGATTTGGGCATTGGGGAGAGAGTTCGCACTAACCAGTTGAGGTACCGACACATGTCGGGCACATGGGTCCGGTAAGGGACCACAGAGCGTGCAGTGCACCGCCCTATGCTCTTTCATCCGACGGTCCTTAGTTCATTTTCAGATTGTCGTGGGCCTTTTTTTAATCCTTTCATTCTCTATAGTATAAACTATGCTTGCATCAGCTTTTCCTCACCTGGGCCTTTTTAAAGAGTATTATACAATAATATCGGATTTAATTTAAAAAACTAAACTAATGACTTTTTAAGATTTTGGGGGTAAAAAGAATTAAATAATAAATATCCACTCATACAATCGAAATTTGGATAATAAGTACACACACATGTGACCCTCAAAAATGACAAAAAAGGGCAAGAAGAAGTAATACAGTAAATGTTTTGCTCAGAACTAGAGGAGCTAAACACCATAGCGTCTTTTGGGGTAGAAAACGGCACGCAGTTATAGTCCAAAACTCATTGAGGAGCGGATATGCTAAAAACTTAGCAGCCCCTTTCTTTTTTTTTACTTACTAGCTGAAAATATATATAAGAAGACACAACAGATGAATAATATTACCAACAAAGAAGTTTAAATCATCGGAAAATCTTAGCCAGGTTCTTGTCGTATGTATGTATTATGTTGGAGCCACGTCATGTGCAAAGATGGCTATGAGCAGAGGATTTTTTCTCAAGCAGGACAAGAAGTCGCCCTTGCTGATTCTTTCATCTTTGTCGTCGTCTAGCAAATAGTACATTCCTTGAATCTGAAGCATGAGATAAACCCTAACCATTAGGCTATGTTTCTTTCTCAAGTTAAGAGATTTTGGACTTTGATTCCGATGGATGATTTTGGACTTACCTCAAACTTGTTCAAGTTTGGGATTCTGTTTTTAAGAGCGTCTCCAAGCTGAGCCAAAGATATGCAAGAGTCATTCAAAAGAACCGGGAAAGAAAATACGAGAAAGTGGTAAAGAGTTAAAAGGAGAATTGAACCTACTTCTTGAACTGTGATATAGCCATCTCCATCTTTGTCACAATGTGAAAAGGCTAACTCGCATTTTTGTTGAAAAAGCGGCTGTGTCGATACATGAGCCGAGGCAAACAAGAACTGCAGATCAATCAGCAGCAGAAGCAAGCAAGTTTATTAGTAATTATACTAAATAGTTTCTAGAAAGGTAAATCCTCAAATTACCTGTTTGAAAGTGATTGATCCGGCCTTCTCCACATCGATGAACCCGAATATCTACACAAGTAGTATGCTTTGTATAAGTAACTTTCTCAAGGCATAAACAACGATCAAAGGATGATTAGAGCACAACCACAAAGAAGTTAAGGAAAAAATTTATTATCTATATCATAACTGACCTTTGTAGAAATAGTGCAAGACTTCAGTCTAAGAACCCGAAGAAAGTTATGTAGCCTAACACGTCCACTGCAAAAAAGATAAAATTCTTGAGGTTGTGGGGAAATCTGATATTTTTAAGCATTGGAATGCTAGAAGAGGAAATATCATTTTCTAGTTACTTATAGCGACAAAAGTCATTACCTCGAGTCAGGATTCATGGAAACAAATGTATCCAAATATCGCACTGCCTCTAGGCTGCCTACATGGAATAGCTGCAAGGAACAAAGACATGGAAACATTCAATGACACTCAATGAACATACATATACAGGACACTATCAAACTTGTGGTTCTAGATGATAAACTCACCGAATCTACCCTCGCCATTTCAACCATGTAATTTGAGGGATTCTCCTGAAACAAAATGAAATAAATGAACTGCTTTCTGACATAGGAAGCTTCCATGGACAAGAATACATGACTTGTAGCTCAAAGTAATTATGAAGAAACTACAAGACATATATAAGAAAGAATATTAAAGAGAGCACATACCAGCTTTAACTCAGATGCTCTGTTGAGTAGCATCAAATCCCCATAAGAATGAGATGTTTGGACGACATTCAAAGATGTTGCAATTTCATGACTGGTCTGTATTCATAATTACACACCCATAAGGACTACTTCTCACAATAAATGTAAAATAATAAATACTTTTCTTCAACAACACACACCTTGTGCGAAAGACGAACAGCGTTTTGTTTTTGATTGTCACTTGGATATATTACTGGAAGATATTCAACCTGTTTAACTATCCACATTAGTGAAAATTCTAAAAACACACAGAAAAACTAACACGATAAGCAAATCACCTACCTCCATGAAATTGTGAAACTGAGTGAACATTCTGAACATGAGCATCAACAAAGAAATATTGCCCCTGAAAGTTTCATAAACATTAGTAAATGAGCAGTCTTTATTTTTGGAGCAGTAGAAAAAAAACACAGATATGAAACTGGTCTTACCAGGATTGATCAAAATGTACATGGGGATACCGAACTACAACAGGTTGAATGGGATAACCAGGGATGAAAGCACCGAGTTGGAAGGAAATAAGAACTTTCCCATTAGTTGTGGTTCCTTCCGGGAATAACAGGAGACGAGGAAATCTATCGCAGGAAGCTTTTCTCTGTATTTACATTCCTTGAAACCACATTCCGTATCAAATACAAACAAACCATTTGAATCCTTTTCAACCACATATAGTTCATGAAAATGGTGTGTGAAACAATCTATTTGATTAGAGAGTAACTCAATTTCAAAAAAATACTATAGAACATCAAACAAACACACATGACACAGAAACTCTATACCTTTATTTCATGCACGGCGTTTTTTCTTGATTGCTGTGAGAATCTATTAACATATATCACCTACAAAGTTAACAACAGCAACTTTAAACCGATGAAAAATCGGTTAAAGAATTATAAAATTAGTAGCTGCTTGCTTTACCTGCATTGCCCTGATAATAGTTCCAACGAATGGAAGTGAATCATGTGACTCGGAAGCAACAATGGTTGGTGATAATTCATAAAAGTAGAAGATTGGTTCAATATAAGAAACATGGTTTGATACAACGATTGGAGCAATCTCTCTCCGAGCAGGTTTCCCTTTCCTTCGTATCCACTGATAACTACATGATCAAATAAGCTTATGAAACATTGCAAAGTCTACACCTTTTGGAAACTAAAAACACAAACTTGGGGAAAATTAAGAGACAGAGAGAGGAAAAAGCAAACCCAAAAGAGAAGAGGATACATCGAGTACAGATCCGAGTAATCCACATGATTCTACATCTCCATTGAGGCATAGGGTTTTGTTTATCTTTCCAACCAGCAAGTGCTAATTTTGTAGCTAAGTAACCAATAGCTAAGCTTGCTCCAAACAGAACTAGTCTAACCAAAGCTATCGGAAGACAAATCACGATCTTAATCGCTTCGTATAATCCGCTTACTCCTGGAGTATCGTTTCTAAATGGATCCACCGTCGTCGGACCTAGAACCGGAGGCTCGGATTCGCTGAGAAACCCGTTAAGGTTGTTACTTTGATTAAATTCAAAACCACGATTGTCTTGGTTTTCAGCAAGGTTGGGTTTTGCAACGGCGGGAAGAACTAGTGACTCGTCGTCGTTGTCGATTGAGATAACAACCTCTGGTTGATCGGATGATTGATGGTGGATCAACGGAGATGCCAAATCAGGATCCACCATTCTCGGTCTTCTGTAAGAAAAACACAGAGAGGAGAAGGAAAGAGAAAGACAGAGCGGGAGAGATTGGTAAAAGCTTTTGTGGTGGAATGTTATTTGTTTTCTTTCTAATGTTTTTTTTTTGCTTTTTCTTACAAATAATTAGTCATCCCCCAAAATTATTTAATTTAATAATTGAAATAAAAGATGTTTGGTTTTTGTTGGTCTGTTTATAAATATGTGGAATTGGTGTGTTTTTATCTTTAAGCTAATTAAATTAAGGAACAACTGTTCATATTGCAGCTGTAGTTTAGCAAACGAATTACAAGGGGTCACGATAGAGTTTTCGTCAACGGCATAACACATAATTTATGATTGCACATGGATTCGGCATGGACTTGTCCATTATTGTATAACGTATCTCAACTGGAAAGTTGAAAGAAATATATTATTTTAGAAACAACTATATTGTCTAATTTTTTTTTATTGCAACCTTTAAGACACTACGGTTACCTTTTTTTCTGATATAATATGATTGATTTCCCATTCAGAACATATCATTATCATCCAAGATATTTCTAATTTTTTTGGAAATAACTAAAAGTTTATTATAATTGTTTTCAGATGTATATCAATGTATCCATTTCAAAATATTTATTCCCAATTTTATTCATTAATTTACTTTTTTTTTTGTAAAATACGTATTTATTTCTTGTCAAACAAATAATTTTTACTTAGTTCTTACGTTTAGTGAAGATTTCCTAAATTCAGTTCGGACATGGATGTTTTGTTGCTGTTGTTGTCAACTTGTCATCCAGATTTTCAAAATGTTAAAGCCTTGTCCACTTGACACATTGGTCGAGTCGACATACCCACTCCCCAATATAATACCAATCAGATAATTGTTATTATCATTGACTTTAAACGTGCGTGTCAAAATATAATACGCTAAGCCTTTTGGCTTGTTCAGTGTAAATTTGGCCCGCTAAATAACGGGCTTTAAGTATTTTGGACCTAAATGTTATGTAAGAAATTAAGAATTGCAACTTGTTAGTTTTATTTTCGTTGGGCTTAATTGTTTGATGTCAGGCCGACAAGAAAGGATAGTTTTTTTTTTTTGAAAAATAACAAACATTTCTAAACCTATTTTGCCTATTGGTTAAGTGAAATATAAAAGGATAGGTCCACTGAAACAAAGGAAGAGAGCGACTTGTCAAGTCTACGTGGACTCCTATAGCCAACTCTTCTGGACTTTTTCTCCATCCACCAACTTGGATTGGGCCTCCAATAATTCCTTTGCCCTATGTTTTTTTTTAGTTTTTTTTTTCTTAATTGTATTCATAATATTTGAAACACATTAAAACAAAATATTAACGGTGAGAATCATAAGTTAACAACCACACTTCATATCAGACATTAAAAAATTATCTTATGGTAAATCGTGTCTGCCGTTAAGAGGTGACCAAAAGAAAAGATCTATCATCACAACAATGAAATAGAATCAACGGATAGGAGAAGATGATAGAATTAACGGTAATGATTTGACGGACAGAAGAAGTAGGGCCCACGCCAGCCTGTTCTTTTGCTCCTAGCCTTAAACTGGTGGTGACCAACTCGCGCGTCCTTCAGTGGGAAGGTTTCAGTCTTTCAGGCCCCACGAAACGACGCCGTATAAGTGGTACAATCAAGCAACTAGGACCCGCCAATGAAAAATTTATCATACACGGACGAGACTTAATATATATCAAAAGGAATAATAAAGTAAAAGTTTTTTTAACACTTCTTAAAATAAGGAATTATCTAAAAAGTAATGCTAGGCCAATTTTAGGAAAACAACAATAGAATTAGAGATAAAAAGAAATATTTATTTTCTTAAAAAATTAAAATCAAACATCAATATCAGAATTGTAGTTGGGTGGACCATGACTTGGATTATTAGAGGAGAGCTTCAATAAATCTTTTTTGTAATTTACAAAACCAGAAACAAAGTCCAAAAAGTCAAGACAAAGTGGTGAGCCCCCACCAAAACGAAACGTTTCGAATTATGCTTAAAAGGGTCCCATCCACACGGACCACGTATCCCTACAAACTGGGGACCACACCCAACCTGGCTGCCTCGGAAGCTATGCGTAAGGTGGGAGCCGTGTGGCCCCTCCTCCCACCCGCGAGAGCCCCTTTGTTTTCGTTTTTGGTGCGTGTTGACCCACCAGTTTATATGGACCCCACACATCTGCCTAAAATCTAGGCCCACTAAACACGTGCGCGCCTTTACTCCTTCTTTCCCTCCTCACGTGCTCACGTGCCTTTTTCCTCCGGTGAATCACTAACTAATACGCCGCGTTTTCCATTTCTTTCTTCAGTGGTTCGATGACCGTGTTGTGGTGGTCATGAACTGATGAAGCTCTTGTTTCTCGTAAATCTCTAGTGAGAAGTCTCTCAGCATATGCGTCGTTGAAGTAGAAGAACCGCCGGTAGTTATACCGGAGCTTGAGCTCGGAGCCATAACCGTCGTCACTCTCGATGAATTAGAACCAGTAACGTTTGAAGCTGATAAAACGCCGCTGCTGGGAACTACGTGAATAGGAGGTGGTCTAGCCATCGAAGAAGCTTGCTGAACGGCGGCTACGTAAGACGAAGGCAAAGCGGTAGCTGGAAAAGCTAATATCTGAGGCTGATTCGACGGACCAGCGGCGTGTGGAACCATGAAGAAAGCTCCGACGGTCGGAATCACTGCGTTAGATGGAATCGCCCACATCGGAATCATTCCTTGCGGCAGAGTTTGTTGTTGAGCCACCGGAGCTTGCATAGGCTGGATTGTCGTCGTGGAAATGGGAGCTAAACCGGAAGAAGCTGAAACGGCGTCGTTTATGTCTATGTACTCACTGTTAGAAGGTCGTTTACGTTTCTTCTTCATCGGATTTTCCCCCAAATCAGAATCAGCGTTCGTGGTGGTTGGGATCTTTAGGGTTCCGTTAACAGACATAGCGATAGCGGGAACAGTTCCCGTACCCGTGGCAGCTATAATCGCCGGCTCGGCGTTCTCCAACAACCACCGAATCGTCTCGCCGTCGGATTTGTGACCTAGCTCTCGAGTCAACTGAAATATCCTAGCTGCACACGTGGCAGGCATCCTTATCCTCCTTCCTCTTCCTTCAACTTTGGTATGACGGTCTTTAGTGGAAGCTCTCTTCAATGGCGGTCCCGTCGATGACGGCGGAGCTAGAGACATTGAAATCGACGGAACCTGCTGCGTCACTACCTCTAACGACGGCTCTGCTTTGGGCTCGAGACTCACTGTGTGAGGATTAGAAGTTTCCACGCTTCTGATGCCGTTGAAGATGTTGAGATCAACGGCTCTTAGATTTTCACCTTTGCCTCTGTTAACTTCTTCTTGTTTCTGAATCGTCGCCATTAAAATATATCTGAAAGGAAACGGACGGTGGAGATGACGACGAAAGATATATAAAAGCGAAGGAAAACAGAGAAGCGGATACTCTGGAAAGGAATCGTTTTAACGGCGTTACACGTCGAGAGAGAAAGTAAATGTGACTCGTCTATATATAGCAAGAAGACAGTGAGAATACTGACGCCTTTTTATATGATGCGGGAACATCAACGGTTCTTGATTTGTTAGATCAGCTTTTTAGAGCCATTACGATTATGCCACGCTGATCGATCCCGTTCCTTGGTTCTTCTATCTTCTATCATGGGACCATCTGTACTGTGGGGTCCAGTAAAACTTTTTTTTTCTTTTTTCATAAAAGTATCTACTGTTTAGTAAATTTTGGGTCTTTTTAACCTAAGCGAAGACTTTAATCGAGTTTTATAAACAAAGGAGAAACAATTAGGAGCTTTGTTTAGAAAGATCAAATTATAAATGTTAGGAAGTTGAACTTTTCAGTTCCTAACCAAGAACAAACTACATCAAACCGATATAAACGAAAATAAGAGCGAAATCCGAACTGTAAAATTACAAATTCCCTAGCTGGTCATAAATTTTGCAATTCCCTAATTTTTAAGCTGTCAACTTGATAATAACCGTTGAATAATTAATTGGGTAAGAAATAAAAGATGTCTTTTTAGAAAAAGCTATAACCCATACTTGGGGTTGGACCCCATTCATGTAGGTCACAAGGCTGCGCCACCAAGAAGCTAATTAGTGTCTAGGGAATAATCCTTTCCTGGATTCCAAAATCCTATCGTCCTTGGACTAAAACCGATCACAAATATATATGCACACACATGTACATGTACTTGGGACAATGTTCAATCCGGATATTAAAACAGACCCAATACAAACAGAACCAGAAAAATCAGATAACAATAACTACTCTAATCCTCAGTTCAGTATAATTGTCTCACTTTGGTATTTCTAAAATTTTTAAAACTACACCGAATAGCATAACAAGAATTATTCATACATATTATAGTTTAGAGTAGTTTCTTTACATTTTGTTTTGCGCAAATGGGAGATAACATAAAGAAATAGCATGCTTAGTAATTTGTTAGTTTTTGTAATAAAAGAAAACTAGAGTTAAAATAGTAACCAGATCGAACCGATTCAAACTACTCTAATTTTGAATGATACTTACTATTTAAACCAGAAACGGGGTTTGAACAACTAGCTTTACATATGACGAGAAAGAAGGGCCTACCACAAGAAAAGAAAGGCTACGAAGCAAAAACGAGTGATAGTGGGCCTGAGCTGGACCCTACTATCAAGTGCCGGTCACACCACACATTGTTGAGGGCAAGGCCCAACTATTGGACCCCACCTTTCTTCCTACTCTCAAAGTATTAACGGTGACGTGGCCTAGAGATAAATAAAAATAAACGGATCGGATCAGAAAGTAAACCCGACTCTTTTACCCCTAAAGATAAATTAAATACAGATTTAGCCGCTAATCTTTTAGACTTTAGGCTTTAAAGCCTTTATAACCTAGTGGGCTCCACATATTGCGGTAACAGATTCGGGCCCACCACCGAGGGATAATTTTGTAGTTTTGAAAGCCACCAACTTTTGCCTACCACCTATCATCACGTCAGCATAAGTAAGTAATGCTGACCGGTAAATTATTCCGGTGTTTTTTTTACTAAACAACACAAATGAAAACGTTGATGCTTGTATTATTTGTATTGGTCCGTTCTTTAAACATCATCTCATCGGATACATGTGTCTCTGATTATGTCCTAACTGCAATAAACCCAATTTCTTACAAAACGTGAAACATTCCCTACGCTTTCGAAGATCTAAAAAGCATTTCAACAATGGCGATATTGCACAAACCCATAGGTAACACTTAAACCTCACGATCCCGATATGTAAGTGTACCGTGACTGAGCTCCCTCCAAAAGTTCCACAATTTTCTCTGTAATTTCCACGAGAATACAAATGAAAGTCAGTAAATGCAAGAAAGCACACATGAATGAAATGAAAACTCTTAAAAGTTAGTAAACCTGTGAGGAATCCGATCAATGGAACTGGTTCCAGTGTCTTTTGAGAACTTTCCAGCTTTTGCCTGCAATCAAAACACAAGCATATCGGTTTACTATTAACCGAGATATCATTAAACACAAGCCAATCTGATATTAACACCTAAGCTAAACATAACAACATAAGAGCCAAAAGGTTTCCTTTTTATCCATATAAGAGCAAACCATCACTGAAACAAAACCAAATCTTAACTTCCTTTACGATCTAAACCTAAAAGCTAAGGCAATGTGACTTGGGACACTCAACCTTGTGTATTTGGTGAAGAATGGATCTCTCATGAGGTACAATGCCCATAGCAGCTTCCGTCTCCTAAGCTGAATCAGAAACAAGAAATATCAGTAAAATCACTTCAACACTAAAAAACATTAATGTAAGCGAGGTCCAAGAAATCTCTAACCTCATCCTTTTCAGGTGCCGAGAAATGGATTTGCTTGCTCCTCTCTCCCCACCACTTAGAATTTGAGAGAATAGTCATTCCCAGTGTGTCCACGGAAAGAGATATAGCCCAAGGTATCCAAGATCGGATTCCATATTTTCTGATGAAAAGAACGTAAATGAGCGGTCTAGTTATGTAAAGAACCTCACCCATTACAAATAACACTCCATTAACACCCTTCTCAGATAATAGCTCGGAGAGCGTTTTCCTCTTCTCCTTGATCATTGGAGGATCTATAACTGCTTGCTGATGCTGAATCCTTCGAGACCAGCCTGAGGTAGAAGATGTTGTAGTTGTTATTGTTCTTGCATTCTGACCAAACAAACTTAAAGCTGACATTGCCCGTCCTTCCAAGTTCCATTGACTTTGGTTTCCAAAATTATTAGGTCCGTGATTCCTATCAGAATTACCAGCTCTATTTTGCAACTCGGATTGGTTAGAAACTTTGTCATCATTAGGTGTTTCCCCTCCTTGAAGAAGCATCTTATACCCGCAATTCCGAAACAAGGCTAGCCTAATGAGAGCCCTGAGAAAATTTCAAATTTTTGGATATCAAAATGCAGCCTAAGTATGTTGTACAGAAGAACTAAGTGATCAGAGTAGAGCAAGCTTACTTCATAGCTTCAGTGACAATAATAAAGTTCCATTTTTTGTCTCCATAGAAGTGTTCAGCCGCCACTTCCACAACAGTTTCCAAGTCCTTAAGGATGGAGATGTATAGCGGATAAGAAAGGGATGGTTCAGTCACGGAAGATTCAACACGACCACGATGTGTTGGAGCATTTTCAATGATGTGTTCATTTATAGTTGTGAATATCCCCAAAAAAGCCGTTACTACAAAGAAAGATTACCAAACTTTAATCACGCTAACGGATTCAAAAGCACCAAGAGAGCGATACACAAAAGAAAGGAACATACTTTAAAGTTGAAAGGGACATTAAAACTGAAGTATGCGATTTGAGAACCGATAGAATTAGTATTAGACAGTGTTCCATTCCAACAAGAGACTTCAAGGAGCTAAAACAGGGATAAAAGGAATAGTTTTTCTAAGAATGAAAAGCAGTAAAATGTTACCAAAGTATCACAAAACCTGCTTCGGGTCCAATCTCTGAAGCAGAAAACTTCTCAGGAAGCAGCCATGTCAATCCCTGAAACAAAATAAGCATACTCAATAATATACTAACGAATTCCACTAGTAAATAAAACCTCTCAAGGTTCCAACTTTTATAAAAGCCAATAGAGAAATGCTTCGATCTCAAATTGGAGTGTATATAACATCACTACTCTCCCAAGCAAAACTCTAAAGGATGAAACTTTGGAATTGACACGAACGAGAAAACAAAAAAAACAAACCCTAATCGAGACATAAATAAGAGAGATTAAGGAGAAGTGTGATCAGTCTTACGTTGGCAAGAGATCCTAAGGAATGTACATAATCTCTATTTCTCCAAACCCATTTCTTATAAGCTTCCATGGAGCTTCAGAAAGAGAAACAAAACAGAATCTCTAATTCACAGAAGAAGTTGGGAAAGAAGAATATTCCATTCACGTTAAATCTCTGATTGTCTGTTCATCTTCTCTTGCTTGCAATTTTGCCGGTCGCTGGAGATGTTATTGAGGCACACCATCTATTTTCTAGTGAGAAAAATGACTCAATCGCGTCCGTTGATATGTCACGGTTCGATAAATAAACGGTCAAGATTCGATGAGTCGTTTATCAGGTGTGAATCATTCATTGGGAAAAGTAATAGGCCTTATCTGGTCATTTTAAAGGCCCAATTAAAGAGTCCAATATTGTAAACAGAAAACGTCGTCGTCGTTATGAAGACTAAGCGTAACAACAAGTATGGAGCATATTTTTCACTTGATTGAAGACGAAAACCCTAAAAGAGCTGGGTTTTGAATTTGATTCCTGCAAGCATCAACGACACGATGCAATTGACTCTTGAATTCGGGTGAGAATTTAATATGTGTGATGCTTGGATCAATGATTCTCTCTGTTCATAATTGGCATTTCTATTGCTTTTAGCTCATTTTTTTTGCTTGCTTCATTTCAGTTCTGATTTTGGCTTTACAGCTTCACATATCGATATTGGATCATCAAATATATGATTTTGTGTTTTTTTGGACTCTGATATAATGTTCAATTTGAATATTTGATTTTGATATGTAGGGGTGGGTTAGAGCTGCTATGTGATTCTGTAAAAATCCATAAAGTAAACGCCGATTTGCCCAATGGAGCTGATAATGTAAGCTTGCATACTTAAAGTTTGGACTCGTAATGATTATATAAGCTCACAGTTTTCTCTACTCACTCCCCTTTTTTATATAATTCCTGGATTAGTTTACAATGAAGCATTTGCTTTCATGGGTTCGTACAAATGTGATCAAAGAGAGGCCTGAAATGTTCATGAAAGGAGATACTGTGTAAGTCTATTTCTCTTCTTCTTTATCTGCTTAATGTTTAGTGATAGAGAGATTGACATTTGTTTTTGCAGGAGACCTGGAGTTCTTGTGCTAGTCAATGACTGTGATTGGGAGCTAAGTGGTCAGCTTGATACTAGCATTGAAGAGAAAGATGTTATAGTTTTCATTTCGACTTTGCACGGTGGATAAAGGACCTGACCACGGAGGAGAGCATTAGCTCTATCTTGGGAACTTTTGTGTAGGATTTGTAACAGATTCTGATACTGTGTTTGTAATCTCTGCAACTACGTAATATTATGATCAATTTAATATCAGAACTTGGGAGGAAAATCATATAACATAAATATTTCATTACAGCAATTCTTTGGAGTTTGAAGAAAACAGTACATAATCATGTGGTTAAATTGCTACATTACATAAATATAATCTATCTCTTTAGTCTGCTCATCTGGTAGTGGAAGCCAAGGAAGCTTCCATTTTTGCTGCAAACTTGACAAGTCAGTAAGCTTCATCGCAAGAACAGAGATCAAGAAACCAACATAGACACCATTGCAGCTGCAGATTCAGGTCCATCGTTGTTAACACTCGGTATGATAACTTCAGGCGACACTTTTTGCACAAACTCTTTCAGCTCAGTGAAGCTGCTATGCTCACTGTAAGGAACCTCGTACCTGAAAGATACATAAAAGATTCTCCAGCTCATGATTTTGAGCTTAATGCCTATGGATTTGAAGATTGCAATTTTACCTTATTATAGTACCCTGTTGTAACCTTCTTCCTGGAGACTTCTTTTTTGTCTTACCAGATGTCCAGCCAGTAGGAGAGAATGCAACAATAAGGCTGTAACGGTTCTGCAAGACAGAAAAGTCACCTAAGAAACTCATCTTGTAAAGGTATTAGTCAAATCAAATGGATGTGTTTCTTACTGTGTATCGGTTAGCTATATGCTTCAGCCGTTTGAAACTGGCAAGCGTCCACAAGGGCACAACGTGAATATGACTCTCTTCTTCCTTCACTGTAAACCACTGCATATCTTCTTTAGAGAATCCCAAGCATTCAAGTAGTTTTAGTTTTGAAGGATTGATGTAGATCTTTTCACGTAGCACACGTGCAACTTCCAAGAATAGCCTCTCCTTTCCTTTTCAAATAAGAATAGATGAAAGAATAGATGAAAGAATTTAGATCTCAACATGATACATCATCGACTCATACTAAGAAGAGAGACATATTACCGATGGTGTAACTTCCTATCAAGAAAAGTGTCTTAGGATTAAAGGCTTCTGCTTGAATAGCCTCAACAACAAACTGTATTACCGCCTCTTGCTTTGGAAAGTCATACTGAAACAAATGATGGCAATCATACAAACCGAATGAATGTTAACTGAAAAACTTGAGTTTTCTTGAAGCTACCAAGTAATGATGAATGACTAACCTGGGGGTTACAGTAGGTAGTATCAAGAATAAGAGAGCTGATCTGTGAACCCATCAACCAGTTTGACATCTCTTCACTATAGCGGAAATCACCCGTATGTAGAACAGCCTATACATATCAACAGAGTCCATGGAACATTATTTAGTGAATGGAGAGTTTAACATACACCGATGAATACATACGTTAGAAATGTCTAATTTAAGAACGCACCTTACCGTTGGCAGGTTCGAAGAGTAGCATGAGGGATCCCGGGCAGTGGTTTGCATCAAAGCATGTCACATCAATGCCTCCAATATTAACCTTCTGGCCAAGGTGCAGGACTTCCAGTTTCTCCCAAGGGATCCCAATCTTCATATTCACCAATTTCGCGGTAACTAAGGAACAGTATATCTTCCCATGACTAAATGATTTTGTCAGACCTTGATAATCTGTAAATTAGGATCCAGAGACTTTAAGCAATGATTCCATGATATGCAGGCATTTTTATAACTAGGCAAACATCAGACTACTTACGATCGAGATGAAAGTGTGTAAGAAACCAATGGCAACAATCGCGTGTGAGGTACTTGAATGCGTCCTGCATACATGTATTAAACCAGAAAGTCACCAAACATATATATTCAGCACTCAGCAGGAAGTTTGAAGTCAAACCATGGCTTGGCTTGTTCGAAAGGATTACCACTCGAAAAGGTGTCCCCGGAATGCAGTTCCATTGTGGAACGACTTTAGATTTTCCATTGTTGCCATTTCTTCTCACAGCTCGTCTACGGCCAGAATCTGATGGATTATTTTCTGCAATAGGTTCTTTCGGGGTCTTCCGGATCTTTGTACCCTCGGTAGCCTGACCAGGGAAAAATTCTGTAATCAACTTGTTTGCAGTTGGTTTTTTGGGCTCACTTGGCTTACGAATGGTTGACTTGTCCCTCTGTCTCTCTGTAACATTACTACTTGTACAAAGAGAGTGTGCCTGCACTTCAGCTGAAGATGCACCAGCTTCTCTAAGTCCGCTAAGTGCATTCACAATCTTCTTTCTGGGACCAAGTGACGTGATACCTATACCCAAGAGATCCTGTGGAATTATAACCTTATCAATTCTCAATCCTGTTCCTCTTTGTAAACAATTATGCTATGTATAAAATGATGGTATTCCATTACCTCCTCAGTGAGTGACTGAAGGGTATCCCAGTCGATCTCTTCACGAATAAAAACATCTTCATATTTAGCTAAACCTAGACTCCGTAGCCATTTAAGCACTGGAGACAGGTCGATGACTAGCTCAGGAAGCTGAACTGGATCATCAACAGATTCTTCAATAAAAGAAGATGAATTGTCGCATTTCCTCAGGCAGTCCTACAAACAAATTTACAACACAGCAGTAAATCAATGACATTAGGAAGTATGATTGAAACGAAAGGCCAACACTTTTAGGGGCATTTGAAAGGTAACAACAAAGTTTCATTGTCTAACTAACCATAAAAGTTAGTAGCTTACTTGCTGAGGAGGCTGATTATGTGACTTGTCAAGACAACTATTGCTATGAACTTGCCTCTGCTCTTCACTAAAAGCTGAAATATCCATTGAACAAAGTGGGCAATGAATTTGAATCGAATCATCCTT
The DNA here is from genome assembly GCA_963555745.1 of Cardamine flexuosa. NCBI lineage: Eukaryota > Viridiplantae > Streptophyta > Magnoliopsida > Brassicales > Brassicaceae > Cardamine > Cardamine flexuosa. The sequence continues at coordinate 952,595 of OY743217.1, read as the reverse complement.
GCCTAAACTACACTCTCCACTGTTAGTTTCAGACTCAGAGCAAAGCTTTATCAACACGTCAAGCTCAGAGTCGGACTCAACAAAACTTTCTTCAGCCTCATGGATTCCACCATCAAACCCGAGACGAATTCTCGATTTTGATAACCTAGCTTCCATCGAATTACACAAATAACCTTCACGATTCGCCTTAAAACCTTCATCCTTCTCCTCTTTATTGATCAAAACTTGGTCGTCTTCCCCGAGAGAACAAATTGGGGCAGAACAATCAACACTCGATGGGATAAAGTCTAAGCTAGAGTCTGGAGTAGAAGACGAGCAGAACAGATCCGCACCCATCGTAGACTTCCCAGATGGTTCGAATCTAGATTCAGGAGGCGGAGTCGGAGTTGGGGCCACATTCTCCTTTCCGGGATTACGGCTGAGTTTGGGCTTTTTGTTGGGAGGGCGGTGGGAGATGTTAGCGTTGGTTGGTCGAAGGGGTTTTCGAATCGAAATCTGAGTAGAAGGAGGGATCTGGAAATCGTCATCGTCATCTTCGCCGATGTTCGACATTAGGTTCCGGCGAGCGAGGCGAAAGAGATAGAGCGAGTTCGTTTCAGTGTTGTTACCAACAGAGAGACGAAAGACGACGACGTTCCGGCTTCAATAGTCGTGACTCGTGACCAAATGTAATTATGATTTATTCAAAAAAAATTAATGGGGAAAGTTTAATGATATTAATCGCGGTAAAGTTGTACTTTTTGAATAGTTTAATCAATCAAATAAAAGAGGGAAAATTGAAAATTATTGAGCCCAATAGATATAATGGACCAAAGCTAATACTTTCAGCCCAAATGGTAAAAGAAGATATGAAATTGGGCTTAGCTCGGTTAACCTGTAGAGTTGTGTTATTTATAAGGCGCTATTGTTTTGCCAATTAGGGTTTACAGCTTCCAAGAGCATTGGTCGGCTATTCTTTTCTCTGTTGCAGTATCTCCAGAAAGCTAACGAAGATGGTTAGTTTTTGCTTGATCTTGAATCTCGTTTCGATTATCTTGTTTAGATCATTATACGGCTTTTACTTGTGTGATAAATTATGTCCGTTGTTTCTTCTATGTTATCTATTAGTGATTTGATTTATGTTAGATAATGAACTTGGTCTTGTGTAAATCTCAGGTCCTTCAGAACGATATTGATCTGCTTAACCCACCAGCTGAGCTTGAGAAGAGGAAGCACAAGCTCAAGCGTCTTGTTCAATCTCCCAATTCATTTTTCATGGTGAGATATATCATCTTTTATTCTGCTTTCCATCACATTATAGATTATATCCAAATCTGTTCACTATTTATGTTCGGATGTATTAGATATTCTTTTTAATGTTATGTGGTTGATGTAGGATGTCAAGTGTCAAGGCTGCTTTAACATGTAAGCTCGTAAATCTTTAACTTCTGTCCAATGTTTGGTTATGAAATGATGAATATAACTAGGTGATGTGTTTGGGTTTTGGTATGTTGAATTTGCAGTACAACTGTGTTCAGTCACTCACAGACCGTAGTGGTGTGCGGAAACTGCCAGACTGTGCTGTGCCAACCCACAGGAGGAAAGGCCCATCTCCAAGAAGGCTGCTCTTTTAGGAGAAAGAATGATTGAATAAGATGATGACTCCTCTCGCTAGGCCTCATCTTTTCCTTTAGTTTTTTCTTCGTTTATTATCTATTTCCCTCTAGTTTCTCTTTTGTATCAGACTTGATCTTTTAATACGGATTTGGAGTTTAATTTTAAGCCTAAGATCGTTCCTCTATCTACGAGTATTGTCTCCTTTATGCATCTAGAACATCTTTTTCTGTTATCCCATGTAGTGAAAGCTTTGATGCCGAATTATTTTTACTTATCGATCAACAAACGAAATTGGTTTACGAATTATTGAATTCTTATCGGTTAACAAACGAAATGGTATACGAATTATGGAATTTTAATTAGTATTTTGGAATGAATTGATACAAGGAAAAGAACTTTACTTTTAACTCATTTAGTTGTACAAATGTCAACTATTCATGTTATAAATCAAATGATGTCTAGACTTTGCTAACACCTAAGCTCCATACACGCAACTTCCCACTCTTGTCTCCACTGAATAACAATCCTTCAGGACCAATTGTAAATGTGCATATCGTATGCGTTGAGAACATCTTCCCTCTTTCCTCAAAACTGTGTTCGTACAACAAGAGATGACTCAGATTTTATTAGATCAAAGTACAAACTAGAGAGGCTTTTGAATTATTCACTTACGATGGTAGATCATATATCCCAACTGCTCCGTTTTGGTGGGAGCAAAATATAATTGGCTTGGCCTCTGCGTCATGTAATCCACAAAGAGCATGCACACTCTGTTTCAAACCAGAAAAAAAACATTCAGAATGCTATTTCTTAAAAACCAACTCTTCTTCTTCTTGTTAAACTTACTGCTTCTTGTCTGCGTGTATGGATCACTTTCAAGTTGCCACTTTCCGAAGAGCCCCAGACTTTTATGGTACCATCCAATGAAGACGATATCAAATATTGGTCCCAACATAAGAGCGACGTAATAGTGTCACTATGCTGTCTCAATGTCATCACACATTGCAGTGTGTCAAGATCCCACACCTGGAAATTGCAGTGAACAGTGTTGATTGGAATAAATTCTATAACATGTCAAGTTTCTATACGTTAAAGATTAACTCAAAGAGAACCAACCACTTACCTTTATTGTTTTATCAACAGAGCCCGAGTATAGCCTCTGCCCTCCAACAACAAAACACTTCACTTCACCACTATGTCCCTCAAGAGATGTGAGGTATTTGAAAGGATCAAACTCGGTGTCAGATGCTTTCCAGACTGATATACTACCAGACTGCAACGCCAATAAGAGCAAAAGGAACACATTTTAGATCCAAATGCAATAACGAGGCCAAAGGTAGAGAGAGCAAGTTAAAAAGGCTTACACTTGTCCCAGCAAAAAACATCCCATTTCCAACAGCCATTGAATTCACCTGACCTCCTACCGGACCGTTAAGATGCACATCTTTACAGGTCTGAACATTAAACGCCTGCAAGATTTGTATAGCATAAATTTGAGACCAGAGCCAAGACGAATCCCACAAATTACAAAGAATGGTACTCAGAAAACGGAAAAATGTCCTGAGCTCCTAGACTAACCTTTACAGCATTTGGCAAGCCAAGGAAAACCCATGGGCCTTCATTGATTAGAGACCCAGCTTCTGCCTTGAGGTTGATCTCATGTACACACTGACCAGTATGGCAGTCCCATATTCTCAATGCACCATCGCTACTAACTGAATAGAGTTTATCTGAACCTTCAGGGAGGGCGATCCCCTTTAGATCCTAAGGACAAGAGAATTTACATTTGAACATTTTTGCTTTTCCATTTAACCAACAGTCAAGAGGAAACCCCAATGCATATGATGCTAAAAATACTAACGAAAAAGAGGACAAAAGATACATAAAAAAACAATATGGAAAGTACCTTCATGTGTCCTTCAAGAGTAGCTACCATGGCCAAGCCAGGGAAAGAACACCAAGAGTGTAAGAACTGGCATTCCTCACCCTTCTTGCAGTTTCCAGCTTTCCAATACTTGCATACACATTCCCTAGACTTGGGACTGCCATTATCTCCCGACCTCCAAACTCTGGAGCCTGAAATATAAGAGCTCCTTGACCCATACACAGCATTCTTCCTTGGATGGTTTGGCACACGATTTCCTGTGCCTGAAACTGGTGGGTTCATCGACCCATAGGCGTCATTCTTCCTTGGCTGGTTTGACACACGATACCCAGTGCTTGAAACTGGTGAGTTCATCGACCCATAGGCGTCATCATTCTTCCTTGGCCTATTGCCTTCTGATGCTTGGAACTCTTTAGACGTCCAAACTAAATTCCTTGATCCATTGTATTGTCCTCTCTTCACTCTTCTTGGAACTATATCTGCAGCGAAATCTTGTTGTCTGTCCACTCCAAAGTTCCTTCCTTGTGAGTTTCTCCTTGGCGCTTTAGAATTCATACTATACATGGAGAAATATACCAAATTTTAGCTGAATCACAGAGTCGAGTATTGTTGCTTCATCCATGATGATCCAAAATGGCAAATTTGCAGGATGTAACACGTCCAGAAGTAAGGAGTGCATCAACTTCCCAATCGCCAGAAATATCAACTCCACATAAAGAATCTAATGTAACTAATAACTGAAGGATTCTTTCAATTCGAGACAAAGCCATTGATCTTCCGAGTTTACAATCATCAAAGCTCAAATCCACAAGCTCCGAATACACATTTAAAACCCTAGATAAAACAATAACAAACAAAAAACAAAACAAAAAAGCCAAAGAAGAGAGAGCCCTAGCTCCAAGCTTGTGAAACCGTGAAATTGTCATCATTTTAGTGAAACCAAGGCTTCCAAGGTATCGACGTGAAAAGGATGACGAAGATCAAGAAGAATCGGAAACCCTAACTGAAAGGACCAAGACATCATAATCGTGGAGATGCGAAGCCGAAGAAGAAGCAAACCTGAAACGCTGGATCTAGATCTTCTATTAGGATTAGCGCAAACTTTCCAATTCGAGAATTGCAATTGATATCGATCGGCGACGGGATGTTAGCAAATCGGAAACCCAGAAATCAGAAGAGTTAGAAAAAAAATAAAAAAAATTATAATTATAATTATAATCAATTTGACATTTGCCGGGCAAACCTATTTAAAGATTGGTGAAATCACGAAATTTCGAGGCAGTTTTCGCCAATTACCAAAAAGGGCAATCTTCGTTTAATACTGGGCTTCTATTTTAGGCCCATGTTTATATGGACAACATAGGTCCATTAATATCAGGTTTCACTCTTTAGGTCCTTTTATTTTATTTTATAAATTGAAAAGTGAAAATCATATTGAAATGGGAGTACTGAATTTATGAAGGATGAGATTAGGCTTAGTTATAATTATTTAAATAGAGTTGATTTTATGTTTAAAATTTATGTTGATGATTTAAAAAGTGGCTGATGATTCATAAAGAGTGACATTAATGATAAAAAAAACTTAATACTTTGAAAAATGCTTGATTTAACTTATCTCAAAAGAAAGACCTAAACCTATATTAATATTTCATTTTATTTATATTTATTGTTTATTAAGGGAGAGAGAGGACAAGGTTACACAGTTCACGTAAGCTAGTAAGTCACATACATATGTTTTGCAATTAATTTAGATAGAATTTCATCATTGTCTATGTTATTTAACTATATTTAGATAGAAAATCTATATTCTTTTAGTTAATTCTCTCATATTTATGTTTTGTAAGTACTTTCAAGGAAAAACAAAAGGACAAAGTTCTTAAATTTGAAAAATAGAGTTGATGGCTTACCATTTGATAATTTTTGCATTCATCAAGATTCACCATATATATATTACACTTCTTCAAGTTGCTTTGATGAAAAAATGTGTAATAAAACATGTAAATGAATAGTGATAACTATTGATTTTGCTCGACCAACTCAACTTTGTTATTCAAAATTTTTTGGGATTAATTTGTACATGGTTTGATCAAACTTTTTTTTATTATTTTGTTTATTCTTAAACATAAATTTTCAATTATTCAATTTTTATCACAATTAGTTAACATTTAACAATTTCATATATATATATATATATATATATATTACAGTTTTGAATATTGTTAGATGCGTTTCGATCCATTTAAATATGATTAGTTCATAGAGAGTTACGTTAATAACTTTAATGATAAAATTAATTAATCATTTGATTTTAAATAGTTAAGAGTAATTGATAATTGAAATATTTTATAGTTCATTTTATTATTATAAAATATGGAAAGTATAATAAAAATGAGAGTATGAAAGATAAGATGGGACTTGATAATCAATTTCTTCGATCGTATTAATTTTACCATAAAATAATATAATGAAAATCGGATTAATTTAATCAAAATAATAATTCGGATATGATTAGCTCATAGAGAGTTACGTTAATGACCTTAATGATAAAATTAATTAATCACAAAAGCCAACGCTCTCAACAATCAGCAGACAACTACGTGCCGTTTCGTGCACGTTAGCAAGGCCCACAAGCCTCACGGCTCCTCGGTCCCCTCAACACTTTCTCCTTTCTGGGCCTCAAAAATCGAATTCTTAAATACAATGGCATTTTCGTGAATTTAGTATACACACAAGGGCTGTTTAATCGAGTTTATTTATTTGGCACACGTGACGCTCCCGAGACGACCAGGCACAAGTCCACGTCAGCTAAACACTAAGCCATTTCAAATATCAATCAAATCCCAGCCGTTCGATTAGGTTTGTCAAGACGAAGCCAGAGCCGTTTGATGAGCAAATTTTGAAAATTCTCTCGATACGATAAAAATCGTGCGTTACGATTCTGACTGAACAAATCTAAAGCTGACTAAACCACTCTGACACAGCTCCTTCTGTTTGACAAAGAGTCTCTCTCTATTGGATTTGGAGTCAATTTCGAAATTCAAAGTTCTGAAAATCAAATTCGATAGACAGCGAAACCCAGAAGCTGAAGCATAGATCTTTGTTTCGAGGTATATTTTTTTAGTCTCAAAGATGTTCTGAGTTTCAATTTTTCTTGGCAAAAGTTTTAGAAAGCTTTATTCTTTTTCTTGCAGTAAAGACAAGTTGTGGATTTGTCACCAAACTTGTATGTAGTGTTGTTAGTGGAGTTTGGTTCGAACTCTTATGAAGTTTTTAAGCATACGATTTGTTGAAAGAGACTCGCATCTTCTCTTTAAAACAAAGTCTCTCTTCTCTCTTTATTGCTTTTCCTCTAAACTAGCTTAAAGCTTCAATCTTTGGTTTTGATCTCTCAGTCTTGTTCTTCAGAAGGGTATTATTGTCTTTTTCCTGCATCTTCTTTGAACCTTTCATTTAAATAAATAGATGTAATAATAGATACTGATTGTGATGATTCTTCTCTATTTATTTATTATCATATCATTAGCTTTTCTAGCCATTAATGTTCACACCAGCACCGACGAAGAAAAGGAAATTGGAAAATGACTTGTAAAACTTTTGTCTGGTAGGACTTTGTTCTCCTGGCAAATTACCAAAAGCTTTTCTGTGATAAGTTTGAAGATTCTTAAAAACTCTTTTGATAGCTTCTTCCTTTTTGTTTAAAAATCCGTGTCCTTATTTATAACAAATCTACCAACTTCTTCATCACTCATTCAACTACTCCATTCATTACTTTATTTTATTTTTTCCCATTACAAAACTTAAAGATCAAGGCATATTATTAGATCATTTCTCGTTTCTGGATTTAGTGTTTTTGCTTCTGTAAATCGCTAAAGTTTTTGGTTTTTTTTTTTTGTGTAATCCAGAGTTCAAGGATTGTTGTGTAATCATGGTGGAGGAGAAGAAACCTGGAAACGAAACTGTGATTGATCCAACAGTTGAAGATTTGTTATTACAAGCACAAGAGCTTGTACCAATTGCTTTGTCCAAAGCAAGAACAGTGACAGTTTTTTCAAGCAGATGGAGAGTGATAATTTCAAGATTAGAGAAGATTCCGACATGTTTATCAGATTTATCAAGCCATCCTTGCTTCTCTAAACACACTCTCTGCAAAGAGCAACTTCAAGCTGTCTTACAAACATTGAAAGAAACCATCGAGCTAGTGAACGTATGCGTAAACGAGAAGCAAGAAGGGAAACTGAAGATGCAGAGTGATCTCGATTCTCTATCTGCTAAAATCGATCTCACCTTAAAAGACTGTGGATTGCTAATGAAAACAGGTGTTCTCGGTGAAGTAACACATCCTTTATCCTCTTCAGTTCAAGACTTGGAAACATTCAGCGTTAGAGAATTGCTTGCTCGGCTTCAGATAGGTCATTTGGAGTCTAAACGCAAAGCGCTTGAACAGCTTGTTGAGGTAATGAAAGAAGATGAAAAATCGGTTATAACAGCTTTAGGTCGAACCAATGTCGCGTCTTTGGTTCAGCTTTTGACTGCTACTTCGACTAGCGTGAGAGAAAACGCAGTGAATGTGATCTGCTCTTTAGCGGAATCAGGAGGTTGCGAAAACTGGCTTATCTCTGAGAACGCGTTGCCTCCATTGATAAGGCTGCTTGAATCTGGAAGTGGTCTTGCGAAAGAGAAAGCTGTAATTTCGTTGCAGAGGATGTCGATTTCATCAGAGACGTCCCGTTCGATTGTTGGTCACGGTGGAGTTAGTCCATTGATTGAGATTTGCAAAACAGGGGACTCTGTTTCTCAATCTGCTTCCGCTTGTACTTTGAAGAACATTTCAGCTGTGCCTGAAGTAAGACAGAATCTTGCGGAAGAAGGAATCGTTAAAGTGATGATTAACATACTTAACTGTGGGATTCTGTTAGGATCTAAAGAATACGCAGCGGAATGTCTTCAGAATCTCACCTCGAGCAATGAAGCTCTTCGAAGATCTGTTATATCAGAGGATGGGATTCAAACACTTCTCGCTTACTTAGACGGACCTCTTCCTCAAGAATCAGGAGTTGCAGCTATTAGGAATCTTGTTGGCTCTGTTTCTGTTGAGACTTACTTGAAGATAATCCCAAGTTTAGTCCATGTTCTTAAGTCAGGATCTATCGGAGCTCAACAAGCGGCTGCGTCAACTATTTGTAGGATTTCTACATCGAACGAGACGAAGAGAATGATCGGTGAATCGGGTTGTATCCCTTTGTTGATAAGAATGTTGGAGGCGAAAGCGAGTGGAGCTAGAGAGGTTGCTGCTCAAGCTATAGCGAGTCTTGTGACGGTTCCAAGGAATTGTAGAGAAGTGAAAAGAGATGAGAAGAGTGTGACGAGTCTTGTGATGTTGCTTGAGCCAAGTCCGAGTAATTCAGCCAAGAAGTATGCGGTTTCGGGGTTGGCAGCTTTGTGTTCGAGCAGGAAGTGTAAGAAGCTGATGGTCTCACATGGAGCTGTTGGTTATCTGAAGAAGTTGTCGGAGTTGGAAGTTCCTGGTTCGAAGAAGCTTCTTGAAAGGATTGAGAAAGGGAAATTGAGAAGTTTCTTTAGTAGGAAGTAGAGCGGAAAATGAAGCCAGATCTTATGTGTTATTAATGTGGTATATATAATATAAATGTATTATGTAATGTTTCATAATCTATATGAAACTCAGCTAATGATAATGTTTCTTGTTTGGAAATGTGAGTTCTGTCATTGCCTAGGTTTTTTCGCCTCTAGTTGTAAGTATTGTCGCCTTCGTGCCTCATCACTCATGGACGAGGGGACACAAGTTAAAACGGGCCGGGTTGTCGACAGAAAAAAAAAAAAACGGGCCGGGCCAAAGGTTAATATCATCGTCGTCACTCGTCACTCGTCATCCTATGTGTATATATATGAGATGAAAACTTAGAAACGTGGAAACCTAACTTCATTCTATTGCAGCCGTTTGTTTGTTAAAGCTTGTTCAAAAGATGATGACCATGTCCGATCTTTCACCAAAATTGCTAGGGGAGATACTCTCTAGGTTCCAATGACATGTTTGGGAGCAGTGCGGTGCACTTGCAAAAAGTGGAACATTTTATCCAAAGAAAGGATTGTTTGCGAAGCAATGAATCAGTTTCTAGGGTTCATGATGATGGATTCTAGAATCTGTTCAATTAAATTCGACTTGGTTGATGCGTCTATAAAGCAAGTAGCTGAACTTGATCAAACTGAGGTATCCAAAGTCTTACAGTGCGAGGGGTTATTGTTATGTGTCATCAAGGACAGCTCATCAAGGGGTTATTGTTATGGGATATACCGTATCATCAACGCGGAGTCTACAGGTATGCTCTCGGATACGACAGAAGCAACGAGAACAACCACAAAATCTTGAGGGTTTTGGATTATTACTACTTCAACCGAAAGCATCTTTTTGCCTACGAAAATCTACGACTTTAGCTCTGATTCTTGGAGGGTTCTTGATGTCACTCCTGACTGGGATATACCGTATCATCAACGCGGCGTGTCTTTGAATGGAAACACTTACTTTTTCGCTCAAGAGAAGATAGTAGTAGAAGGAGAAGAAGAAATTGTTGTAACAGAGATTCAAGATTTTTTACTCTGTTTTGATTTCACAACGGAGAGGTTTAGGGATGTCGATTTACTCTGTTTGGACCGCGTCTTTCTCTGCCGTTTCACTCTTATACGATGGAAACTGTGACTCTATCTTGTGTTAGAGATGAGCAGCTTGCGGTATTATATCAGCGCTTGGAGACATGTGAGATGTTGGAAATTTGGGTTACTACTAAGATTAAGCCCACTGCTGGTCTTGGAGCATCTTTTTGAAAGTGGATATGAAACCACTCACTGGTTTTCAGTTTGATGAAGAAGCTCAGCTTCTTCATCGACGAGGAGAAGAAAGTCGCTGTGGTTTTTGATTTGGACAGATTTAAACGAAGAGAAGAAAACCATAGCAGCCGCTACCAGACTGCTTACATCATTGGACAAGATGGATACTTCAAATCTGCCACTCTCCGGGAAGCTCCTGATCTTGGAAAACCAGACAAGTTATATAATACTTACGAGTATTGTCTCCCACTTATGTGCTCTTCTTATGCTCCAAGCTTAGTGCAACTCCAAATCAACCAGCAGGGCAAAGGCAAAGAAGGAGATAGTTAGTCTCATTTACGATATTGCTTGTTACCTTAACTTATTTTCATTTCCTTTACTTTCATGTCCTTTTGAACGAACTTCAATAATTATTGTTTTGTGCTTTGCTATTTATATCTTAATAAAGAAAATTTCGGCTTCTTGTTACTTTTTGGGCCATGCAATATAGCTTTTGAGTCCTTGCAGGTACTTGCAAGTATTTTCTTTCTTTCTTTCTTTCTTTGGTAGCCATGTCAACAAAATATAGAGCTGTTAGGATTTATTTTGCAGCCGATGTTAAGTCATGGGGTTTCAGCTGCTATATGTGGATTAACCACTTAGCAGTCAAGACTTGACTACTTTGGTTTATTCCTGGACTTGACTACTTTGGTAATGACATTAGGTCATTTATTTGCACATTTGGTGGCTGCATTGCCTATTTACCAATAGCCTCGTGTCTTTATGTCTGAGAAACTGGTGATCCTGATGATGTTTTGATACTGGCAGGTTATATCGTTGCAAAGAATGTCGATTTCATCAGAGACATCGCGTTCGATCGTTGGTCACGGTGGAGTTAGTCCATTGATTGAGATTTGCAAAACAGGAGACTCTGTTTCTCAGACAGCTTCTGCTTGAACGGTGTAGCAGATCATTATTAATGTTTCGGGTATATATTATGTATCCTGTAATGTTTCATAATCTATATGAAACTCAGCTAATGATAATGATATATTTTAATGTTTCATATCATTGACATACAAAACCATCAAGAAATTTGCAAGTAAATGCTTTTATTCACTAAATATCCGAGAAAAATGTCAAGTATTTTGAGTGTTAATATAATAACCTCAGCCCTAATGTTACAACAACAAACAAACCACAAAGACCTTTTTGAAAGAAAAGACCAAACATCAAAACCATAGATTCTGGTTTTTGAAAATAATAATCAAGTGGTTGAGATTCTGATGCCGCTCAGAACATAGCCTCCAAAAGCACTCATCTGCATGTGAGGATGAGATCTTAAAGGAAGCACCTGCATTTTGGGAGTTTTCATATTAATATATAAACTACCTCTCAACGATGATCTATAGAGAAACAAAGAAGAAGAAAACTTTATCAAACCTGATATTCACGTAGCCACGGTTCTGTTATTTGCAGATTAATAGCCATCTTCCCCTGCTGAAGGTTGTGCATACATGTCGCCAGTGGCTGTGATTTTCATCATGAGATTTTGTTCATTATTACCAAACATACTAAAGAAAAATTCAACAAGTTCACTAGCTACAAGTCTACTGTATAAATGTAGCAGTTGGTTAGAAAGAAGTTAGTGATGGCTTTGTTCTTATGGCATACCTGTAAATACTGATGATATATTGCGAAGGGAGCAGAGTAGGAAAGCAGTGGCAATACATCTTTAGCTAAGGTCCATGGGTCTTGGTCTTGTGCAGCCATGATTAGGCTGTAAATAAGACAACATTTTAGTGATGAACCGAAACCAATTTCATTCATAGAAACACTGAATATTACTTACCTAGAGAAACCGTTTTCTCGCCACATCTCTATAGCTTCTTTTGAAGCTTTGGCTCCAGCTTTTGGGGCTTTGATAATTTTGTTCTCTGGGGCAACAACATCTACTACACTAGCCTCAGTTGTTACAGATGTCTCTTCAACCATAATATCAGATGTAGATGTTGTTTCCTGCATTTTTCAATTAAAAGCTTCTGTTACAATCACAAGATTTATCAAATAATAACTCGAGTAAAACGGTACACAGGTTCGAAACTTACATTGATAATGTTTTCAGCATTACTAACTCCTCCTTGCTGTTGATTTATTTCTTCATGAGATGCAGTTTTGGCTGACGAGAGCTCGTTTATAGATGACTGCACGATCCTGCACAAGAGAAACAGAACACACAATGTCCACAAAAATTTATATAACAGCTTCTTCAATTATTAGAGACTACAGAGAAAAAGGACTTAGAGACAATACAACAACATACCTCTCTATAACCTTGTCACTAAAGTTGAACATCCTAACCATCTCCACAGAACAAGGTGAAGTTCCCTTAAATGTATTGCAAACATAGCCAGTGCCTATTAAAAAAATAAAACATATAAAAGTTTAAGGCACATTGTTACAGAAATAATCATTCAGCAGTGAATACTAAATGTCAAAAAATTTGGAGAGGTCTATATACCTCCTAAACGCTCAGCTACTGCACCAGTGACAAGGCCACCAACCATATCCACCACAAGCACATCCGAGTATGCGGTGACATTAGCCATTGTTAACAGAAGAGACAATGCATCTACTCGTAAGAATCTATAACACAACAACAAAAAATATATACACAATACAATCAAATACTAGACCAATTGCAATTAAAAGCGCGAGAATTCAAATCTCAACAGAGAAAAAAGGAACTCAGTATTTTTAAGATACAACTAAAGAAAGAAACATGTGTACTTACCCAATTCTGGCTGGATATTTCTTGAAATAAGCTTCACAGATACTGTTAAATATAAACAGAATCCTCCATAAGAGAAACGAAAGAAATCCAAAACAAAAGGAGACAAACAAACCAAAACAATACCTTCGAGCAAAAGGCCGTCTTAGAAGTAGCTTTGGTGCATATTTCTTCTGCTTTTTAAGCTTATATTTTTCCTACAAATATTAACCAAGAAAAATCTATTACATGTCTAACAAAATTTTAAAACTTTAAAGTAGAAGCAGAGTAATCTAAACTGTATATACATTATACCTGAGACAACTGAAACTTCTTATCAAACGTTTTGCTGTTTGCAATTAGGGCTTCAATAATCTCATCTCCTTTTGCACCCTCTCTACATCATTAAACCCGAAAAATTTAGCAACTCTTTCTAATGACTGCATTCTAAATAAACACAGAGTTTTAATAAGTCTTCTAACCTCCGCATAGCTTCAATTTCTTCACCGGTAAGATTTTGAGCTTCATTATTGTCGACAAGTTCCCGATTATCTTTCGAGTGGTCGATAATATTATTGCTGTTATTTTCTGTGTAAACAAACATCAATTAGACCAATTTCAATCTATCTATATATACCAAAAAACATCAAAAACTATCATTATAATTTTTTTAAATCAGTTTTTTTGTATTCAGTAAAGAGGATTAATGTGATTTTAGTATTAAACACAAACCTTGTTTAACAGGTAGAACGCGAGAGAGGAAAGAACCTTCTTCTCCGCTTTCGACTTGAAACAGAGATCCAAACGGAGCTCCGATCAATGGCTTTAAAGAATAATTCTTATTCGCGATTTTCAATACACTGTAAGAAGAAGATAATGAATCAAAAAATTGAATTGAGCATGATAAAATTAGAATTGAGAGGATTGAAGACTTACGCGCCACCAGAGAGACGAGCGAATACGAGACGGTCACCATCGTTAACATCGAGCAATACGCTGCAACCTTCGCAAGCAAATCTAGGATCTAGATCTTGAGGTTTATTAGTTTCCGACATGCCTGCCTGATCCTTCTTGAGTTCCTCCTTCAAAAGAAACAGCAGTTGTGTTTTTGATGGTTAGTTTAAGTTCTGATACAAAAGTGAACCACGATTAGTAGTAAAACCCTAACGACAAGATTTTGTCGGTTATAGAAATTAGAAAGAGCGGTTTAATGTTAAATTGGGCCAAAGTCAGAGCTAATTGGGCTTTTAATTACCATTTATTTAGATTATTTAATGGGCTTTTTGAGAGTGTTACTGGCCCAAATAGAGCCAGGTGGACTTGTTTTTGTTCCTAGATTTGTGTGCCACGTGGTTCGGACGCGCGGATTATCCTCAACTTCTGCAAACAGAGTGAGAGGTGATCAAATGTGGTGTACACATAAAATATCAATAAATTGGGTCCCAAGGAATCAACATAATCGACGGCTGAGAATGAATGATCAGTGCGTTGACCCAGCGACTTTTTTTTGTTTGTATATCGGGAAACGAAGATGACCAAACAAGCCCTATCTCCGATTACACTAGCAAAGAAGATGAGGCCAAATTAAGGATATAGCTGACGTTCCAAAAACAGAGGCATTGAAATCTCAAGCTGATCGCTCTCTCTTCACATATCTCTTAATAGAGATCGTCCTCAACGTCTGCAAAGGTAATTCAAATCGAAATCTTTTGTATTGATCTGATTGTTTCAGTTTTAATTCGAATTTAGATATCAATTTCCTCGCTTGTGATTATTGAAAGGCTGGAACTTTGCAATTTTTATTAGGGTTTGAGAAGGTATCTTTAGTGAGAAACGTTTCTGGGTTTTGTTTTACAGAGGAAAAGATGGCGACAACATTAGATGTATCAAGAGCTGAGCTTGCTCTTGTGGTGATGTATTTGAACAAAGCAGAGGCAAGGGATAAGTTATGCAGAGCTATACAGTATGGTTCAAAGTTCTTGAGTGGCGGACAAGCTGGTACTGCTCAAAACGTTGACAAATCAACAAGCTTAGCTAGGAAAGTCTTCCGTCTTTTCAAGGTTAATCCTTTATCTGTTTCGATTTCTTTGATTTGGTAAAATTCGATTTGTTTGTTTAACTAATATGTTTTGATGATTGTTGAAGTTTGTAAATGACTTGCATGGTCTTATCAGTCCTGTGCCTAAAGGGACTCCACTTCCTCTTGTTTTACTTGGAAAGGTGCTTTAAAGTTCTCTTTGTTTTCATACAAAATCCATTAGGAAACTGTTTGGCAAATTGTCTTGTATATTTGTTTTTATTTTCAGTCGAAGAACGCACTTTTATCGACATTCTTGTTCTTGGATCAAATTGTCTGGCTTGGGAGATCAGGAATATATAAGGTGAGAGTGATCAGATATGTGTACCACTGGTCTATTGAAGTTTCGTGTTTTGGCTAATGTCTTATGTAAACTAATCACAGAACAAAGAGAGAGCTGAGTTACTTGGGCGTATATCGCTTTTCTGCTGGATGGGATCTTCTGTGTGTACAACTTTAGTCGAGGTTCGTCTTTTCTTTCACTTCTTACTTCATTATGTTATCTGTTTCCGCCTTATCATCGGTTTAAACTGTTATTAGATTGGTGAGATTGGAAGGCTCTCTTCATCCATGAAGAAGATCGAGAAGGGACTTAAGAATGGCAACAAGTATAAAGTAATGTTTATCTCCTTTATCCCCCAAACATTAGAAAGTCTTTCTCAATCTTCATGTATCTAACTGTGTAAAATGCAGGATGAAGCTTATCGTGCTAAGCTTAAAAGTTCAAACGAGAGGACACTTGCTCTGATCAAATCAGCCATGGACATTGTTGTAGCAGCTGGTCTTCTTCAGTTATCTCCAGAGAAGATCACTCCTCGTGTTACTGGCGCTTTTGGATTCACTACCTCCATCATTTCTTGTTACCAGGTAACAACACTTTCTCTTCCTCGTTCTCCACAATTCACAGCAAACCCAATTTCCAAGTTAGTATCTTTCTTGTTCTAATCTTTAAATGTTTCTCATGTCTCTCCATAAATACAGTTGCTTCCAACACGCCCCAAGATCAAAGCACCCTGAAGCTGATCAAAGAAGCTGGTGGCTAGGAGAAAGTCATTTCAGATAGTTTATGTTGGGTCTTTTTGAGTAATTTGCTACTGTTATAAATACTTATCTGCAGGATGATTATAATTAATAAAATGTTTTTATGGTTCAGATTCTTGTTCTACAGCTGTGAATTCTTCATTTTGCTAAACAACTTCTGCTAGTCTGGTGATAAATTTGAGCTGTAGCTTATATGTAGAGAGCAGAAGAAGATGAGTTTTTACTTTTTTTTTTATACCCGTAAGATTTGAGGCTATCGTGGGCCTAACGTAATGATTTTGGGTTTCTTTTCTTCCAAAGGCCCAAGCTATAACGTGGGATCATCCATGCATCGTGGAATTCTCCTTCTCCCATTAACAATCTTTTTAGCCATGCATGGATAATCTTAACGACATATTGTTAAAATCTTGTTGGTTTTATTTCAATTAACAATCTTAACAGTATATTTTCAAAAAAAAAAAAAAAAAAAATTTAAAATAGTTGTTTAGTACTATTCGTATTCTACTATTGAATCATTGGTACGAAAACGCAAAGCAAGCGCCAAATTCAAATACTCATTATTGTGTTTTTGCGATTCCAGTGTTGAACAAACTTTTGCTTCTTCGGGTATTCTTCACATCCCCGCAACGTTTAAACCTTCTGGTCCCAGAAAAAGCTTAATTCATTCCCAAAATTGGCGTATATACAGAGCAAAAGAGAATCTCAGTTTAGGCTCATCCTCAAAGTGCTTCGGTTAAGGATGAAATTGGTTTATACCGGTGAAAAGTGCAAATGGGATTGCTTCTCTTTGCGTCCAAAGGACCCAAACGGACCCCACTTATATGTATCAAACCTCACGCGCTTCATCCGAAACGTGTACTTTTCACATACAAGGAAATTTCAGTCAATTTAATTCATTTTTAAACATAATCATCATAGGTAAAAGAAATATACAAAACATTAAAAACTATTCCAAATAGCAAAAAGATATCTTGCTCATATATTATAACGCGTGATCCATAATATTCCAAATGATGAGAAAATAATCCGGTGAACATAATAATTCCGCATTGTTGTTGCCTATGACAAGCTCGCACGTTTAAGCCTAATCTCTCACGAACAATACACTAAACGTCCCCGTTGACCCTTTGACCTTAAAGCGCGTATCTTACACTCGCTTCTCTTTTCTCCTCCTCCCTTATATTACCCTCGAACCACTTCATATCAACCCCTTGAAAAAACTCACTCGTCACACATTCGATTCGACTCTCAAGTCTCATCGTTGTGTATATTATTATACACACACACTATATAAATATTTCAACTGGGTTTCAGAAAAAATCAGCCATTGATTCATTTCTTAAAGAGATATGAATTTATTAAAAAAAATGTCATCGAGGACTAAGAAGTCAAATCTATACTACGTAACCCTAGTGGCGCTTCTCTGCATCGGGAGCTACCTTCTCGGGATTTGGCAAAATTCTACAGCGAATCCACGCGCCGCCTTCGATGATTCCGACGGAGGATCATGCCAGGAATTCACCAAACCTAATTCCACGACCGATCTCGACTTCGACGTGCATCACAACCCTCGGGATCCACCTCCGGTGATCAAAACCGCCGTGAATTTCCCGTCGTGCGGCGCTGAATTGAGCGAGAACACGCCTTGCGAAGATGCTAAGCGATCGTTGAAATTCTCCAGGGAGAGATTGGAGTATAGGCAAAGGCATTGTCCCGAGAGAGAAGAGACGTTGAAATGCAGAATTCCGGCGCCTTACGGTTACAAAACGCCGTTCAGATGGCCGGAGAGCCGTGACGTGGCGTGGTTTGCTAATGTTCCTCACACGGAGCTTACGGTTGAGAAGAAGAATCAGAATTGGGTCCGGTACGAGAACGATCGGTTTTGGTTTCCTGGTGGCGGTACGATGTTTCCACGTGGCGCTGATGCGTATATTGAAGATATCGGACGGTTGATTGATCTCAGCGACGGCTCTATTCGTACAGCCATTGATACCGGTTGTGGGGTACGTTGTAATTCTCTTCCCTCTGATTTAACCGAACCAGCTGGTTCGATTTACTTTTGAATTTTGAAAATTTTGAAATTGATTTTGTCTGATTTTGTTTACATGAAAAATGCATATTTTAATTTTAATATCTCGGAAGAAAAGGAAGATTTTGCCCTATCAGTCTGTTGAATCGAATAATCTGTTGGAACATTAAAAATTAATTCAAGAATGTGTCCAAATTAGCTAACAAGATATATTATTCATGCATATCCATATCTCGTCATATCTAATTTAAATTCCATTCGATAGTGTCGTCAAATGTGTGAACAAGAATTAAATTTTGGAATTAGTGCATCATCATTTTGCAGAAGTTATGTTAAAAATAGAAAAGAAAGTAAAAAAATTTCCAACATTTATGGTTTCTGAGTGTGACCTACTCAAGTCACCTAATCTTCCAATGTCACTGTTGACCTACTCTACCGTTAAACCTGTAAAGTTGAAATAATTAAACTAGTAGTTGTAACTTGTAAGAAAATAGTCAAAATGAAGATTGTTTTTTTCTCTTAGATTGACTTAATTATTTTATTTTTAAATCATTTGCTTTGAATTTGTTGGTGTAAATCAAATGTTTCTTTGGTTTTTCATCAGGTTGCTAGCTTTGGTGCGTATCTTTTATCAAGAAACATCACAACAATGTCATTTGCACCAAGGGACACACACGAAGCTCAGGTCCAATTCGCACTGGAGCGTGGCGTGCCGGCTATGATCGGAATCATGGCTACCATCCGCTTACCTTATCCTTCTAGAGCCTTTGACTTAGCCCATTGCTCACGTTGTCTTATCCCTTGGGGCCAACACGGTTCGACTCTAAAACAGAAAAACCCTGATTAATTACTCAGTTATAGCTCTTGAGGTTTAACACTTGGTCTATGCTGCAGATGGAGTATACCTGATGGAAGTGGATAGGGTTTTAAGACCAGGAGGTTATTGGATACTGTCTGGACCGCCGATCAATTGGCAGAAACGGTGGAAAGGATGGGAACGTACGATGGATGATTTGAATGCAGAGCAGACTCAGATCGAGCGTGTCGCGAGAAGCTTGTGTTGGAAGAAAGTTTTTCAAAAAGATGATCTTGCTATTTGGCAAAAACCCTTTAACCACATTCATTGTAAGAAAACAAGACAGACTTTGAAGAATCCGGAGTTTTGCCGTCATGATCAAGATTCCGACATGGCCTGGTAATTTTAATTAATTACTTCAAATAGCTATGATTCTATATGGTTACAATTTGGTTTATAAATTTCGAATGATTCAGGTATACGAAGATGGATTCTTGTTTGACGCCATTACCTGAAGTTGATGAGACAGAGGATCTAAAGACGGTGGCTGGAGGGAAGGTAGAGAAGTGGCCGGCTAGGTTATTCGCGGTTCCTCCGAGAGTAAACAAAGGCAATCTCGAGGAAATCACAGCGGAAGCTTTCTTGGATAACACGAAACTGTGGAAACAGAGAGTTTCGTATTACAAGAAGTTAGATTACCAATTAAGTGAAAGCGGGAGATACAGAAATTTACTCGACATGAACACTTACCTCGGTGGATTCGCGGCAGCTATAGCGGATGATCCGGTTTGGGTCATGAACGTTGTCCCGGTCGAGGCTAAGTTCAATACTCTCGGTGTCATTTACGAACGTGGTCTCATCGGAACGTATCAAAACTGGTAAACTTAAACTGAACCGAAACTAAACCGGATTTTCTTGTTAAAGTTTGTAGTTTAATCCGGTTTTTTTGTTGTTTTTTGATAGGTGTGAAGCGATGTCGACGTATCCAAGAACGTATGACTTCATTCATGCTGACTCAGTTTTCACATTGTATCAAGGTAAGTGTGAACCGGAGGAGATATTATTGGAGATGGACCGGATTCTTAGACCGGGTGGTGGAGTGATTATAAGAGATGACGTGGACGTTTTGGTTAAGGTTAAGGAATTAACAAAAGGGTTACAATGGCAAGGTAGAATTGCTGACCACGAGAAGGGTCCTCATGAAAGAGAGAAGATCTACTATGCAGTGAAACAATATTGGACCCTTCCTGCGCCTGAGGAAGATAAAAACAATACTAGTGCTCTCTCATGATTTCAGTTTTTTCTTACAATTTTTGTTTTTTTTGTTTTGATTTTGATTTTTTAACAATAAAATCTCAATGGTTGTTGTCATATCCTAATGATATGAAAAGAAAACAAAAATAACTAGATGTCAAGATCGATCAGTATATGGTTTCATCAGACGAATTCAAACTTTTTTTTAAAGAACTCAAACTTATTAATATAATATTATATATCCACGGGAAAAAAAAGTAGTTGAAAACAAAAATATTATATACTCATTGTCAATCATCGCATGGGAGCTTCTCGTATAGTAGTACTGTAAGTAGAAACACTTGCATTAATCATTTCACGTATAAACCTCTACCACAACAGACGTACTTGTATTTTTACGTTGCACCATTAATACCGAGAGCATTATCATTAACGGGTGGTTTCAAGTACATATCACAATGCATAATCTTCCAAAATGTATATTTATTAGTTCATTTATTTCTTGAATATTATAACGGAACGATTTTGTTTTATGTTGAAAATTTGTTTTGAAAGCGACGTAACAATGGAACATGTTGAATCTAGTTAAGTATGAACTTTTGAATTTTATTATGTCAATAACTTTTGATATTCAATTATTCAACCGTATGATAACTACCTTTCATGAGTTTTTTTTGTGTTTTTAATTTTGTTCATACGAGTTTTCTTATTATTTTCATGTTTTTATTAGTATTTCCCAACGACTATTGCTTGGTCGTTGATTTGGGTACCAAAGTATTTATTGTCGTCACAAGACTTTTTGTTTACTTATTCTCAAAGGTTGTTTGCGGATATGTTATTTGAAACTGTGATAGATAAAACAAGTGAGTATTTTTGTCACAGTTTACACAAGTAACGAATTAATTTGTTATTAGAAACTGTGATAAAAACAGGTGAGTATGTTCGGGAAAACACGATATTTATAGACATAAATATTTTTCTTTTCTTGGTGTAGAGGGAGTACTAGTACTACTTTCTGCCGGCCTTTTGGGTTTCGCTAAATCGGTGATATTATGACAGCTTTTCATGTCCATTATTATCCAATCATTCAATTATTGATCTTAGGTTATATCGCAATAACTCTCTCTAGTGGTATTAAATTCCCAATATGGGCCATGTAAGTAATCAATCACTCACTTTACCACAGCCCATCTCAACCTTTAACTTTCCCTTTTTCGAGTTTTTCTTCGAGTTTAATCTTTATATTATTTTTCCAAACAAAAGATTGTATGAAATAAATGTCATTAAAACTTAGTTACTAAAACTAAGGAAATGTCATTAAAAGTGAAATGTAATTTGACAACAAAGCTAATAATTACTACTCCATAAGTCTTACCCTCGGGGACCACACTGGTCAATAATTTGAAGCAAACATCCAAGAGAAGGGCAAGGCTGTAATTTAACAATTGAGTGGACTTTTATAAAAATGGAAAAGAATAGAAGGGAAAAAGAAAAAAAAGAAAAAAAAGGTAAGAGAGTGAAGAGTCAACCAAACTGTTGTTGGCTGTTTATATTTGTAAGGCTTCGAAGACTCCACCACATCCTTCGTCTGAACAAATCTGAAACCTCTTTTTCGTCTTCTTCTTCTTCATTAACATACACCCAAACATCAAACTTTCATCCGTTACGGATTTATTATTATAAGAGTCAAAACTATTCAGAAGATTTGTCTCCAAGAAAAATATTAATATTGGGTTTTCATGAATTTCACCGGTTTTAACGACGACGATCATTCCTCCGCCGGTGAAAACCATTTCTCCTCCGTGTCCGCCGCTATGTCCATCTTCTCTTCTCCTCGTCTCTCTCTTTGTCTCGTAAGATTTTAACTTTTTCTGTTTTCTCTATGGATTTGATTAGTATAAGTGTTTTTTTTGTTGTCTTCTCAAACGTTTTGTTTTTCTCCAGCAGCAGACGAACGGAGAAGCAACAAGAAACGGCGAGAGTTTCGAGGTGAGTGTTAGTAGGAGAAGTCCAGAGAGCAGATCTGGAAGCGAGAACGCGGAAGCACTCTCTGGCGACGATGACTTAGACGCTTCCGATAGACCTTTAAAGAAGAAGAAACGTTACCACCGACATACTCCTCAACAAATACAAGAACTCGAATCGTAATTATATAATTAATCTATAACTCCATAAATCCGTGTTAATTAATTAATTTAAAACATCGAAAATTTAAACCTTTTCGTCTTTGAATTTTTTAGGGTTTTCAAAGAGTGTCCTCATCCCGATGAGAAGCAACGGCAAGAACTTAGCCGCCGGCTTAACTTGGATTCTCGCCAAGTCAAGTTTTGGTTTCAAAACCGCCGTACTCAGATGAAGGTTTGCTTCTTCACTTTCCTTTTTCTTTTTTTTTCTTAACTAATTTCCACGTCATTCCTTTCTTTGTTCCGGTAGACGCAAATTGAGCGACATGAAAACTCTTTATTGAGACAAGAGAACGATAAGCTTCGAGCGGAGAACATGTCAGTTCGAGAAGCCATGAGAAATCCGATGTGCGGTCATTGCGGTGGCTCCGCCGTTGTCGGCGAGATTTCTCTTGAAGAGCATCAGTTAAGGATTGAGAACTCACGCCTTAAAGACGAACTCGACCGAGTCTGTGCCTTAGCCGGAAAACTCATTAACGACGAGGCAGCTTGTTCATCCGCACTCAAACTCGGCGTCGGTTCTAAAAACGGTTATAGTAGTAATAGCGGTTTCACTCTCGTCCCTCCTGGATTCGAGATTTCATCATCTCCTTTTTTCTCCGGTTTAGCAGCTCCGGTTAACCGTGCCACGGATGTTGCTACCGGAATTGATCAGAAGTCATTGTATTTAGATTTAGCTCTTTCCGCCATGGACGAGTTAGTGAAAATGGCGCAGACTAGCGAGCCGCTTTGGATCTCAAGCTCAAAAGGGAAACGCGAAATGCTGCTTAACCGAGAAGAATACGAGAAAATTTTCACACCTTGTCTTGGTCCTAAACCGGACGGGTTTGTTTCAGAAGCTTCTAAAGAAGTTGGAATGGTTATCATCAATAGCTTAGCCCTCGTCGAGACCTTAATGGACTCGGTTAGTAACTTGATATAACTAATTAAACAAAAATTTGTATACTTTGAAAAAATGTTGTTACAATTGTTGATTTTGTAGGAACGATGGGCGGAGATGTTTCCATGTATGATCGCAAGAAACTCGACGAGTGAAATCATCTTTAGTGGTATGGGAGGGACAAGAAATGGTGCTATTCATTTGGTGTGTACTTTCTTTCATACATGCAAATCGTTATTTGTTTTATTGATTCGGTGGTTCAGATAATTAAATAGGTTTGGTTTGTGTAGATGCAAGCAGAGCTTCAGTTTCTATCACCGCTTGTGCCGGTTCGGCAAGTGACTTTCTTAAGGTTCTGTAAGCAACTCGCAGAAGATGTTTGGGCGGTTGTTGATGTCTCCATTGATAGGACTAGCGACCGAGGCAGTTCGGCTCGGAGCTGTAGAAGGCTTCCGTCTGGTTGCCTAGTGCAAGACATGCCCAATGGCTACTCTAAGGTACATTACATACTCAATGATACTATTATTAGTCCTTGATCACATTAAATTCCATATTTATATCTTCATTTTTTTGTATAGGTAACATGGGTTGACCACACCGAGTACGACGAGTCCAACATTCACCACTTGTATCGTCCACTAGTCAGCTCTGGTCTCGCCTTCGGCTCCAGACAATGGATTTCCGCTTTGCAACGACAATGCGAAAGCCTAACCATTCTCATGTCCTCAACATTCCCCAACCGCAACAAACCCACACGTAAGCTTCAAACGCTTTGATTTCTCTCAATAATGTTTTTCGGTTTATTGACTTGTTTTATTTTTGGAAAATGCAGCCATAAGCTCTATAGGTAAGAAGAGCATGCTAAAGCTAGCCCAAAGAATGACTCAGAAGTTTTGTAGAGGCGTGTGTGCTTCTTCATCTCAGAAATGGAGTAAACTTGAGATTGGTAACATCGATGAAGACGTTAGGATCATGACGAGGAACAACTTGGATGATTCAGGTGAACCACCGGGGATTCTATTAAGCTCCGCAACCTCCGTGTGGATCCCGGTTTCACCGCGACGGCTCTTTGATTTTCTGAGAGATGAGCTAATGAGATCGGAGTGGGACATTTTATCCAACGGTGGACCAATGCAAGAAATGGCTAATATATTCAAGGGCCAAGATCACTCCAACTCCGTCTCCCTACTCCGATCCTCTGTAAGTATTATATAAAGTATATGCATGCATGTTGTGTCTGAACTGACGTTTGTGGTCATATGAATCTTGTCGTCTCTGATTGGAAAAAAACAAATCTTTAATTTGGAGCCATGCAGTGAAAAAAGTCAAAATCAATAAGACATTTGGGACCTTTTTTTTTCTGTTTCTACTGACTTTTTTTGCCGCGCAATTATTAAAGCATTTTCCCCTTTTTACCCTTACCTTCGCTTATGTGTTTTAATTTGTTTGAAGGCGATGAATGCGAATCAGAGTAGTATGTTGATACTACAGGAGACGAGCATAAACGCATCTGGTGCGACTGTTGTCTACGCGCCTGTTGATATCCCTGCGATGCACTCTGTGATGAGCGGTGCAGATTCTTCTTACGTGGCTCTTCTTCCTTCTGGGTTTGCGATTCTCCCAGATGGTCAAGGGATGGATGAAACCGGTTCGCTTCTTACTGTGGCGTTTCAGATTCTGGTTAACTCTCTTCCTACGGCTAAGCTCAACGTGGAGTCGATCGAGACCGTTAATAATTTGATATCATGCACCGTTCAGAAAATTAGAGCCGCTCTTCGATGTGATAAATAAATAGCTTGAATTATAATGGGCTTTTTGGATAATGGGTGTTTTTTGGATTCAAGAATGAACCGGCTTGTTTGATGGCCCATTTTGATGGTTCGGGTATTGAATCACTAATTAACTAATGTGGGTATATTTTTGTGATTTGGCCTTTTTTTCTTTTCTTTGTTAACATCTGAATTACTTTGAACTTAACTGAAATAGTTCGCAGAAAGTGATTGTGCAATACAATTAGGAACATACAATGTGAGAGATGAAATCGCTGTTGATATTTTTTTGAAAGATGGGAAATTATAAATTTTCATCCTGCTAATACTATTTGAAAAAATATCAAATATTAAGGTAAAAATAATACTTTGAAAGATGAGGTAATAAAAATAATTTCTCTTTTTTTAATAATGACAATTATCTTTTCTTAATATGTTTAAAATTTGAATAAAATAACAAATTCTTAATTACCTTTTCCATATAATAAAAAACTTAAAACATTTTTGTGTTTGTGGATATTTTAATATATCTCTTTTGATAATAGAATCATTTAATGTACTAACAATACTAACACATGAGGATCTAAAGTTTTAAATGACATATGTTTTATTCATGTTGTAATTAGAATTTTTATAGTTTACTCCCTCCATTCCAAAATATAAGTATCTTTAGCCAAATTTACTTGTTCTATTTTATAAGCATTTTTACAAATATCAATGTTTTTACAAAATACAAATAATTTAATATAAATTAAAATAGAAATCTGGTAAAAATATTAGTGAAAATAGAAAGAAAAAAGTAACTAATAATTACTTTAATTTAAATATAATTTTTAACTAAACATCCTTATAGTTTAGAATAGAGGAAGTATATAATAAGATTCGCTTAGTTAATTATATCCACCGTTAGGTCCTTCCCTAAAGGCTAAAGCTCATTAATGTAATGGTCAACAATCTAAGTTTGACCTCCTTTCGAAAATTAAGAACAATCATTAATCTGATTGGTCTCTTTCCATTGTAAACGAGAAGGCTCACGTTGGCTCATCTCTATCCGCCGCAGATACATATCTCTATTTATATATATTTATCCAAAAGGAAATTTGTAATCTTTATTGTTCCGTTGTTTTGTGCTTTGGGAGTTTCTTCTGGGTTTTGGACAGCGGAAGGGAGGGAAAAAGTAAAGCTCTGCTTCTCTCTCTCTCGTCTGTTTCCAGGGAATTCAATTTTAGTATTATTTTGTTTTTTTTCTTTCTCGGGAAACTTTTTAAGGATGAATGTAATGCGTAGGTTGAAGAGTATTGCTTCTGGACGCATCTCCGTCTCTTCTGATAACGTAATTTTGATTTTCTTGCTAAATTTTGTAACTTTAGTCAAGTTAATCCATTTATTTAAACGATTGATTTTGTTTTCATCAGATTGGGGGAGAAATAGTAACAACCAAGTCTGAAAGATTTGGTTTTGACGAGAATACGCGAGAATCTGTTGCAATCACAGTGATTTCAGACAATAACAACGACATGAGGTTCAGAGATGACAAGGTTTTAATTTTCAAAATCCCTTTTTTTATATGATCTATATATTTATATATCTTGAATCTTAAAGCTGATGTTTTGGATTATCTTTAGGATACAGAATGTGGACAGATTATTACAACTAGAAGAAGATGTCTGAATGAGCAAAAAGATAAGGTATGGTTTAATTTAATTTCCTTGTGTTCTTTATTAACTCTTTTTTTTGTTAATTTGTTTGAAACTAAATCTCTTTTTTTTTAATGATGTTTTACTTTTCCAGACAATCTCCTACAGAGCTGAGAATGTTATCGGTACAGGTTCATTTGGTGTTGTCTTTGAGGCAAAGTGTATGGAGACAGGAGAACAAGTAGCTATAAAGAAAGTGTTACAAGACAAGAGATTCAAGAACAGAGAACTTCAGATTATGAGAATGCTTGAGCATCCTAATGTAGTTGAGCTTAAGCATTCTTTCTTCTCCACAACAACCGATAAATTAGAAGAAAAACTCTATCTTAACCTTGTTTTGGAGTATGTACCTGAGACAATATTCCGTGCTTCGAAACATTACACCAAGATGAATCTTCATATGCCTTTGATTTATGTTAAGCTTTACACTTATCAGGTTAGGCATTTGAGTCTAATTGTCTTCCATGTCTTCTTTCTCAGTTTCGTTTAGTTATTGTGACTTAGAAAACGTTTTGTGGTTGTTTAATTTAGATATTCCGCGCCATGAATTACCTGCATCGAGCTGTAGGAGTGTGTCACCGTGACATTAAGCCTCAGAATATATTGGTAAGCATTTGGAATTAGTATAAATGTGAGTTTCATATACAATTCCTCTTGTTCTATCCTTTGATTTGGTAATGCCAAAATATTGTAGGTTAATACCATTACACATGAGCTGAAGATATGTGATTTTGGAAGTGCCAAAATGTTGGTAAGTCTTTAAATTTCAGTCTTTGTTATTGAGGAAATGTTGGTAAGTTTTTAGATTTTGTTATCTAAGACTTTTGAATAATGATTGATCCTCTTGGCCTTCAGGCTCCAGGAGAGCCTAACATATCTTATATATGTTCACGGTATTACCGAGCTCCTGAACTCATATTTGGAGCAACCGAATATACAACCGCAATCGATATGTGGTCTGTAGGTTGTGTCATGGCTGAACTCTTGCTTGGACAGGTGAGAACAGAAAAAGAAAAAACTCTTGAGTTTTAGATTTCATGATTGTTTTCACAAACTTTTAACCTGTGTTTCTGTTTCTACAGCCTATATTCCCTGGAGAGAACAGTGTTGATCAACTGGTGCAGATCATTAAGGTATAATTGTTTTGGTTTGATATCTTTATTATACTGTTGACTATACGACACCTTAAGAGTTGTTAATGTATTATCAGATTTTGGGGACACCAACTAGAGAAGAGATAAAGAATATGAATCCTCGTTACAATGAATTTAAATTCCCTCAGGTTAAAGCTCAACCATGGCACAAGGTACAATACTTTGAGAAATCTTATAGATTTTCAATTTCTTTCTAGTCACTCTTTATTTCAAGTATTGTAATTTGCAGATATTCCGTAGAGAGGTAACTCCAGAAGCCATGGATCTTGCCTCAAGACTCCTTCAGTATTCACCAAACCTAAGATGCACAGCGGTTAGACTTGTTATTGATTTTTCTTGAGATATATGTTAACGGTTATTACCATTTTAATAGCTGCTTGCTTACTCCTTTAGTTACTCTGATTTCCAGCTTGAAGCATGTGCACATCCATTCTTTGATGATCTAAGAGACCCAAGAGCATGTTTGCCAAACGGAAGACCACTGCCTCGGTTATTTGATTTCACAGCTCAAGGTTAGAACAAAAAAATGATAGATACTTAGCTTTTCCTGCTAGAAACAAAGAATATGTGTTATCTATTCCTTTTTTTTTTGATGTTTTGACATATGTTTCTTACAGAACTATGTGGTGCATCTGTTGAATTGCGCCATCGCTTGATCCCTAAGCACTCAAGGAGATGAGTAGTTTTTGTAGCGTGGTCAGTACGAAAATTTTGGATATGGTATAGCTTAAAGCGGGGCTCCTCTATATACTCTGAAGCCACATTAGCTTGCAAAAATTGTCTGTTTATGGCTAAACCAGGAGGTGGAAAATTTTGTTGTTTTGGGACTTTTTGTTCTTTGTGTATAGCATTTTCTTATGGCTGGCATTTTTTTTTTAATCTTCAAAAGGTCAGAATTTGACACAAATCTTGTAATAAAGACCAAATAATATTTACTAATTACAGAAATTAAGTGTCATTAGATCACGCGTTAATTGAGCAAGACATGTGTCGTTATCAGTATCCCATTCTCAGATAGAAAACCTCAGACCTAAAAACATTATCTATTCGGTTAAAATTTCAACCCCGACCCCTTCAAAATTCAGACCATTTTCAAAGTTTCAACTAATCCCTTTCGTCAAAGATCCAATCTTTTTCACTTTTTGAATCTTGTTTCCTCCGACACCGTTACTCAGTTCTCTCTTGTTGAATTCTTTCCACCACCGATCCCTATCTCCGTCGATGGATACGTCTGACATCTCCGCGCCGCTTCTTCTGAATCGAAACCGGCGTGTTCTCACTCGCTCTTCACAACCGTTACGTGGCGCAGCGTCGCGGCTTCTTCGCCGTGCTAGCAACCGCCGGTTGATGCTCCGTGAATCATCAGTTCGAGTCCGTGAAAACGCGGCTGAGCAGATTGAAGAGCGACAGAGTGAGTGGGCTTACTCGAAACCGGTTATAGTCTTGGATGTGCTATGGAATCTAGCTTTTGTGTTCGTCACAATTGCAATTCTAGGGTTTAGTTCAGAAGAGAATCCTGATGTTCCTCTTAGATTTTGGATAATTGGGTATAATTTACAGTGTTTGTTTCATGTTGGATGTGTAATTGTTGAGTATCGTCGACGCCGCCGACGACAAGTTGATGATTATACGAATGATGCTGATGATGGTTTGGATAACGAAGGTTCAAGTTCCAATCATGGATCTAGTGAAGATGAAGCTGATGATTATGTTGTAGTAGATGATTCTCATCAGATTGATGAAGCTGGAACTAGGTTTAAAAAAGCTTTCCTTTTTTTTAATGTGTTTTTGATTCATTGTTCTTTGATTGAGTTCTCATATGTTTATATTATTCTCTTATTGTATATATAGTCTTGCTAAGCACCTTGAATCAACAAACGCAATCTTCTCGTTTGTTTGGTGGATCATTGGGTTTTATTGGATCACTGCTGATTCTGAAGAACTTGCGCAAAGTTCGCCTCAGCTCTACTGGTTTGTTTTGGATTATAAAGCTTCTTCTGCTTTGTTTAAGCTTTAAATGGATTCTATGGTTTTAAACAGTTATAATATTTTTGGTCTGCAGGCTCTGTGTAGCGTTTCTAGCATTTGATGTTATCTTTGTAGTGCTTTGCGTCGCTGCTGCTTGTATTATTGGTATTGCTGTTTGCTGCTGTCTGCCTTGCATCATTGCGGTTTTATACGCTTTGGCAGATCGGGTAAGTATCAGTTTATTCAAGACCAGGTTCTTAGATAGATTGTGTTTTGTTTGTTTATATGGTAAGATGATGTTTCAGGAAGGTGCAACGGATGAAGAGATAGAAAGGCTTCCGAAATTCAAGTTTATGACGGTAAGAAACTCAGAGAAAGTGAATGGTGAGATACGAGAAACTAATGGAGGGATTATGACTGAACTTGGTGTTGATTCTCCAACCGAACGTGTGCTTTCAAGCGATGAAGCTGTAAGTTAAAACTTAAACCCAATCTGAAGTATTATCAGTTTCCCAAACTGGAGATGATCATTGGTGTTCTTTTCAGGAATGTTGCATTTGTATATGTGAGTATGAAGATGGAACAGAGCTGAGAGAGCTTTCATGTAGACACCATTTCCATGAAGCTTGCATAGACAAATGGCTACGCATTAACTCTACTTGCCCTCTATGCAAATTCAACATTCTCAAAACCGGTGAAGTAAGTGGAAACGATGCAGTATGATCAAAGTTTCTCCATTCAGATTCATTTGATCGGTGATCTTTTGGCTCGGCCCATTGTTAAAGTTTAGAGCTTTAACATCATGGTGGAAACACCTTGAGACAATCGGATGGGGCTTTGATGCTTGAGCTTTCTCTCCCTTTCTCTATTTTTGTTGTGTAAAAAATTTCAGAAAGTAAATAGTTATATATTACATAACTGTGTTATTATTATTTATATGTTGAGATTATTTTATGTGATAATTGTGGTTTTGCCGTGTGGCTTTAGTGTTTCAAACAACTAAGATATAAGTTGTCTTCATGTGC
The DNA here is from genome assembly GCA_963555745.1 of Cardamine flexuosa. Lineage (NCBI taxonomy): Eukaryota > Viridiplantae > Streptophyta > Magnoliopsida > Brassicales > Brassicaceae > Cardamine > Cardamine flexuosa. The sequence continues at coordinate 921,652 of OY743217.1, read as the reverse complement.
ACTCAATTGAAAGTAGACGCCCACAAGCTTCTACCAACATGGTTTAAGAAACGTTTTTATCGTTATAAAAACAGAATAAAGAATGCAATTGTTTTAATGGACTAGAGCGTTATTTATTGAAGTGTTAGTATTTAATATAAAAATCAAAGGTTGATTGATTCAAACCCAAGATACACAAACTCACGTGAAGTTGTGACTTGGTCATATAATAACAGATATGATCCGATAAATGTTTGGTAATATAACAAAAACATTTAGTACAGCTGATCGTTTATTAATCACCTATAGTTTTTCAAGCATTATTTATCACTTTCTGATAAAATTTCAATATTACATAAATATATCAAGACATAGGCCTTCGCCAAGTTCTAGAACCGTAACCACCAGACGACTGATTGTTTTTGTTATCAGCTGAACAAAAAAGAATATGTAGTGGAAAAAAAAACAAAAAACAAATTATTGTAGTGGAAATGGAAAATATATTAAAAATAATTCAGGAAAAATCTTAAACAAAGCTATAATTTGTTTTGTTTCTCTGTTGATTCAGATTACAAGATTCATCAGAAGACGTCATAGATAGTATAAATGGATATTTATTTATTTATTCATAAAACTTCAATATTTTTTGAGTTTATGATTAATCAAACTTATTTTTTTCCCCACTTAATCCAAATTCGGAATAAATTTGGCCAAAAAAAAATAATGAAAGAAAAATCTGTGCAGACATACGAGAAAAAAAAAAAAAAAAAAAAATTAGGACGGGCGTTGATACGCACACCAAACCGGAACTCCAGTGACTAGACGACCACCATTATAAGGTCCATAACCAGAAGTCATAGCCATTGACGAAGAAGATGTCCTCGGTCTCCACATTTGATCATTCGCCGCCGCCGCAGCTTGCGAAGAACACGCTGCGGAATAACCCACCGGAGCCACCGCAAACGAAGACGACGGCAACGAGGATTTAATATTATCGTTAACGTCGTCAGGTTTCACCATAATCGAGACATTGACGATTCCGCATTTGTCACCATACTCATCTCTTAACCTGTAACTCAAGAAATTTAAATGCCCTTGTGGAGCAAATCCTCCAATGAAATCCGTAACCGGAATCTTGGCGTAACCAATAATTTTATCAGCACCACCACTTGTTCGATAAGATACTTCAATGGAGATAAACCTTACATTTCCGTTTATAGGCATCTCCATCTCAAATTTATCATTCCAAATTGGGTAACTTCCACCTAGTTCGTCGAATTTAGAAACTCGAGATTTATCTTCGATTTTGACGACGCAACGTGTCTTTCTCTTCACTAGTTTTCGATCTACTTTGAGTCCTTCCGCTGATATTAACTCAATCTCCATTGATCTCTTCATTGTTGCATACGAGTACGACATGGTGTTTAAGTGTTATAATGTGTGTATGTATAAGTCCAATCCTCTGCAGAAGATTCCTTATTGATTTTGTTTTGTGAAACTGGAGAAGAAACATTTACTTGGTATATATAGTAACCTTATATTGACTTTACGAAGACGCACGACTTTTCTTGGTTACTTCCACTCACGTTCAACAATATTTTAGTTATTTTTTCTGGGAAATTTCGGAAATTTCAAAATATTGTACTTTTCAAAAACGACCGTTGTATAATTTTTAAATTTATTTTATCTATAATGGCCTGGGTATATATTCTTTTTTGTTTTATTCTTAATCGTAACGGGAATATTTAAAAAAAATATATGTTCTTATCGTAACGAATATCTGATTTTTGTATACTTTTTTTTATACAACAAATAAAAAGTGTTATTATTATTACATACTTTTATCGAGGGATGGAAATTTTATGATAGGAATAATGACGTGCTTGATCGGATGGTTCCTGTGGGCTTGGTAGGTCAGTGGCATGATCAATGGCGGTGTGCCGCATGTTTACGTTTAAAATGATGCGTCTTGCAGATTATTAATTTGCTTTGACATCACTACGCAATTACTTATGTGTATACTTAATTTTCCTTAAATCCGAAGTATTAATGGTTTATATTTTTAATTGTATTCACTAGCTTTTTTCAAAGTCTCCACTATAAATTATAAAAGGACTTATACGATTTTGCTTTCTTTTTATTTTTATTGGTGCACCGGAAAAAAAACACTGCAAACCTTGGGAACGTTCATGAATGTCTTTTTGTACGCTAAACTTATTTTTTGTCAAGAAGTCTAAATTTAGAAACTTTCTTCCGTGTGTACTTAGATAGAAAATTCATGAACGTAATTCCTTTGATTAAGTCATTGGAGCCGTTGATACGGCACGTGTTGTGCACAAGCGATTAAATTTGACTTGACTTTGAAGGAAACTGGGGCGACAATTCGAATTAAGTTACATGTAATTCTTGCTTCTTCTGTTTTCGCACCCAAAAAAAAAGGTTCATTAGTCTGTCTAAACGTCGTCGCCGCTTTTAATTTTATTTTATTTTCATAATCGTCTTTTGAAACATCTATATGATCATTGGCTAGTTCAATAACAATTTTTCGTTTCCTATAAGTGACTGAATTTTTTAAAGAGCAACTAAACCCTCTCGTTACACGAAAAGCTGCAATGGCCGTTGGGTTTGGAGGAAGAACAAATAGCGTCCGAGCATACACTAGAGCCGCTTTCTCACTTCTGCATGCGTATATATATAAATGATGATTCATTTGACGGTCCAGTTAAAATACTAATTTTTATATACAATCGTAAGTATTACGTGATTAATCCAACTCAAACAGTCGAAATAGGTAATAGCTGGGACAGGTAGAAACAGGTCATCGACACAAATACACAGTGCATGATTACTGAATGAATTATACGTCATACGTATGAAACGTAACTACTGACGTCATAAGCATCTTCTTCTTCTTTTCTGTTAAACCGTCATGAGCATCTAGACGTAAGTTAAAATAACTTTGGAAAAAATCAGGCTTAAATCCCTATTCGAAAAGGTTAAAACTACCCTGCACGATGCTAACGACCACCTTTTTGATGGATTCATTAGACCGCATGGTCATTAATATATATATATACAATGACCTAGTAATAGAATATGATATGACCTATTGGGATAGCTTGCAGTGATGAATAATCATTACAGATCTTGTTTCTGGAAATTTATCGGGCTTTGCCTTGTTATTTCATGGCACACTCATCAATATGACACCATACGTTTTCTACATGAATGTTGTCGTGTTGACTTGATATAAACATAGTCAATCTGGGCCAACAATGTCCAGAAGTAATGCATGTCTAACCATTTCTGCTTGATTCCGGGGGAAAATACGAGTTATATAACTTACAGGATAAAATTTACGTATGTGATTGTTGCTTTTCAAATGCAATTTCAAATATTCAAAAAATTACCTTATAATAATATCTTTTATTGTTATAAAACGAGATAATAAATGAGAATTATAGTCGCATCACTCCCATGCATACAAAACAATTTGTTATCATGAGATGAGATCCTCTATGTTCAGAATCTCATATAGTCATATCTATTATATATATTAATAGATTGTATCCATAAAAACTCAACCATACAGAGTGTATCCCAAAAATCCAGCCAAAATAGTATGTACTGCCAATTCGTATTAACTGAATAAATCTTCACATTTGACTTGAAATTTCAATCAAAACTGAAATATATGGACGGCAAATTCATGAAACATTATTCAATAGACCCATTTCAAACATTTCATGAAATATCGATGATTTTCCATTTTTTTTTTGTCAAAAGAGATAAACATATATATCAATGGTTTCTTTTTTCTTTTGTGAAATTTTAGTTGCTTACTAACTTTTTTGTTGCTTACTAACTTCATCTTATCTAATATGGAAAATTTTATGTAATTTGATTTATATTAATATGTTTATAGAGCACATGCATGCACGAGTTTCAGAGTTGTGATAGTACATATGCATTGTGAAGTACTCGTTAAAAGAGAATTGACCAGTAAATAGCAAGTCTTTGTATCATTCTTCCACTAATGTATAGTTTTTATTTACAAGTCTTTATATATAATAACTTAAATTTTGAGAAATTCCAGGTAATTGTTTCAGAAATCCCGGTAGTACACATCTACATGTGACTTGTGAGTTATCCAGAATAAGTTATTAGTATTTCAGTAGTTGAATTCTAAAAGAGTACTAATTTTGGATTGGTGCATATTTTCATTGTCACGAGCCCAACTGAATACTCACTACTTGGTTCACATATTTTCAAATTTCAACCATCAATGAGGGTAGCCTCCATAGTTTCATTGTCTCTATCTCAATGCTTAGTTGTGAAGCTTTCAATATACCTATGTAATTCCTTGGGCGAAAAACTTGCTGTTTAAAAAAAAAAAATCATTAATTGTAGAGTTTTGTTTGAGTAATTAATAGTGTTGGACACCAATTTGACAATATTTACTTGACGACATCTTATACACTGGATCTATATTGACGGAATACATAGCACTAATTAATAGTTTCAACATCTAAAACTTTTTGATTGGTAATCCCCGAAATTTATCATCAAAGTATTAATGTATTATCGCCTAACCAATAAACATAAAACGACATTGTTCTAACAAATATCAGCTACTAGCGATCGCCAATGTACCTACAGATTAGGAAATTAATAATAGTGACTTTTCACTTTTGGTCGTCTTTAAGAAAAAATATTTGAAGTATAATGGTCAATGTACTATTTGCCTAAAAATAAAATAACAAAGAAATGTGGGTCTGGCTTATGCTCGATTGACACTTTCCAAATAATGTGGGTACAAAATAGTCGACAAATCAGTCAACGATACAGAAGTGATAATTGGTCACCACAAAATTTAAATAACAACTAACTATAGTATATGTTAGACGACTAGATGTGTGTTTGAGTCATTGTAAATTTGCAAGAGTAGGTGGGTCCTAGTAAATTTTGGTAATCTATGTGAACTCGTGGTTCGAATTTGCATTAGTAGATGGTCCAAGTATGTTTTGCTAATCTATGTGAACTCGTGGTTTCCGGTTCAAAGCTTGTAAGTCTACAAATAAATCGATGAAAATATCTTACTAAACACTCATCTCCAACATTCCTTATTTTTAGTCCTTCTCGTGATTCATTCCTACATTTATTTGTAACGTCGCCAATGTTTTCCTAACTAAATCATATTCTACTTGACCAAATGAAAAGTAAATCTATTTATTTTAAAACAAGTTTGTCTGTATGAAGAGAAGGCTAAAGCAGCAGCATGTAGAACCAATGCGCTGTTTTGTTTTGTGGAATTTTAGTTTCATCGTCCCTCACACCAAAGTCTACACTAAATTATAACATACTATGTATGAAGTCAGGTTTAACACTGAACTAGATATCAATTGATGGAAAAACTCGATTCATCTTGTCAATTCTGTGGAAAAAAGATTATGTGCTTTTATTTATATATTTTTGTGTGGAACTTAGGTATGTACTATGATAGTAGTACATGCATATCTAAATAGTGTTGGTATTATTTTTCCACAGATCGAATGGTTCATGAATCATGATATCAGTTGCTTACGTCATATTTATGACGTTAAGTTTCAGCTGTTGGCTGGCGTTAACATACGCGGAATAATAAAAGACAAAAGGATACATTAAAACATAAAAACAATAAACTTCTTAGTTTATCTTGACTTTTCACTTTGGGTCGTCCTTAACAAAATTTTTGGAATTAAATTGTCAAAGTAGGTATGAATTGGTTGCGAAAAAGCAAACAACAAAAAATGACAATGGTAGAGCTAAATAGCGCATTTTCTCATAATTTCATTTCAGTACTTATCTAGAAAAGTGGCTGACAATTACTATTTTTATTTGTTTAGTGGCTGACAATTCAGTCGAGGATAATAAAAGTATGACAAGTTGTTAACAAATCAGTTGGTTCCACCAATTATATTTTTGAATCAAACATCAATGGATGCATAATGCATGCAAATAAAACAAACACCAACCCATAAAATAGCAGAGCCGGGCCTTAGGACAATTTTATGAAACATTTGAAGGGGGTCCAACATTTTAAGGGGTCCTAAAAAAATAAATGACTTAAAAAAACAAAAAAACAAATTATATATAAAAATGAAATAATGTATTAATTTCGTAAAACAAATTGATAAAAATATTGTATGGGGTCCCAAAATATTATTATTCAATATTACAATATATTACTTATTTTCTAAAAAAGAAATATTTGAGTTAACCTTGTATTTTTCATGTGATTTCTTTTTTTTCTCCTTAATTGAAAAAAAGAATTAGAAATCAATTTTGCTCAAAAAAATATGAATTCTTAAGCAAATAACTATTTGAATTTTATTTTATGTTTATTTTCTTTATTTGTGTTAAATTTTTTGTTTATCCATCATTAAGTAAATTAAATATTTGGATGCATAATTAACCAAACTGAATATTTGGTTAAACAAATTAGTTATGATATCGATAAAAATGATCATAGTTAAAAACTTCGATTATACAAGTTTGATGGATGATTTTGTAGAGAGAATGCAAAAAGATCAATTTCATAAGCTTTAAATTATTAATATTTTTTAAAGATATTATTGTAATTTTTTCTTTAACTTTAGTTTTACGAAACTGGAATATTTTTATGTGTTAACTAGTTGAAGAAAAATATGTATATTGTAAAAATTCAATGTTAATTTATTTGATTCGTTTGGGGCCCCAAATTTCGAAGGACCGGCTCTGTAAAATAGATGCATTTTTGAAAGTACATTACTTAACGTGGCCACGCTAAACCACGCTACATTACTTAGGTTTAATGCCAGGCAGAAGATCATTTACCAATAGAGGTTTTTGATTTTGTAAACTTGTGTCAAACACCTCTAAAAACCCGATAAATAAAACTAAAATTGCTACATAATTTATCTAAGCTTAATCTACACGTGACGATAAATGTTTCACCTAATAAATTACACGCGTCTCTAAATGATTTGCCTAATTAAACTGTTGGATACCAATAAGAACCTTTCCTACAAGAAATTTAGCTTTATTCCTAAATTTCCAAAAGCTTGTCTTAAAGTTGTTTTAAGAGTGGTTGTAAACGATTATGGTAACGATATATTAAAAAAATGACTTGTGTAATGGGCTGATTTGAGTGGGTCTGTAACAAATATTGGGCCTATAATAAAAACCAAAAACGCAGCGTTTCGGAAAGCATTATATCCAGTAACTAACTCGGTTCTCCGTACAACTTCGAGGCAGAAGCCATGGCAACTTCATCTGCTCACCTCTCGTTTCTAGCCGGAAGTATGTCGCCGTTCTCCTCCGAACAGATCGGATTATTCCCACACAGAGTAGAATTTCGTCCATCAATGTCCCGGTTTCGTTGCTCGGCCGGCCCGAGCGGGTTCTTCACGCGGCTTGGTCGGTTGATCAAGGAGAAGGCCAAAAGCGACGTCGACAAGATTTTCTCAGGATTCTCTAAGACTAGAGAAAACCTAGCAGTCATCGACGAGCTCTTGCTCTTCTGGAATCTCGCCGAAACTGACAGAGTTCTCGATGACTTGGAAGAGGTTCGTTTTCTTTCGATTCTTCAAGGTTTCAGATGCAAATGGAGTTTTCCTGAGATCAAAATTTTGAATGCAGGCGCTATTGGTTTCTGATTTTGGACCGAAAATTACTGTTAGAATTGTTGAGAGGCTACGAGATGATATAATGTCAGGCAAACTCAAATCAGGAAGCGAGATTAAGGTTTAATCTAAACCATATGATATGATATGTAATTCATGGAGATGTTAGGGATTATTAGTGTTGATCCAAGAATGTGATAATGATTTAGGATGCATTGAAGGCTACTGTGTTGGAGATGCTGGCTAATAAAAACACCAAGACAGAGCTTCAAATGGGTTTTAGGTTCTCTTTCGCTGGCTCTCTATGGTTGTAAAGTTTCTTCTGCTATGGAAGAAGTTTGGTTATATCCTATTATTGTTTATCAGGAAACCAGCTGTTATAATGATCGTTGGAGTCAACGGAGGTGGCAAGACCACATCTCTTGGTAAGGCAATAGCCATTCACGGTGTAGAGTTGCTTGGTTTGGGGTTGGGGATCTAATGTATAAGAGTGGCTTTTGTTTTTTCAGGAAAGCTTGCTCATAGATTTAAGAAAGAAGGGACTAAGGTACACTTTTCATCTTTGATATCAATACTGAGAGTTGGATGGGATATTAGAAAGTGGTTGCTCAAATAGTTAATGAGAAATTTGACTAGGATAGGTAGAATTGAGTATCAGTATGTTCATCAGCGATGAATTGTCATAGGTATTAATGGCAGCAGGTGATACATTTAGAGCAGCTGCAAGTGATCAGTTAGAGATATGGGCAGAGAGGACTGAGTGTGAGATCGTTGTGGCGGAAGGAGAGAAGGTTAAAGCAGCAACAGGTATAACCAATGTGCTGTTTGGCTTGCTAGTATCAGTGTTGAGGGCTCATAAAAAACCCAACTTGAGCTTACTATCAAAACATTTTCTTTCTGGGTAGTTCTCTCAAAGGCTGTGAAAAGAGGCAAGGAGGAAGGTTATGATGTTGTACTGTGTGATACATCTGGACGTGAGTTTGCTTGTTGACTTTTAGAACACGCTGATGCATTGTTTTGACTGATCTGAAGAACATTAAACCTCTTTGTTTAAGGTCTACATACTAATTACAGCTTGATGGAGGAGTTGATTGCTTGCAAAAAGGCAGTGGGCAAGGTTGTCTCTGGTGCACCCAATGTGAGTGAGCCCTTCTGCTTATCTGTTATCTTGTTCACTCTGCTAGTCTTCATTTTTCATCGCGTGTTTATCTAAAACTAATTTCCACGACATTGCCAGGAGATCCTACTTGTTCTTGATGGAAACACTGGCTTGAACATGCTCCCACAAGCTAGAGAATTCAACGAGGTACCATACTGAACCACTAGTGTTTCTGGCACGCGAAACTATAAACTCTTGGCAAAATCTTGAGATTTCCTGGTCACTTTTTTTACCAGGTTGTTGGTATTACCGGGTTGATATTGACAAAACTAGATGGCTCTGCCAGAGGTGGTTGTGTGGTAAACTTTCGATCTCCTGTCTCTGTTATTTCCTCATTAGTTGTGCTCATCGAAAGTCGAAACTGGCTCTGCAGGTGAGTGTGGTTGAGGAATTGGGCATTCCAGTAAAGTTTATCGGTGTAGGAGAAGCTGTAGAAGATCTCCAACCTTTTGATGCTGAGGCCTTTGTCAACGCTATATTCTCCTAAGCCATAAAAGCTGGAACTTCTTTCCGAAAGCTATCATCTGAAACTTCCCAGTGCTTTGGAGGGAGCTGAAAATGAAGCATTCCTGCAAGTTTCTTGGAGACGATGCAGGTTTTGGTTTTTAAACAATATGACGAAGCTAGTTGGCTCACAAGAATGATCACTGACACAAGAGTGTAACCAGTCTGGGAAATTGCTTGTATCTCTCAATTATTCTGTAAATTGTTAATGTTGTATTGATCTTGAAGTAATCAGGGAAGACTGATTATAAATATTTGCAAAATAACTCGGGCGGCATTAGTAACTTGGGGATATCACTAGATTGTATATCAGAAAAATATAATAAACCAGAGAGGCAGAGAGCGAAGCAGCAACTTTATCTATTTGTAAAGGCTCTTTGTATGCAAAGTAGTTGTAGACTGTATTTATTAGCCACGAAACTCCAATTCCCACAATAGATGTTCACACAATTACTGCAGGAATTATCACCAAAACGATAAACTCAAGAGAAACTACTTGTGTCACTTGTGGTTTATAGTTTGTGGCAAGCCCTTTAAGTAGCTCACAAGCTATTCTCCTTCTAGTGTCCACATAACTTCCCTCCTTGTCCCTACTGATAAACTCTATGTAGTTCGTATCGAATTTTTTTACATCTTCATCCCTCAAAGAAACATTAGGAATCACAATACTTTGGCAAATTTCCTTGATTACATTGTCTCCAACAAACAAAGTATGGTGAAACACTTGTGCTGACAGTGGTCATAAACTTGTGCTAAGTTATCCCGGACGCTAGCACGGGTTATTGATCTAGTAGGGGTGTTATCGATCCCTTGACATCATTAACCTTAACTTTACCAAATGTTGCATCGTTGAAATTGATTTTGAGAACATTAATATTCAACCAATAGACTTAAATTTGAATAATTTTAAAAACTAAAAAATATTTACTCCATAGATACCACGAGTTAAACATCAATGTTTGAACCCACCTAAGTTATAATCCGCAGTGTCTACCACGAGCAACAAATGTCAACGACGAACAACACCTTGATAATCTCTATACTGAATTATCTTCAAGCACCAACACAGATTATCAGAAATTACAAATGTTTCTAAACTACTTTATCGCGGACACATGCACCCGGACGCTAGCACGTAATATTAATCTAGTTCATTTTTAAAGCACAAAAACAAACACACAAGAATAAGATTTTGTCCTAATCTATATCAAATCTTCCAAGCCAAAAAGTTATTGTTTCACGAGTCAAATAGAAGCAATATAAGAAAAGACAGAGCACAAGAGACAAAATCAAAAGCATTCAAACAGAATAAGCTCGATTCACAGCTTTTAGTTCCCTTTTGCAAATGTTGCATTATTGAAACTGATTTGAATCCTACTAGTAAACACAAGGAATGAAAGAAAAGATATATACTTTAGCAAATATTGCATCGTTGAAACTGAAAGGCTCTACTCACAAGGATTTGTCAGATTAGAAAGTTTTTTATTTGGGGGGAGGGGGGGGGGGGGGTAGTCCAACCATAGTTAAAATTTATATGAGTTAAAATTTCAAATTTACTACATTTATATGTTTCAGAGAAATTCCTCGAAGAAATGCTCTGAAGACACCATACAATTAAAAAAAATTGGATTTGTTTTTCTTCTTTTATTTATAATGTTAGATTACTGTAATGGTTTTACCAAACAATTTTATCAAAGTTTACCAAAAGGATATAATGTAAAATTATATTATTATTGTAAGATACCGATTTACTCAAAATAATATTTTCATATCCGTTACCTTAGAAAGAAATTAAAAAGGGATCTTCTGATGACTTAGATATGATTTTAGTTTTCACTTTTCAACGTTTTTTATTTGGAATTGAATTGTCCACAGAATTATATACAATTAGAAAACATAAATTTATGCGTCACGATTATTTTATCAACCAATCACTGATCTCGAGGACAAAGAAAAAGTGAGGACCAAATATTAAGCGACACTCTTTGGTTAAAGATTATTAGATCGGTCGAATTCATTTATATATATTCATATCATCCGCCATTATCATCTTCCAATTTCAAAACTATTCATCCTTACGATCCTTTTCCACCAAATTACAATGGCGGCCAAAAAGCCCGGAGTGATTGCTTTGTTCGACGTCGACGGTACTCTCACAGCTCCAAGGAAGGAGGCTACTCAAGAATTGCTTGATTTCATCCGAGAATTGCGCAAGGTATGTGATTGATTCCATCGTTGCTAAGTTCCGTTTCTATGAGTTGTGTTTATGACTATTTAGTGTTCGATGAAATGTCTGTGAGAGTTTCAGGTCGTCACTATTGGAGTCGTCGGTGGATCTGATCTAAGCAAGATATCTGAACAGCTTGGGAAAACAGGTACGACTGTGATCAGATCGAAAAAACTATAATCTCAAGTATAATTTTCGATTTTGGTATTCAAAGAAAGGATTTTTCCACTTTAATGAGGATGGTCTCTTTTTGTTCTCTTCTCTGCTTCAAATCCTTGATTAGATCCATCAACAACATGGATCCTTAAAATTCTGTAGATTTGGAATTTAGGATAGCTGGTGATCATTATCTTCGTTGAGTTCAAATTCTGAAATGTGTTTGATTTTCCCAAGTCTTAAGAGGGAATTTTAGATCTGGCTCTATCTTTCTTGCCTTGTGATATATTCTCCATCTTTTTGAACTTTTGAAATTGTTAATTTTGCAGTCACTACGGACTATGATTACTGTTTCTCTGAGAATGGTCTTGTTGCCCATAAAGATGGGAAATCCATTGGAATTCAGGTGCGTATGAAACTATGGCTTTTACTTACTTATATCCACATGATTGTTGTTTTATCCTTTCTTAATAGTTTGTATGCTTTTCTCAGAGCCTGAAGCTATACATTGGAGAAGATAAACTCAAGGTAAATCACATATCATTGTCCCTTCATGTGTAGTAGCACTCAGCAGTTGCTCTGATGTTTCTTTAGCGGTTTTATTGATGTTTAAGTGTATGCTAGTAGTATATATATATGTATATGGATGGTTTGTAATAGCGTAAATTGATGATGCAGGAGTTGATTAATTTCACGCTGCACTACATTGCAGACTTGGATATTCCGATTAAAAGGTATAATATGGATCCAACTTCTAGGCTTGGATCATGTTTGCAAAGTTGTAAAAGGATTAGTATTCTTGAATTTGTATACATAGGGGAACATTTATTGAATTCCGAAATGGGATGCTCAATGTATCACCGATTGGTCGCAACTGCAGCCAAGAAGAAAGAGATGAATTCGAGAGATATGATAAGGTAAAAAAAAATACTATATTTTGTTTTACATTTTCTTAGAGAAAATATTCTGAGCACTGTTATCATTCAACATTTTGTCTTAAAAGGTTCAAAACATCAGACCAAAGATGGTAGCTGAACTTCGTGAGCGGTTTGCGCATCTTAACCTTACTTTCTCAATTGGAGGACAGATAAGCTTCGATGTGCGTAGAATCAAATTGTGGATTATAACAATTTCTTAAATCCAATTTTTCGAGTTACTGATTCTATCTTGACTGTTATGATGGATGATTCAGGTCTTCCCTAAAGGTTGGGATAAGACTTACTGCCTGCAATACCTCGAAGACTTCAATGAAATCCATTTCTTCGGGGACAAAACCTATGAGGTATAAAAATCAACTTAAGTATCCAAATATCTTCATTAGAGTTAGTTTTTGTATGGTTTCTGTTGAGCTTGATGCGTGAAAACCATGGCTTTTGACTTTTTCAGGGTGGAAACGATTATGAAATATACGAATCACCAAAAACAATTGGCCATTCAGGTCAGTTACTTAATTATATTATTATCGTTTTATCTATATGTGTTTGTGTTGTAAGATATTTTCATGACAAGTAGGATTGTTTCTGTTGTTGCAGTTACGAGTCCGGATGACACAATGGCAAAATGCAAGGCTCTGTTCATGTCTTGAAAGAGTATCCACCTCAAGAACACAGTGTCAAGAGTTTGATTCTTCTTTGGTGAAATCTCACAACTTTTGATTATATTATTTACATTACAAGAAATGGAGAGAAATGTGTTTACTTACATACTATCGATACCATATGTTTTGAATTTTGATTTCATCAAATAAAATAACCTTTGTTAAAGATTTTGTTTACAAGAGATTCTCTCCAAAAAGAGCTTTAAGCTTTACAAGAATTTACAGAAAGAAATAACAAAATGTATAAATATATTCATTAAATAGAAAAGCATATAAAACTTGAAACTTGAGAAGTGATAAGATGGTTGTTCCTGGACCAAATTCAAGACTCAACGACGGGCTCAGGCTCAGCATCCCCTGCAGCTTCAGGGACAGGTGCTTCTTCATCTCCTTCTCCCTCGGGAGCTGGAGCATCCTCTTTAGGTTTGAGATCATCAGAAGGCGGAGAAGGGCCACCAGAAGAGGCGGATCGACGATGGTTAGCAGCGGCTTGATGGACGTGATTGTAACTTCCTTTCTCGAGAAAGAGCTGATTGAAATGGACTTTACAGTAGAGGACGCCATTAAGAGAAGCGTAAGAAGAGTGAGTCAAAGGACAACCACTGTGTGTGCACCTGAAGCAAGTCTTGTGGTAACTTTCTCCTTCCATTGTTACTTTCTCAAGTGGGTACACTGTTTTCTTACAAGTAGCACACTTGTCTTGTGTTCCACTGAAGAATGATGATAACTTGCTTGGAGTTCGAGTCTTGCAGAAGAAAAATTCAGATGAAAAAACAAAACAAAACACAATCTCTGGAAATTAAAAGAGGAATCTTTTTAGATACCAGATCATTAGGCTTGTCGGTTTTTCCTGTCTGAAAATTCTTGCTGTAATTGCCAGATTCTTTGAAAAGCTGTTCGAAGTGTGGCTTACAGTAAAGAACTCCATCCATTGATGAGTAGTTGCTTATCTGTTTAAAAAGATTTGATCTTTATTTCGAAAAAAAACAGAGTAAGTAACAATGGAGGAATAAGAAGAAGAAGAAGAAATACCACGAGAGTGCCTTTGCAATGGCTGCATCTGAAACATGATTTGTGATAAGTATTACCCTCTAATGTCAACAAATCCATCACGTAGACAGTTTTGTCACAGGCCTTGCATTTATCCAATGTTCCTGTAAACGACATTTTTCTCTCTTTTTATCCCTCTTTTTATTTTTCCTTAACTAAAATCAAAGTTTTGTTATTCGTTCGCCGGTTATAGTAGTCGGACACGACCAAACGACGACGAGAAAAAAACACTGAGATTTTGTTTTTTTCCTTTTCATCTTTGAGTTCTGTGTCTTATTTATGAAACATTCTTGACTGAGAAATTGAGGTTCCAGTGGTAGAGATTCGAAAGAGGAGAAGCCATTAAACTCATCAACTTCTAATTATGGGAATGTTTATTTTACAATTTTAGATTCCGAGCAAAACGAAAGGCTTAGATTTTCTTGACGTTTTCAGCGGTATCTCTATTTTTAAATCATGGTAGAATAATAGCAAATATTAAGAACTCTGGGGGTTGTTTCATAAATATACAAACGTACAAGGCTGTGTTAGTGTGGATAAGAGTGAAGTGTCCGAGTCTGTGTAATAAAGAGAAACCAGAAAATCCATTGACGACGACCTGAACCCAACGATGCCGGCGAGTTTAATTTTCACTTTCTCAGTAACCAAACGACAATTCCTTCCCAGAAAATTAATTATCTTCCTTTTACCTTTGTAAATTTAATTTCTGGCGGAAACGGTTGTGGATAATTTTCATCAATTTCCGATCTTACCCCCCGAGAGTTCAACCAATAAATCAAAATCTTCCTTTTGACCTAACATTTTTGTCTATAGCTCCAGATTCTTTGTTTTTAGCCTCTTTAGGATTATGAGCTGTGTAGATTAGGTAATCTGTTGTGTGTAATTTCGAAGAGATGAACAATAATAGAGGAAGATTCCCACCGGGGATTGGTGCGGCAGCTCCGGATCCTAATTTTCAGTCACGGAATCCGAATCAGAATCCTCAGCAACCTCAGTATCTTCAGTCTCGGACTCCGTTCCCGCAACAACCTCAGACTCAGCAGTATCTTCAGCAACAACAATGGTCTAGACGCGTTCAGCTTCCTGGTGGTGATCCAAGTTACGTACATGAAGTCGAGAAGACTGTTCAATCTCAAGCTACCAACGATTCTAAGTAAGTGCTCCTTTTCAAAAAATTAAGTTTTTTTTTTGTTCGTTATGAATGATGCTTACGGATTATGTGTGTTTATCAGTAATGAAGACTGGAAGGCAACGTTGAAGCTTCCACCTCGAGATAATCGTTACCAAACAGAGGTAATGATTATTTCTTTTTATCTATTTGCTTTCTCAAGTTTTTCCTGAGTTTTATGAGCATTGTTTTTCATCTTGTCTTCCAGGATGTGACTGCTACTAAAGGAAATGAATTTGAAGATTACTTTTTGAAGAGAGATCTCCTTAGAGGAATATACGAAAAAGGTTTTGAAAAACCATCTCCTATTCAGGAAGAAAGCATTCCTATTGCTTTGACTGGTAGTGATATTCTTGCTAGAGCCAAAAATGGTACAGGGAAGACTGGTGCCTTCTGTATTCCCACCCTTGAGAAAATTGATCCTCAGAACAATGTCATTCAAGGTTCTTTCACAAACCTTCTCTGTTTGAACTTACAGGGCTGACTCATTACACCTTGTTGATCTATTTTCTTATGCAGCTGTAATTCTGGTTCCAACCCGAGAGCTGGCCCTTCAGACATCACAAGTTTGCAAGGAGCTTTCTAAATATTTAGAAATTGAGGTTATGGTCACCACTGGTGGTACCAGTCTAAGGGATGATATCATGCGATTATACCAACCTGTTCATTTGCTGGTTGGAACTCCTGGAAGAATATTAGATCTTGCCAAAAAGGGTGTGTGTGTTTTGAAAGATTGTGCCATGCTCGTAATGGATGAGGTTAGTTTCTGATTTATATAGTTTTTCTCCTAGTATTTATTCCTAAATTGTTCTGACTTTGCAAACATCTTTGACCAGGCCGACAAGCTTTTATCTGCAGAATTTCAGCCTTCTATAGAGGAGTTGATTCAGTTCCTACCGCAAAACCGTCAGATTTTGATGTTTTCAGCAACGTTTCCAGTCACTGTGAAGTCTTTCAAGGATAGATATCTTGAAAAGCCTTACATAATCAATCTCATGGATCAGCTCACACTTATGGGTGTTACCCAATATTATGCTTTTGTTGAAGAGAGACAGAAGGTGCACTGCCTTAACACACTTTTCTCTAAGGTCAGATTGCTCTATACAGCCTAAACCCTAGTTTTTTACTCAGTGTAGTGGATGTTTTTATGGAAATTGTGTTTATCAATTGCAGCTGCAAATAAACCAATCCATTATCTTTTGCAACTCAGTCAATCGTGTGGAGCTGTTGGCCAAGAAAATCACAGAACTTGGTTACTCGTGCTTCTATATCCATGCAAAGATGGTTCAAGACCACCGGAACAGAGTTTTTCATGATTTCCGCAATGGTGCATGCAGAAATCTTGTTTGCACTGGTAAGTTTAGTGGTACTCTACTCATGTGCTTGAACAGTGACAAGTTTTTAAGTTTTTTCATGGGGTATTTCTGTCTGTTGCAGATTTGTTTACACGTGGGATTGACATTCAAGCTGTGAATGTGGTCATTAATTTTGATTTCCCTAGGACTTCTGAGTCGTATCTACACAGGGTATGTTAAGGGAAAACGATTTTTATTTATCTTCTTGAGCTCATCCTCAATTTATAAGTTCAAATTGTGAATGGGTGTTTGCTTCATTACATTTACCAGGTAGGCAGATCAGGAAGATATGGACACCTTGGGTTGGCTGTGAATTTGGTTACTTATGAGGACCGCTTCAAAATGTTCGTGTTTCTTCTTTTGCTTTTGTTTCTCGACTGATGTGACCTCTCTCTATCTTGGGTACTATAGCTTTTCTTACTTGTTTATTCGGTTTCCAACAGGTACCAAACTGAGCAAGAACTTGGAACTGAAATCAAGCCAATACCTTCACTTATCGACAAGGCAATCTACTGTCAGTAACTTGTACCTGATGCACATTCTCCACCTGGCAAGACATTGATGACTTTAACCGGTGAGACAATGCAAATCCCTCTCTAGGAATCTAGCCTGCATTGTTCATAGACCAAAATTCCTGATGATTGATTTGCCATTCTTTAGGTATTTTGAGGAGGCAAATCATTTAGCTTTGGCAGCCACAAGCTCGTTCCAGAGATGAAAGCAACACAGAGTACTGGACTGAGGCAGTATAGGTGGTTGATGACGATGGAAGCAGTTGATTGTAACTGAGAACCTTTAAACCAGGACCTGCTTGGTTGGTTTGAAGACTTCTTGTGCTGTATGATATGAAACCTTTTTAAGTTGCTTTCTCTCGGTTCTCATTTTCATGTTCTAAGAAACCTATTGCCTTTGTTTTATGGCTTTTCTTGGTCTCTTTGTTCTAAGACTTGAAGACTTGGAGGAATTACTTGGTAGTAAGACCAAACCGAAGAAGACATTTTTACTATATTCTCTTTCTTAGTGCTCTTAGATCCACCTGTATCTTGAGGTTTAGTGCTCTTAGATCCACCTGTATCTTGTGTGTCAAGTCAAGTCTCAGTAAAAATTACAGAATTTAGGGGTCAGATGTAAAACAGATCTACAAGACTACAATTGAATCATTAAGTAAAACATGAGAGATGCTTCTGATAGGTTCGCGGTTCTACATCCACCATTGATACACACGTACAAGAGGAAAAGTGGCTAAGTGAACAAAACACATAAAGAAACAGGGAAGACATGTCAGCAAGTCAGGTGGGGCCGGCTGTAATGCTCTATACCCAAAGGATAGAGAATATTCTAAATAACCACTGTTAGTATGTTTTCACTATTTCACTGTTGTAACTAGGTGTGGCGACCTAGGTTTACAAGGGAGAACTATATAAGTAAGTAGTAGAGTAGAGAGAGAGGTTATCGATTATCTTGGAAGTATAACTTGGTAAGGGAGAGGAGAGACTCCATTAAACCTTTCTCTCAAGCTTCTAATTCCGTTTCCATAAGAGATATCTTTAATAAAGTCGCCTCTTTTATCTATTTCAGTGATTTATCCTTGGATCTTGTATCAATTTGGTATCACGTTGATCCTTGCGAGACCAACAAGAATGGAGAGACTTGAGAAAGAGATGGCAGAACTGAAGCTGGAGGTTTCAAAGATCTCCGCTATCGAGGAAAGCATCTTGGCATTGAGAAAATTGATGGAGCAGAGAAATACACATGATGAAGCGTTGGAAGAGGCCAGGTTAGAAAAAGCCGTGTTGGAAGATACTCCGATGTCAGGGAAGAGTGAGAGGGGGTATGTTCTATGGTCAAAGGTCAGCCGCGAGTGGCCAAGCACGGCCACGATTGGGGCCCGTGATGGAAGAAACAGAGGAACGTATTGAACCGCTCACTAGGCGAATAGAAATGCCGGTGTTCGATGGAACGAATGCCGAAAGCTGGGTCTTACGAGTAGACCAGTATTTCGAGCTAGGGGGTTTCACCGAGGAGGAGAAATTACAGGCCGTCAGAATTTGTTTCGACGATGATGCGTTGATGTGGTATCGGTGGGAAAGAGACAGAAAATCGTTCCGTACATGGGAAGAGATGAAAAGGAGGGTAATACAGAGTTTCACGGCGAATAACACGACGCCGTGCGAGAAAATCATGTTACTCCGACATAACGGCACCGTGAGGGAGTTCAACCGGGAGTTCATCACTCTCGCGTCGAATAACCAGAACTTGCCGGAGCATGTGCTTGAGTCGGCATATATGATCCGAATCCGGCCGGAGGTGGCAGTACGGGTCAAGTTACTCACACCCCAGAGCTTGGAGAAGATGATGTCATTAGCTATTGGGGTGGAAGATTGTCAGCTAGTGGAGAACGAATAAGCGGTCGACAGCTGGCAAGATCATACGATGACAACTAGCCGTTCTACAACAATCGGAATCAGTCCAACTAGCGTGGGGACCACCAGAAGCAAACAGGGGCAATTTTGTCCAACCCAAGAAACAACCCACCAGTGGACAGGCATACGACACCGTATGAGCAAATGGGCAAAGCCCTAGCCAACCCTAATCGCCAATCGGGAAAAAGATACCCTTACCGACGGTTGAGTCCCGAAGAGCGGCGAGAGAGGTAAGATAAGGGTTTATGCTTCAAATGCAACGAGCGCTTTGTTTCCGGTCATAGGTGCCAACTCCAAGCGCTGCAAGTGTACCTCGTCAATGAAGATGGGTCGGAAAAACCCCTCGCCGAGGAAGAAGAGGAAGCCGAGACGGAGGTGCTAGCTGAGGCACCAGTTCAAGTATATCTATCTTCCAACTCCGTCGTCGGAATCTCATCGCCCAAAAAAAAAAAGATGAGGGGAAGGTGATGGGTAAGGAGATCGAAGTACTGATCGACTCCGGAGTCACTCACAATTTCGTCTCACACGAGTTAGAGAGAGAATTGTCACTACCGTTGAAAGGAACAACGGGTTACAGGGTTTTGATGGGAGTAAGATTGGCCGTCCAAGGAGAAGGAATTTGCAAAGAGCTTAGGCCGGGGCATTCAGATTTTCGAATCGGATCGGATTTTTCGGATTTTGAATTTTTCGAATAAGGAAAATATGAATCCGTTCGAATTATAACGTGATTCGGATCATATCTACTCGGATTCGGATCATATCTACTCGGATTCGGATTGGATTTCAATTTTTTTATAAAATCCGATATAAAACCGAACATTATATCGGTTATTTTGGATCTGAATCTAAAATCTGAAAAATCTAAAAAACTCGAACAAATCCGAAAAATCCGAAAAAAATCTGGCCAAAACTCGAAATAAATCTGAAAAATCCTAAAGAAATCCAGCCAAAACTCTAAACAAATCCATAAAATTCAAAATAAATCCAGCCAAAACCCGAACAAATCTAAAAAAATTAAAAAATATCCAAACACATCAAAAAGAATATGAATTGAAAAAAAAAAGATAAATAAATAAATAAAAAAGAAAACTGAAATATCAAAAAGAAAATATAAATGTATATAACTATATATAAACTATATATTGTGTATAGTTAATATCGGTTATTTTAGATTTATTTTGGATATCCGATCGGATTCGGATTCGGATTCGGTTTGGTTTGGGTTTGAATTATTCGGATAAAGAAATTTAGAATCTATTCAGATTTTGAATTCATTCGATTCGGTTTCGGAGTCGGGTTTTTCGGATCGGTTTCAGATCGGTTTTTGTATTTTAGATTTTTTGCCCAGGCCTAGGCTAAAGGTTAAAGTTCAGAACTTGGAAATAGTGGGGGATTTCTTACCACTGGACCTGGGCCACACGGATATAATTCTAGGAATGGAGTGGCTAGAAACCTTGGGCGAAATGAGAGTTAATTGGAAGTTGAAGGAGATGAGGTTCTGAACAGAAGGGGGAATGGTTCTCCTCAAAGGTGACCCAGTGTTATGTAATGCCGCTGTGTCGCTACAAGCCCTCTGGAAGGCCATCAAGGATGGCGGAGAAGGGATGATAGTCGCACTGGGGAGTTTTGAAGTAACTGTTTCAAACTCATCCGCCAGTTCCGAAGGAATTGCAGGGGATCATCAAACAATTTTAGTTGGTGTTCGGCAAACCTCGAGGGTTACCGTCTTCCCGTGGTAGAGAGCATACGATATTGCTTAAACCAGGGTCAGAACCAGTGAGTGTGCGGCCGTTCAGGTATCCTCTTGCCCGGAAAGAAGAGATTGAGAGGCAAGTAACCATGATGTTGGAGGCAAGGATCATCCAACCAAGCAACAGTCAGTTTTCTAGTCCTGTTCTACTCGTCAAAAAGAAAGACGGTAGCTGGAGATTCTGCGTGGATTACCGTGCCCTCAACAAGGTAACAGTTCCTGATTGCTACCTGATTCCCATGATAGACCAATTGTTAGATGAGCTACACCGTGCTCAGTGGTTCTCCAAGCTGGACTTACGGTCCGGATACCACCATATACGAGTAGCCAAGGATGATGTGGCCAAAACGGCATTCCGGACTCACGACGGGCATTACGAGTTCCTGGTCATGCCATTCGGCTTGACCAATGCTCCGGCCACCTTCCAGTCCTTAATGAATGATGTATTCTGGCCACATCTAAGGAAGTTTGTCCTAGTGTTCATTGATGACATCCTCATCTATAGCAAAACACTAGAGGAGCACAAGGGGCATCTCCAGTTGGTTATGGAAGTGCTGAGGAAACATGAGTTGTTTTCAAACCAGAACAAATGCCAGTTTGGACGCAAACAAATCGGGTAATTGGGACACGTCATTTCAGGGGAAGGAGTTGCAGGAGACCCTGAGAAGATAATTGCCATGGTCCAGTGGCCGCCCCCAAAAGATATACGAGCTTTACGCGGCTTCTTAGGACTCACTAGGTACTATCGTCGGTTCGTGAAAGGTTATGGCATAGTAGCAAGGGCACTCACAAAGCTGCTGAAGAAGGATCAGTTTCAGTGGAGTGAAGTGGCCCAGAAATCCTTTGAAGCACTGAAAACAGCCATGACCACAGTCCCAATTTTGATACTACCAGATTTTGACAAACAGTTTGTGGTGGAGTCGGATGCTTCTGGCATTGGGTTGGGAGCTCTCCTGATGCAAGAGCATCAGCCAGTGGCGTATTACAGCAGGTCTCTCACTGACCGAGAGAAAGAGAGGTCAATTTATGAGAGGGAACTGATGGCCATCGTGATATCTATTCAAAAGTGGAGCATTACCTGCTGGGAAGAAGGTTTACAGTACGGACATATCAGAGGAGCCTCAAATTCCTGCTAGAGCAAAGAGAAGTGAATTTTGAATATCAGAGGTGGTTAACGAAGTTGTTGGGATTCGATTTTGAGATACAATACAAACCGGGGCTCGAGAACAAGGCGGTGGACGGTTTATCTCGACAAGGTGTGCTCTGTTGTATCCTAGCAGTGACAGTCCCTGCCGCAATCCAAATGGAAGAAATATATGCGGCTGTAGATGAGGACCCCAAGATCAAACAGATAGTGGACGATCTGCAAGTTAACCGGGAGGCGCATCCCGGTTACACCATGGCTCAAGGAAAACTGTTGTTTAAAGGAAGACTGGTAGTTCCAAGAGAAAAGAGTGTAATCCGAGTGATAATGCAAGAGTCATGCAGGGGTTGTGAAGACCCAGAAACGGATCAGTGAGATCTTCTATTGGGATAAAATGATGTTGGATATCAAGAAATATGTTGCGGCTTGTTCCGAGTGTCAGAGACAAAAGTACTCCACTCTTGCACCAGGGGGGTTACTTCAACCCCTCCCATCCCCAGAGAAGATATGGGAAGATGTCTCTATGGATTTTATAGAGGGGTTACCAAAGTCAGCAGGCTACAACAGCATTTTGGTGGTAGTAGACAGACTCACTAAGTACGCACACTTCCTGCGGCTGAAGCATCCGTTCACAGCCACGGACGTGGCAGCTTTGTTTGTTCAAGAGATTGTCCAACTACATGGGTTTCCTAGAACCATTGTGTCATATCGGGACAAGGTTTTCCTCAGCGGTTTCTGGAAAGAGTTGTTCAAGCTATCGGAAACCAAATTGAAGTTCAGCACCGCCTACCATCCGCAGACGGATGGGCAGACTGAAGTTGTTAACAGGAGTGTAGGAACATATCTAAGATGCTTTGCAAGTGACCAACCTAAAGCATGGGCGTCCTACCTGGCGTGGGCAGAATTCTGGTACAACTCTTCCTTCCACCCAGCGATACATATGACACCCTTTCAGGCCATGTATGGGAGAGAGCCACCAAGTATCTTGAGGTATGAGACAGGATCCACCAACAACGCTGATTTAGAAGAACAGTTGAGAGAGCGAAATAGCATGTTGTCGCAGCTCAAGGAGCATTTGCATCTAGCTCAACAGCGCATGAAGGCACAGGCAGATATCCACCGGAAGGATATACAGCTGGAAGTGGGAGACTCAGTATTTCTCAAGCTAAGGCCATATCGACAGAGGTCCTTGGCTAAGAAAGTTAACGAGAAACTGGCTCCAAGATTTTATGGACCGTTTGAGGTAGAGGCGAAAGTGGGAGAAGTGGCATACAAGCTAAAATTATCCGCAGAATCAAAGATTCACCCAACGTTCCATGTGTTTCAGTTAAAAAAAGTGGTCGGAGAACATCCCCTGGAGCTCAAACTTCCGGATCAACTGACCACCGAGGGGATATTAAAAGTGGAACCAGAACTGGTATTAGCAGAAAGGGATAACCCCAGAACAAAACATGAGGAAGTTCTCATCAAGTGGAGAGGCTTACCAGATTACGAGTGCTCATGGGAAAACAGGGCAGTCATGGAGAAACAATTCCCAAGTTTCAACCTTGAGGAGAAGGTTGGTTTCGAGGGCGCGGGTATTGATAAGTTTGCGGCTCTACATCCACCATTGATACACACGTACAAGAGGAAAAGTGGCTAAGTGAGCAAAACGCGATAAAAAAACAGGGAAGACATGTCAGCAAGTCAGGTGGGGCCGACTGTAATGCTCTTTACCCAAAGGATCGAGAATATTCTAACTAACCACTGTTAGTATGTTTTCACTATTTCACTGTTGTAACTAGGTGTGGCAACCTAGGTTTACAAGGGAGAACTATTATAAGTAATAGAGTAGAGAGAGGTTATCGATTATCTTGGAAGTATAACTTGGTAAGGGTAGGGGAGAGACTTCATTAAACCTTTCTCTCAAGTTTGTAATTCTGTTTCCATAAGAGATATCCTTAATAAAGTCGCCTCTTTTATCTATTTCAGTGATTTATCCTTGGATCTTATATCAGCTTCATACGATTGATTCAATAAATTCTTACACCTTAAATGTTATTTTTTACGCAATCACCAATAAACGTGAGCAACATATGAACAAAGACACAAACCAAACCAAACCAAACAAAAAAAAAGAAAACTATAGAAAGTTGTAGAATCACACAAAAAGGTAAAGAACGAAAGAAAGATGAATTGTTACAAACAATGACCTGAGAAACAAATCCAATAAAGACTTAGAAACATCCACAAGTTGCTTTAGGTACGACACCAGTGGCTCTATACTTAGCAGCCATTTCTTCAGCTTTAAGAAGGTCTTCTCCTCTTTTAGATTCAACCATGGCTCTCTTCTCTTCTGCTTCCTTGTGAATCAACGCCACTTTGTTCTTCATTTTCTCACCATACGCTGCTTTTTGCTTCTCTAGCTTTTCCTCGATCTTCCTAAGTTGGGCTTCAATGGATGCTTTCTTTCTGTTCTCCCAAGCAAGCACATCAGATATCTTCTTTTGTGCCCTGCCCATTGTCATCATTTCAATATCATTAGCCGATGATTCATTTTTTGGGTTAAAAGATCAAGAGAGAATGTAGTAAGTTTACTTGTTATCAGCCTTTGACTTCTCACTTTCTTCCCATGCTTTGATGAATGACGTTTTCTTCTCCTTTTCCAAGTCCGCAAGTATCACATCTGACCAAAACATTTTATGTCCATTACAGAACTAAGTAACCAGAAACTAGACATATCAAAAACATAATGTTGTTTAGCTGACCTCTATCGATCGAACCAGATGAACTTTTCTTTGGTGTAGGCTCCTCGATGGGTTCTGTAAGAAGCTCACTTTTAAGTATAACACAATATTGAGTTTTGGTTGTATGGAAAACTATGAATCCCACGTTGAAAGACAAAAACAGTGATTAAGATATAGTATCAATGCCCTAATCGGCATATCAAGTATTTAAGGTCATCAGTTATAGCTTGTCAACGAGTTCAAAGAGAAAACTGAAGAAGTTTATGAAACTTCACATAGAAGCTAAAGCAAATTAGAATACAACATATTAGAGTTCAAGAACTTGCCTTTAGTTAAAAGGAATTAGAGATAGTACACTAAAGGTGAACTAATGCTCTTGGATTTTAATATTGTTAAAAGTTAGTACTTAGTTGTCATTTTCCAAGAGTTAGGTAACGAATCATGTAACAAAACTAAGAAAGTAAAACACTTTTCTCAATTCATAGCTGTCCACGACTAATTGTCATGATTCAATATGTACTTTTGAAACACTAATTACAGAGAATATGGTTTTATTCTTGTTTATCTTAAAATTAAAATTATTCATATAATAATAATAATAATATATCTTCCTTAGAAAAATACCTAATTCTCTAGAAAAAAACCTATGATGAAGTTCTAGAATCTTAATCGCAATGGGTTATACGATATGGAATTTAGTGGCTAATAATTGGTTGTTAGCGACAGATGCAAACTTCAATTCTCAAAACTAGAAGTTTATCATACATATATATACACACGTGTTTGGAAATAGAGAGCTTACTTTCGACAACGGCGAGAGCTTTGGACTCGACGGGAGGTGAATTATGAATTTTCTCCTCCGCGACTTCCACCGGAGGAGGAGTCGGTTCCGTCGCCGGAGCTACAACTGCCGGAGATTCTACGTCAACCTTAGTCGTCTTTTGTTCTTCCGCCATTGCCTCTCAGCCAAAGAAGAACAAAAGCTAACAAAAGATTTGTCCTTGAGACACAAAAAAATAACAATTGGATAAAATCGAGAATTTAGCTAATAAGGGAGAAAGAGCTTTTATATCCTCCGTTAGCTTATACCGGTGGAGCGTACTACGCGCGTTTAATATGTGTAAGACAGTTGTTATACTTACCGTTGATTTTGTAACCATGTGATCGTACGGCTGTAAAGCTTGCTTACGCATTGGATGCGTTACACGTGATTAAACACCTCACTGCCGACAGGTAAAGTAGTTCAAATCTGCCACGTCACCTCAGTAGAAAAATGTTGCTGATTGACCGATATTAATCCAAGACTGAATCCTTCCAATAAATTCGAACTAAATCCAAATACACTGATTTAAATATATTTTTACCTGGATTTAAATATGTTTTTGTTCTTTTATTATGTAATAAAATCAGTACGATGTTAAAATAGATTTTTTAAAATAATGAAATTTTAGTTTGTTACAAAATTTGAAATGGATGTGATCAATTTTAAGGAAAATTTTACTTAACCATCTATATTATATTTGATTTTATTTAGCTTCTAATTTTCACAAAATTTAATATCTTAACCTAAATTTGGAGTGAAGTCTTATGCTAGATGACATAGTATTTGTGTAGATACTCGGAATTGTGTTTCAAAAAATTTAGTTTAAATAATCTATTGGCCCAAAAGGTGACGTGGAGCTACACTGAGTGGACACGCTGGAGATCGAGAAACATACATGGGCCCTTGCAACACATGGGTCCTTTTTTTTTTTACTTTGATCCTTCAGAGTAAAACCCATCAATAGTGTTTTTCTAGTCAAACTTCTGGTTCTTGCTGAGATCGAGAAGACTTCTCTATTCAAAGATATTGGGCTTTTTGTAAATTCTAACGGCCCAACTATTTTTTGTTTCCACGCAGCAAAATATTTTTTTGTTTTGGTTGAAAAGAATGTCACAATCTTCTTTTTTTTTCTAGCAGTAACTTGGTCTGTGATGTCACTAAACTTTATTCACTGGGTATTTGGTTTTATCGTCTTTATTCGAAGTTTGGATTCTTTTCATTTCTTAGGTAATTTATAACAAACTTTCTCAAAGAGACTTTAGTTAATTAAACTCATAATTTGTTTTCGTTTTTTCTTGGAAATATTTAATTTCTAACACCATTCTTTTTTTTGAACAACAATATATAACACCATTCAAGGTCTGAAAATTAGCTATAAATTCAACGATAAAAAGAGAGGATAATTTGGGAAACCAAAAAGACAATAACACAAATGATCATATATCATTGTCGATATGTGATATAGGATCATAGGAAAAGAAATACTTTCTGTTTAATATTTGATAACATAAACCCTTCGAAAAAAACTAAAAAAGTGAAACAATATTTCACACAAAAATATGAACTTAGTAAATAACAGAAAAGATGTGAAGTTGGGTTAGTGTTGAAGAAAACGTGAAACAAGATTCAAATCCTCGTGGAAAAAGCACGAATCGAAAACCTCTGAGCTTTCTCTTGGCTTCGGTAACGTTTTTATCTCGCCCAATTCTCGTTTTCCTTCTTCTTCTGTTGAATGTTTGTGAACATATATATAAAAGCTGTGTAGAAGTTAGAAAGATAGATTCATGCTTCAACGGAAAAGCATGAAGAGGAACAACAACAACGATCCTCAAACGAACAAGCATAATAACTATGTCTGTCTTAAAACGGCGTCGAATCCACGAAAAAGCATAGCAAAAGCTACTCTGTTCCTCGTCACGTCGCTCTTCATATCTGCTAGTCTCTTAGACTTATTGGGTTGTTTCGATTTCGTGAGTCCCAAACTTACCAAAAAGGAAAACATCATTCATTTTTTAAATCACTGAGTTTTTTTTTAGCTTGAGAGTGACTAATTGAGATTCTTCTTCTTCAGACAACTTTTGCAGGTCTCAAGCAAGTAACAACAACAACAAGAAAATCACCAATCACGAACCATAGATTCCCTAACCAATGCAACATCGTACAGAACCAAACACAACATCAAACTCAAATTTCGGAAGATGACTCCTCGAGAAATAAAAAATCTAAAAGCAGCCATTCACGATCATCCACGTGTCCTTCTTACTTCCGTTGGATTCACGAGGATCTACGACCATGGAAAGAGACAGGTATAACGAGAGGGATGCTCGAGAAAGCGAGGAGGACGGCTCATTTCAGACTAGTTATCCTCGACGGAAGAGTGTACGTTAAGAAGTACAGAAAATCAATCCAGACTCGAGATGTTTTTACTCTGTGGGGCATCGTACAGTTGCTACGGTGGTACCCCGGGAGATTGCCAGATCTTGAGCTCATGTTTGATCCTGATGATAGACCAACCGTCCGATCTAAAGACTTTCAAGGTCAACATCACCCGGCCCCACCTCCATTATTCCGTTATTGCTCTGATGACGCAAGCTTGGATATCGTCTTCCCTGATTGGTCCTTCTGGGGCTGGTAAGATACTCATACAACACATTAGTAATTTTCACTTAAATGGTCCTAATTATTGAACTGGGCTTTGCTTTTGTTTGGCCAGGGCTGAGGTTAATATAAAACCTTGGGCTAAATCGTTAATGGCAATAGAAGAAGGTAACAAGATGACGCAATGGAAAGACCGCGTGGCGTATGCTTATTGGAGAGGAAACCCTCACGTGGCCCCTACTAGAAGAGATCTTCTTAGATGTAATGTCTCATCTCAAGAAGATTGGAACACTCGTCTCTACATTCAGGTCTGGTTAATTAGTCGTAATCTCACTTCATTGTCTGAATACATTAATAAATTATTAACAATTTTTTTCACTGTTAATTATTATGAAGGATTGGGAAAAAGAATCAAGAGAAGGGTTCAAGAACTCAAACCTAGAGAACCAATGCACCCACAGGTTACTTAAGCCATTTTATTTACTTACTTCTTTTTGGGAAATATCTGCAAAATCCGATATTTGAATGTTGGTAGTGTTGTTGTTATAGGTACAAGATTTATATAGAAGGATGGGCATGGTCAGTGAGCGAGAAATATATAATGGCATGTGACTCAATGACACTATACGTGAGACCCAAGTTCTATGACTTTTACGTACGAGGCATGATGCCATTACAACATTATTGGCCAATCAGAGACAACTCCAAGTGTACTTCCCTCAAATTCGCCGTACATTGGGGGAATACACACTTGGACCAGGTTTGTAGATTTTGTTACATTTAAACCCTGGAATATTTGTTTTGTTACAAATTGACCCATATATTTTGTTTGTTTTACCTATAGGCGCGTAAGATAGGGGAAGAAGGGAGTAGATTTATAAGAGAGGAAGTGAGAATGGAATATGTGTATGATTACATGTTCCATTTGATGAATGAGTATGCTAAACTGTTGAAGTTTAAGCCGGAGATTCCGTGGGGAGCGACAGAGATTACACCGGATAATATGGGTTGTCCGGCGACGGGACGGTGGAGAGATTTCATGGCGGAATCGATGGTGATGTTTCCTAGTGAAGAGTCTCCTTGTGAGATGCCTTCTCCTTATACATCTCTAGCTTTAAGAGAGGTTCTTGAAAGAAAAGCTAATTTGACTCGTCAAGTTGAGTTTTGGGAAGACCAATACTTTCGTGATTTGACCAATATCGAGAAGCCTTGACCATAGAGGCTCTTGTTTGTTTAGATCATTGATTTGTATTCTTATTGAAATTAGCAAAAGTAAACAGAGTAATTAGTTTTGGCTACAAATTATACAAACAATGAAAACAAAATATACAAACAACGTACTTATCTTTTATGACGGTGAAAAATAAACTATATATATCACGAAATCAAAACTGAGCTGCAAGAGATTTTGATGCACATATTACTGTAATTTTTGTTTGTAGCAAAAAAAAAAGAAGAGATTAAATGTTCTGCAAAGCTCCTAAATTAGCAAGTGTATATAACATGGCGTGATAAAAACTTACAAGTTAATGGATAAGTTTCATAAATAGTTATATCAAAAAGTAACGTATACAAGAGAAATTTAACACATTACAGTTGTTGATCAATTGCTGACAGATAACTAGTTGTATTAATAAAATTCAACTGATTTGATTGAGATTATCTACTAATTATATACTACTCTTTATACGTTTAAAAAAAAAAAATCTGCAGTGTCCGAGGGATTGCCAATCTCGAGCTAATTTAATGAATCGTCTGATTTTATACGTTAATCACGTGACATAGATATCAAATATTAGCACTGATCAGATTCTAACCAATCATAGTATATAAAATGGGTAGATTCGTAATAGTTAATTACATTTACGGGTCACGTTGCCCTGGCCCCTTTGAATGCAAAATCTCCTCGTTAAATTAATCAGGCTAATTAATTTCAACATAGATCATATAGTTTAACTTAGGAGGTTGCTTCGGTTCTCAATAAATCCTTAGCTAGCTATTTTCGTCATTACAAAACACTCGTCTACATTCAACCTACAATTCTTAGATACAAATTAATTAATATTAGTAATCCTATTTTACTTATAATATCACATAATTAAAAGAGATCACCGTCTACTACACTTGCTCATAGGCTCATAGCTAAAGTGCGCTCTGTTTCTATATCTTTCTCTCTTGTTCTTTTTTTTTTTTTATCTTGGATCAAGCATAATATCTATGAGGTCTCACGTGGTTGATCATCAAAGACAACATAGTAACGCAATCTCTAGTTTAAGTTCTAAAGTAACCAAGCCATGGATCACCACCACAGTCTTCATCTTCGTTTTCTTCATCATCCTCCTCGGTGCTTTTCTCAGCTGGATGGATATGGTATCTACATAGTATACACATCAATTAATCATCAATATAATCTATTAGTATCTCAAAAACTGTTTTATCTTTCTTATGTATGTAGTTTTTAATAGGTGGAGGTAGAATAATCAAAGTGACACCAATACTTACAAGAAACACCAACGTGACTATTCTCAAGAAGACACTCCCTACTACACCACTCAAGTACTTCCCATTGCAATGCTCACTAGACCAGAACAGAACAACACAGACGTGTCTTGCAAGCTACCCGGAGAAATCAGATCCTAAAGACGATCCAGAGACTTGTCCAGACTATTTCAGGTGGATTCACAAAGATCTAGAAGCATGGCGTAAGACTGGAATCACTCGAGAGACGTTAGAGAGAGCGAGAGATAAAGCTCACT
The DNA here is from genome assembly GCA_963555745.1 of Cardamine flexuosa. Lineage (NCBI taxonomy): Eukaryota > Viridiplantae > Streptophyta > Magnoliopsida > Brassicales > Brassicaceae > Cardamine > Cardamine flexuosa. The sequence goes on along the minus strand of OY743217.1, from coordinate 890,594 downwards.
TCAGGCTGATCATAAAAGGAGGAAGAGTGTTTGTGCATCATTACATGAAGTCTTATCAGAGCAGAGATGTTTTCACAATATGGGGAATAGTACAGCTTTTAAGGATGTATCCTGGTCAAGTTCCTGATCTTGAGCTTCTCTTCTTGTGCGATGACTATCCTGAAATCTTGAGAAGAGATTATAGGCCAAGACCAGGAGTCAATGTGACGTGGCCACCTCCTCCAGTTTTTCATTACTGTGGTCATTCCGGTGCTTTCGACATTGTCTTCCCCGATTGGATCTTTTGGGGACGGTAACTTATCGTTTTACTATTTTTATTTTTTATTTTTTTAATCGTTTTTACTATTCATATACATATTTAGCCATTAATAGTACTAAGCTCCTTTGTCATTAAATTTAGTTCGGTTTGATAAAACTTGGTTCGTTCGTTCTTAGATTATTAATATAATTAAAATTATGTTAAAATACCATATGAGTTCATCTGTATTAATTATACATAGGAGTCAAAGTCTGATTTCTTTTTAATTAATTTTCAGTTAAGATATGGATTTTATATGGCCATCTCTAAATATGATTAGGCCGGAGATAAACATGAAGGAGTGGAACAGATGATCGGAGGCGATAAATGAAGGGATGAAGAAGATGAAGTGGGAAGATAGAGAACCTAACGCATATTGGAAAGGGAATCCTAGAGTTACTAAGATCAGAAGAGACCTCATGAAATGTCATGATCCATTGCTTCATTGCTATGCCCAGGTTTCTCTATATTATACTGATATATATGATGATGATCTAGACGATTCTTGAAGCTTATTGATGAGTTGATGAAAATGTTATGCAGGATTGGATGAGAGAGGCCAAGATTGGGTATAGGACTTCAAACATAGAAGATCAATGCACTCACAGGTTCTCGAGTTATATTGATGATTAAATTATAATATATAGTAATTTAAGTTTTTTTTTTTTGGATAATGAAGGTACAAGATTTATGTAGAAGGCAGGGCTTGGTCGGTGAGCGAGAAATATATATTAGCTTGTGACAGTATGACTCTTCTCGTCAAGCCATTTTTCTTTGACATCTTTACTAGAAGCTTAGTTCCAATGAAGCATTATTGGCCTATTAGATCTCGAGAAAAATGTGGTGACATTACCTTTGCTGTCCATTGGGGCAACAACAATACCAAAAAGGTAAAACATAATAACCTAACCGATCCAATGTTTTTACAAAAGATAAAATTATATCTTGTTATGATCTTCTTTTGTTTTATAGGCAAAAGCTATAGGGAGAAGTGGAAGTGGTTATGTGTTTAAGAATCTAAAAGATGAAGTATGTGTATGATTACATGTTGCATCTATTGCAAAGCTATGGGAAGTTGATGAAGATGAATGTACAAGTCCCTGCAGGAGCCAAGGAAGTGTGTCCGGAGACAATGGCTTGTCCGATCAACGGAGGACGAGCGAGACAATACATGGATGACTCAATGGTTATGTCTCCGAGCGTTAAGGGTGCTTGTAAGATGCCTCCACCTTTTGAAAAATATGAGCTCAAGAGGTTTTTTGAGAAGAAAGAAAAGGTTGAGAAAGAAGTTGAGAAATGGACTAATGAATTTTGGGAAGAACAGAAGAAGATTCTTAAACATTGATCTATTTTTTATATATTCAAATATCTCTAATATATAAAAGAAAAGTTTTGGAGCTTCTCCATTACTCCACATCAGAAAAAAATAAGATGTCACTAGAGCTAATAATGTGCCACGTGTCGTTTTCAAAATAAACACCAATCCTATCATTTTAAAAAGAGATATAAACAAACTAAACTCTAAAAAAAAAAATATCAACCGTTTCCTCTTCTCCGTCTGTTTCTCCTTCAAAACCAGAGAATAAAAAGAAAATTAATCTGAAAAGACTTCTCCTTTGCAACTCCTCATTGCCATCATCTTCTTCTTCCTCCATCAAAATCCTATTCGCTACTCATATTTCCATCAGCTCATCTCAAATCGCCCTTTCACCTTTGTTCTTTCAATAAAGAGTCCCCTCATCAAAAAAATCAAAACATTTATTTGTTTGGTGGAGCAACGGCAGAGAAGCTGAAACAGAGATTTCCATCATCAAGGCTCGTGAAGAGGTGACTGAACACAGACGGGAACTGCTGAACGGTTTGGTAAGGTGAGGATTTTGTTGTATAATTTTCTGTAATTTTGGATTTTCAAGATAATGAAGTTGATTGAATTAGTTTCGTGTTTTGCTTTAGATATTAGCTGGCTTTAGGACAAGAATCTAAAGCAAAATATGATAAGACCAGTTTCAAAATTGTTGATACGATGACCAATTCCATGTGTTGAATCATGTTGTTTTTTTCAATTACAGGATCCTGAAACTATGGATAGGAAATTTTGATCATGCTTAATCCCGATGAAGAATTATATGCGATTGTTATGGTTTCTGGTGAAACATTTTGAGAATTTATTGCTTTGGTAAAACAGGAAGAAACTCCGGAGAAAAACAATGTAAGACTTACATTTAGAAACTTTCTTAAGAAACTCTGTAAGATTTGGAGTTCAATGTTTGGTTTTGATATAGGTGGCTCTATTAGGGGACGAGGATGGAAATATTTATCTGGGTGTGTCGATGGGGATTTTCCTGTTCGAAGTCCCATTGCTCAGAAGATTATGAGCTTTATTCAGAAAGAAACTGATCCTGAGAAAGTAGCAGATGTGGTGCATTATATCATAGTCTTACTGTTGGTATGATCGAGACTTTTCTGTTCTTTTAGACAAACAAATATGGTAAGTTAGTAATTTGGATTATACTGTTTCTATCTGTTGTTTTTGGTTTTCATTTTCTTTTATTGTTTTATTTCTGAATTTCTGGATTCTATATGCAGCAAAATAGCTTTTCAAATGGCGAATTCCCGCCTCAATATACTGAAGAACAAAACAGAGATTCAGATTAAACAGCTGCGAGAATTCGAGTAAGCAATCTGATCATCTCTGTTTCATTGTAAAATTGAGAACGAAGAATTTTAGTATCGTAAATTGTTAATGTTCTTATATGTCTCAGGTAAAACATGTGGTGAGGGAAGAGAAGACCGTGGCTGCTTATGAACTCATTGGAACATATTGTATTGATTGTTGATTGTTGTGATATTACTTACTGCAGAAATTGCCCCATTGATTTGAAAGAAGCTATTAGTGTCTTATTTGCTTCCCAGAGCTCTAAGATATCCTTAGACTCAGCAATTTGTTTTACTCTCTCATAGGTTATCTCCTACAGACTTTATTTATGACAGCAGAATGAATGTTGTGTCAATGGGACTCAGGTTGCTTTTATCCACAGAGGTAAATAAACTAACTTTATCAGCGATTCCATGTTCCTATTCATTTGAAGTGCGTTTTGATAGTGAATGGTTCTAATAACATCTTAAATACATTGTAAATGAACCAGATGGATCATGTGAAGAAGGATTACAATTTTGGTTTGGGTGTTAATGTTGGATTATTCCATTTAACAGCCTTGACAAAGATTCGGTTATTTTTTGGCTGTTAGACTTTTGTTCAGTTTAGGAAGTGAGGCTCTCTCTTTATTTTTGTTCATTGGCCATAATGAAATCTATTTTCGTGTTGCCTAAACTTTAATGAATGTTGTGAAATTTCGTATCAGTTTGTTCTAGAAGCTGCTACATAGCACTGTGCTGAGATAGCCACTCATCGACATGGATGTTGTTTCCTTCAGTGCTGTCTTTCAAACACCTACTGAAGAGCAACGTGAGAGACTCATTACTGGGATAGCTAGAAATTCACTTCACCTTTCTCAAGATCCTTTTGGGTAAACTCTAGACTGAAAAAGTTTAACTCATGATCATTTCGTTTTGTGTGAAAAAATTCTCTTTATTTATGGGTTATGAATTTTCCAGGAACTATGTGGTAAATACCTAATAGAGCATAAAGTATCTGCAGTGAAGTTACTGATTCAGTTTAGACTACACAACGCTGAGCTAACAACTCAGAAGTTTAGTAGCCATGTAGTGGAAAAGTGTCTAAGGCAATATCCAAAGAGCAGAGCTGAGATTATTCGTGAGCTTCTCTCTGTTCCAAACTTTGAACATCTCTTGCAAGATCCTTATGCAAACTATGTGGTCCAAACTGCTCTCTCTGTAACCAAGGTAAAGTCACAAAATCATACAACTTACCAAAGCTTTCAAAATACAGAACTTGACTTGGCTTTTTGGGGTTGAAACAGGGACCAGGTCATGCTATATTGGTGGAGAAGGTTTATAGGTTTGGGAAACTACAGTCAATTCCTTATTGCAAGAAGATATTCTCCAAGCCCAGCTTGAAGAAGAGACTTTATTATTCACAAAAACTGAACTTTTTTAACGTAAACTAAACTTTTGTTGTTGTTGTTTTGTGTTTCAATATCAGATGAGAGGGATTAAAGAAAACAAAGAATGCTCTTTTTGGATATGTTGTCAGGACTACGTTTTAGTGTGTGTTTTAGGCTATTATATATTAGCTTAAAGAGAGACCACTCTGGTTCTATCTTGCTCTGTTTTGTATTATTTGAGAACTCAAAACACACAATAGAAGAGATACGAGAGAAATATGAAGCTTCAATGTTTTAACATTTGTTTGTTTTGGTTTGATGATGATTTTGGTGAAGAAAAATGAATCGATTGGTATAATTTCATGTTTTGTTGCAGTTTTACTTTTAAGAATTTGGCAAGTTAGATCTTTTTTAAAAAAAAATTTGTACAAAAATTAGTAAAAAAGTCAAGTAAATTTTCAAAAAGATCCATTTTTAGAATTTAATCCAAACTTCTATCACAAATAGAATTTAACTACAACAAAAAAATCATGATTAGCTTGCAATGTGACTCTTTTGATAACGCCTTTGTAGTGAATAATGAAACTTGAAATGTTTTTGTTTCTGTTTTTTTTTTTAATTTTTTTCACTTGAAAGTTTCATCTTTGCTTGATGTTTCTTTTATTATTTTCAACTCTAATTTATTGGACTTTAATTTCTCAAATTTTTTAATTTTGATTTCTTTAATTCGGGTCGATTCTGGTTTGGTTAGTTTCAGATTGATTTGGATCGGATTTTCAAATCCAATTATACATACTTTTGCTCAGGCCTAGAACTAACTAAATCAAAATCAATTAAACATTAACCCAAAAAAGATCAGTTAACAAGAATTAAACAATCAAATTATATTGAAATTTATCTTACCCAATTCATACATTTAAATACAATATTACCCAGACTTAAAATAACCAACACATAACCATCATATTCCTATTATATTAATTTAAGGTTAGTGATAATGAGCCATTTAATGATTAATTCTTCCAAAGTTAACTATAAACAATTCAAACGTCATAAATTAATTATTACCGCCACAAATTACAGCGACTCATTTACATCAAAATAGTCTCAAAAATTGTTGAAAAAAGAGATATAAATCAAACGTAAAATACAGAATAATGATGCTCGAAATACAAATATTACTAAGTAGAATACATTTATAATTTAACATGATGCCAATGCGCTTCATACATATGGTCACGTCATGTCATAATCAAAAAGTAACAACTTTAATAAAATAAAAATTAAATTTAATAAAATGCATATCAAAATATAAATGAAAAAAATCACTAAAAAATTTCTAAATACATCAAATTCTAAATATTTTTATAAAACACATATCTAAGAAGAACAATGAAATCAAACTTACAATTTTTTTTAAATGGATTACAAACTGTAAACAAGGTTATACAGTTCCCTATTGCTCAGCTTTATAGACTTTTATCTTATTACTACTAAATAAAATAACACTAAAAATAAAAAATATTTATATATAACAGGACGTAGCCCGGGATAATCCCTAGTATATATAAAAATTAGTGTTGCTTAATATATAAATTTGAGGTGATGCTTCAGAATTTTATTTTGCTGGTAAACGATCGAATATGTAATGAATTAAATAATCTAAAGGTGTTCGTGGGAAAATGTAATTAATAGTTTGAATACATTTAACAATTTTCCCTAATATGAGAACATATAGTGGGCCCATTTATATTTAAAATGGATCATAAAAGGCCCAATTCTTAGGTGCCGATGTAATAAGATACCTCCCGTTCGGTCAACTTCTACCGGAGACTTTCTTCAGTCAATGAAATTAAATTTAGGCTGTAGAATTCCAAGCATACATAACATATAGACCGAACATTCTGAAATACAAGAACAAGAAAACCAAAAGAGATTTGAAAGGTACATGACTACTAATAAAGTCAAATATTTTTCCCTAACATTTCCACATACTTTTTTGTTCAGAGGTTAGCTTATACTCCTTCTCCTTCTTCCTAGATTTTCATGCTTTATATACACAAGAGTTCTTGCTATCATCATCATCATCATCATAATCAACCGCGCATTAAATCAATATCAGCATGAGCATGACGCATATCCATTTGCCTTGAACCTGTTGACCATATCAGGTTTTGGCCTTGTTGTTGGTGCGGCTGCTGAGGGACAGGCGAAACCGTGTTGTTATTATTATCTAAAGCTTGATGATGATGATCATCGGTTTCTTGAACAACTTCAGAAGCTTCTTCTTCTCGTTTCTTGTTCTTGATCTTTGGAGCTGCCCAAATAAAGCTCCCTACAATAACCTGATAGGGAACAAAGAATCTATATTCAATCAACTCCAAGAATTTTTACTTTAAAACAAATAAAAAAAATGTTTAAACCAAACCTGAACAGGACTTGCTGCTATTAAAGGCCCTCTAATAGCACCACCAATCACGCGCCCATCGGGACTAGCAAGCGAAACCGATAAGTTTCCAGTTCGATTACGGAAGCTTCCATCAGTTGCCATTAGATAAGATGTTGATAACGCTAGCATTTCAAACCGGCCCTGAAAATATAATACAAAAACATATATATCGTTTTCAAGAAAACAGTAAGGAGAACAATGTTTATATATTTATTAAGGAATTTCAAAAATGAATCGAACCTCGTATTTAATGGCTCCTGAAGATGTTGATGGTTGAAGAAGTGTTGCAGTAGAGACTGCACCGCTTGCAGATAAAACGCAAATCGCTCTTGGACCTTGTTGAGAGAAAGCTATAACCTTTGATGCAATATCCTGACGCAAAGGTTTTCAAAGCATTTTCAGCAAACAGCTATAAAGACAAAACATTTCAAGATAGCTCTGTAAATAGTGATTCAGCATTTTACTTCTCCTATTGAAACCGTGATCACGTGTGGCGTGAAGCTCATTCCAGAAGATGAAGGCATCAATTCACCTAACCAATCCAAAAATAAGGCTCATGGAGTCAATACATGAATGTCTTAATTCATAGACTTTAAGCAGCATCATTACATAGACAGACAACAAATTGGCTCTATTTTAGGAAAGTTTAAAGCTTTATACACACACAGAGGAAAGTTTTGAGCTTTATACACATTAGGAATAAACAATTATAGTTGGACGCAAGAAAACATAACATAATCATAGTACTTAATTTGTCTAATAAGGGTGAGTCTAAATCATATAGTTTAAGCATAATACAGACAACAAACTGGTTCCATTTTAGGAAAGTTTCAAGCTTTCCGACACATCAGGAATAAACAATAGTAAAAAATATTTTGACACAAGAAAACATTTACTAATCGTTGGTTCTTGATCTTCTAAAAACAATAAATAAGTTTCAGAGATAGTAAGCTTACCAATGGAAGACAATCTCTGTTTCTTGCCGGAGCCAGGAGGTCGACCACGGCCACGTTTGTTAGAATTGTTTGGAGTAATGGTCGAAACAGAGGAAGAAGACAATGCCAAAGAAACAGAACCGTCTTGTCCGTATTTTCTAGGTCTTCCTCTCTTACGTTTCATCGGAGTCTCACTCTGAGGCGGAGGAGGAGGAGGAGCAATCATATTAACGCCGATATGATGAGGAGCAGCTCCGGTTGCCGGAGAAGGATCACCATGTAAAGGAGGAGATCCGAATCCAATGGAGCCTGACCCGAATGGAGAGTTAGGATTAGTTAAGTGACGAATCCCTTGTTGTTGCTGTGATGATCCATGAAACGTTGGAGGACCCGACCCGGATAATCCTCTTTGGATATAGTAAGGACCCGACCCGGATAATCCCATTGCATCTCTTCGATCCATTTGCATTTACAGTTGAAGAAGAAGAAAAAAAGACTCTTTTAACTTTTTCAAGTGAATTAGATTACAATACCAAGTGGTGAAACCCTAAAAAGATTGTGGCTAGAATTATGAGGAGAGAGAGGGAAAGAGGATAAATGGATAAGAAGAAAAAAAAAAACAGAATCAAAGGTGGAGACTTTATGATGAAGTTATAAACTTTGGAGAGAAACCAACATGCAAAGCTTACAAATTTCTCTTCTTCTCTCTTTTCATTCTTTAAGTAAGAACCAAAAAACAAGAAAAGTTTTCTCTTCTTTCAACAATGGTTAGGAGTGGTTTTGGTTTTAGGGTTATCTCTCTCTCTTTTCTATTAAGAAAAGCTTCTTTTGTTTACCTTTTTCTTGGTGACAGAAGTAAACAGAAACAAACAAAAAACCTCTAACAGAAGCTCAAGCAAAAGCATTTACTGTGAAGATAACAATGAGATCTTTTATAAAAAAATTTAATTTTCTGAAAATGTATTGGAAATTCAAAATCCTAATGAATAACTGACTTTGACTGTAGCTCTATATAGCAACTAGGCATCTGTATTGGCTCATGACTCATATGCCCACACTCGATTAAGCGCGTGTTAACACACACATTTAACATGTTACTGTTCTGTCTTCAGAACTAAAATCTTGCAAAGGTGATGCACAGATTCTTCATTTCCAATCTGATGTTACTACTCATTACTGTATCTATAAGACTGACTGATCCTTTTTGAAATTGGTCTGAAACAGAAAAATGGGTTGGGAGAGTGAAGTACACGCGGCGGAGAGAGTGAGAAGGATTAGACTTTGTGGTCAGAGAGAGTAACCCACTGGCTTCCACTTTGAGAGCCATTTTGACGAGAGGCTGAGAAGAAGACATCTTTAAAATATCTTACAAGGACCCATTGATGGGATTATCTAACCTCTCAAAGCCCATTGATGAGATTTTTTTCCTATTAGAATCCAACTTTAGTGTACCATGTAATGTGTGACACTGTTTCTATTAGAGACTTTTCATTATGACAAATTGACAAACACATCTTTTATGAATCTTAAAATCTTCAATAATGTCCATGTACATAGTGGAATGTAATATAGCAGAACAAATTTTGGGCCTGACTATGTACTTACTATGGAAGTCTTATACCCTTTATTTCTTCTTCTTTTGCTCACCTAAACGTTCAAATATTCTGAGAAATCAAAATCTGAATTCGAACTTTAGAAGCAATGAGGAACATTATAGATATCATGAAATTAGACAGTAGTCAATCTAATTCCCGATGATAAATAGTATACTACGATAAAGTTTGACAGCAAAATTTTTAGCTCAAAAGGAATTGTGATACATAAAAGTTGAAACCTACAAGAAGAAGCAATCATGGTGCCAAGACAAGGCATTAGATTGAAAATGAGAAGACAGCTTAAAAGTAAAAGACAAAGATCAATGAAGACCAAGTTTAGATACAAGTGAAAAAAAACAGGTTCCTTATCAATTGTCTAGCTCCATTGCCTGAGCAGCTTTAGCTTTAGCAGTTGCAGTCAATTTTGTCTTCAATTTCTTCTTGCCAACAAAAAATCCACCTTTCTTCTTCTTCCCACTCCCATCAACCTTGATAACAAATATCAACCAACCATAGCTATCATCAAACTACTCTAAACTTCAGAAAAGGATATGAAAAAACTCAAAATGATAACTTAGAAGATTCAATCAATATTTTCTAACACCATAGATCGACTAACTTGAAGCAAATTCAAATCATTCCACCATAGATAACACACTTAACTAATTGAGTAAGACAATATCATTCCCCGCAACAGAATCGGATTCCTACTTAACTAAGACATATGTATGAGCTAAAGATCATAATTAGGAGATAAGAGACAGAAAAGGTGCTTACTTTCATCTTGTTCTTGTTGGCATTAAGCTTCTTGATCTTCTTATCAAGTATTTCTTTCTCTTCTGCAAATCGAAAAAAGAAATCTTAATTTCGTTGGTAAAGTATGCATATAAGCGTATTGTACTGATCGTTTAAGAGATATAAAGAAAACTACTTTGAAGATTGTACTCGTGTTGCTTCTTTCTCTTGGCTAAATTGTTCTTCTTCGACATTATTTCCCCTAAGACAATCAACTTCCACCGTTCGAATCAGATGCGCACTCCCTATAAACCCTAAATTTCAACGCAGTCGAAATAAACGACGTCGTTGCCAGTAGGGTACGAAAACTTTATGGGCTATAATACATAACCCATTTAGGCCCAAAGGAAAACATATACAGTACATAAGTTACATTATAAGCCCAGTCAAAAGCTTACAAGTTAAAAACGCTGTCGTTTTACCGATCGTGCAACTGTTCCAACGACCCTTCTCCAAATCACACTTCTCTCTCACTCTACACTCTGCAAATTTGCATGTGTCCTTTTTGTTTTCTCGATCCTCTTCTTCTTTCTTATTTCATCGTTCACCAAAATCCCTAACCCTAAACCTCGATTTTCCCGCCAAAATGTATCAGTCCATGAACCTATCCTTTTCTTCTAACTTTACTCACCGGTCCCTCCTCGAACCACGATTATGCTCCGGAATCTCCGCCAGAGCTCGCAAATCCCTCCCTTTCAATCCTTCCTGCGTCTCCTCCGGCCCTAAATCCGACGATCCGATAAAACTTTCCGAGAAGCTCATCTCGCTTCTGAAAGCTGTCCCGAACTGGTCGGACGGAATCAAAGAGAGACGGATGCAGCAGAAACGATCTCTCTACACTCACGAGAATTGGGTCAGACACAGAAGCTCGCTACGCCATCTGCGTCATGTATCCTCGAGCCCTTCTTCGCGCGTTATATTGTCTTTGATCCCACCTGTTTTCTTCTTCACCACCGTAGCGATTCTGATCGCCGGATATAACTCCGCCGTTGGTTTGGACTGGTTACCTGATTTCTTCCCTGTTCTTCGAGCTTCTTCTCTTCCGTATCAGCTGACGGCTCCGGCTTTAGCTCTGCTTCTGGTGTTTCGTACTGAGGCTTCTTATTCAAGGTTTGAACAAGGAAGGAAAGCTTGGGTTAAGATCATTTCTGGAACCAATGATTTAGCTAGACTTGTAATTTCTTCCGTTCATTGCTCCGGTGATGAATTGATCATCAAAAATACGCTTTTGCGTTACATTGTTGCTTTCCCTGTGGCGCTTAAGGTTTTTGTCACTTTCATTTATGTTTTGTGAAGCTTCGTAGGTTGAGTTAGATAGATAGAGATTGATCTTTTTATTCATGTGCAGTGTCATGTGATTTATGGTTCAGATATTGCTAATGATCTCCGGGATGTGATAGAAGCAGATGATTTATCTCTGATTCTTCAATCGAAGCATCGTCCACGTTGTGTCATCCAGTTCATCTCTCAGAGCCTTGAGCTACTTAAACTGGACAATACAAGGATAGATATGTTGGTATCTTTCTTGAATCTTTAAAGCATCTTTAGACTGTGATCTCTGAATGTATTTCTGGTTAATTCTTGTCTAGTGTGCTCATTAGTTAGTTATCTCCTTCATAGGAATCAAAGATGATGCAATTACAGGAAGGAATTGGTGTATGTGAACAACTAATGGGCATCCCGATTCCACTTTCCTACACAAGACTAACGTCGAGGTTCTTAGTCTTATGGCATCTCACACTCCCTATTATTCTCTGGGATGATTGCCACTGGAATGTTGTTCCTGCTACTTTCATCAGTGCCGCATCTCTCTTCTGCATTGAAGAAGTACGTAACTCCCTTTATCCTTTGCAACATTACCATTTATTTGAAGAATCTTGTTTGCCTCGTTATTATTACTCTTTTGACATTTTGCTGGAAATTTCTATAGGTGGGTGTTCTTATAGAGGAGCCATTTTCTATGCTGGCCTTAGACGAGCTGTGTGCTATGGTGCTTAGTAATATTGATGAAGCTATTGAATCTGAGGTCATACGAAATCAGATCATCATGAAGAAAAGAGTTCACAAAATTGAGCACTCATCAAATGGTTGGCATAAATCTTGATTATGTAATTGGTGACGATTTACTCTGCCTTGTTCTCCTTCCACTGTGATAAAACAAAGATGGTATTGTGATTAGCTAGCTTTAGATTTGTTGTCATGTATTGTATATATAAGGGTTGACTTCACTACAAGGATTAACAAGTAGAAATAGGTATGAACATTGTTGCTCTCTATATAATTGTTGGTTTTCAGCTGGTGTTAATTAGGACATGATTTTGGACTTTTATAATGTCAGCCCAATAACAACCATTATCCGAATCTTCCGTACAAACATTTTTCTTATTTCAAGCTGAAATTGAATAAAATATTAAAATCCCATTAAATTGAGATAAACATGATAGACTGCTACCTCCATTGATGAATAGTGAACGATAATCTCAAACGTGGAAGTAATGTGTAGGGATTAATAAAAACTACGGCTAACAAAAGATAAGATGGTTTCGCCAAAGCCACATAATGGCTTATTTTGCTCTTAATATTTTTAATAATAAAATTTACAGAAAAGATGCTAAACTACTAGAATTAACAACATTAACAGTGAATAATTTCAGCTGATATTTTTTTGTAGGATAGACAAAACTCTAAACCTGTTGATGATGATTCATTACAGCTTCCCCTGTAGTAGAGAGAGACCAAAGAAGAAGATCACAACTTCAGAGACTTCAAACAGACAAAACAAAGACTGATGGATGGATGGGATTCTGATTTAATTACCATGCAATTTCTTGACAAATAGCTCGAATTCGATTATGTTATGTCCTTCCATAAGAGCTGGGATAAGTCTACTATACGCAAATGATGACAAATGCCTTCTATCTGGATCATTCGGAAACTTAATGCTTTCTAACATTTTGTTATATCCAACTCTGTCATGGCAAGGAAGTGAGTTCTCTCGAGCTATCGGTGTATTGATGTCCCACGCAGCGTTTAACATCTGCAAGATAAACTCAAGTATGGATTGAGGTTTTGGTGATAAGGGCAGGCTTAGAAAAACCTATATGCGATGCCAAGTATTTTTTTTTTACCTGCCAAGCTACTGCCTCAGGTTCTCCTAATGCTCCTGAGAAATCTTCGGGACGGTTTAGAACTTGTACTTCTCCGGATACAAAACTCAGAGTGGCACCATGCTTCTTTAGTGTAGATGCAATTGCAGCATAGCCATCTCGGTTGCTAGGGTTGTAGAACCCAGCGGTTAGCTCAGCGGCATGGCTTGCTGTTCTGTACCACCAGTGGACGTCTGGGAGCTGTTTTAAGTCAATTGTGATAAACTGTGACAAAAAGTCTCAAATTTTGTGGGGTTTCAAATGGCTTAGAAAAATTTAAGACAATCACCTTTGCGGCAATGCAGCTACTGTCGAAGACTAGTTTAGCGAGAGAGAGGATTTGGTCAGCGTGATCTATCAAAACCTGTGAGTACCATTTGAGAAAGAATCTTCCGTAGAGGCCATCATAATCACCTCCATCACAGAAGAAACCGGTCCCCTGCGGTTGGGAGTTATAGGAGCCTGTGTTATCTGGGCCTCGAGCCCAAAACTGGTGCCCTCTTGATTCTGCTGCCTTTCTCAGGCTCTTCAAGAGATACTTGTCATAACACTGTACCGGTGCAATGGAATGGTCATTATGTGGAAGCCAAAGCAAGCAAGCTGGTGAGGTTTGGCTATCTCAAGAGTTTAGACTGTTGGAAGGAAATATACCTGAAACTCTCCAACACCTGGATATCGCCACCCATGTTTTATGGGACAAGAAGGATACCGTAACTCTCCACAGGGGCCTAGTCCAATTTCAACCATTGATATTACACCATCCTCTAGAAACTCCGCAAGCTCTATCCGAAAACTTCTCATGTAATCAAAGTACACCTAAAATAAATTCACCAAAACCATTAAGTGTTTCAAGAGTTTGTTATTTCAAATATATGTGATGACAAGAGGCAAATTTCCATAGGTAAAGAAAAGACATAGCATGGCCACAGAGTGAGACAAACATTTCGCCTAAGCTTACATTGGCATTTAACTTTTAAACTTTATATTACTGTACATAGGAAATGGTATGCAAAAAATATAAGCGTGTAGAAAGTCATTCGGTGTTAAAGAATCCATTGATTGATAGAGAGATATAGATGATTGATTGTAGTCATGGGTATACCTCAAGTGCAGTTCGGCCTCTTAAAACACGTTCCTTGTCAATACCCCAAGAAAGGCATTCTGGGTTTCGTCTTCCCTCTCTATCAGTGAAGTATATGTCAGGATTGGTTCGCCCAATTTCTGCCACCCAATGAGGAAGTGGGATGCATACATCATCACCAACATTGCCTCCACATTCATGAAAGGACATTAGAACCTAGCAAGAAAGAAAGAAAGGGAGATACACATTACATGAAGCTTGTGAACAAATCATTCTAATGCAACCTCATTAAGAAAACTGTATCTAATCATGCAGGCAAAAGACAGACCTGTATCTTAAGATTAAGATCGCGGACCATCTGAAAAAGCTGCCTATAACCATTCCAATTATACTCCTGGGGGGAATGACCCTCAACTATTCCCCACCAGCAATCAACTTTAACCCCATCTACGTGGATTGACTTCAATATCCTCAAGTGCTTTAACAGTCCATCTCGATCAGCCAATTCACACTTCATGTTGATAACCCCAAGCTGTTGACATAGAAAAGGAAATTTAGTTAGTAAGAAAAAATTCAGGATAAACATGGGTAAGGATAAGAGTAAAGCTGCTTACTGGTAACATCACATAAACCGAAACATAAGGAGTGCCAGAGAAATCTTGTTCGGTCAGATTTGGAGGAATCTCGAGAACCTACCAAATATGAAATGTGGAAGAGAGTCATTAGAATTGAACCCAGATATACGCATGGACGTAATCAAGCATGCAGTAACAATCTGATGGGTGAATTTTAAGGGTTTTTCATTTTTAACCTATTTTTTTTGCTTAAGTTGATGAGACTATCAAATAAGAAATGTAAATGCAAGGGGCAGAACTGTTACAAGTTTTATTTTCTATGGAATAGCACAATGTCACTACCTGTTTAGAGTTGATAACATCGACTGAACAACGAACATGCCCCTCAGCCTTATTTACACTGCTAACTAGTTCTGGGGATTGCGTTGGGGGTAAATCATATGGCGATGGAGCGGGTGTGAAAACACCTTTCATACGGGAAGAGCTGAGTTCCACCGGGCTTCTATGTCCAGAAGATATTACTCTAAGAGCAGGAGGTGAGGTTTGCTGTGATGCCATGTGAGAAGCTGATGAACCTGCAGCAACCACAGAAGAACCACCAGGAGGCTTTGTCCCCTAAAAGATTAAGCCGAGGAAGCAAATCAAGATGACAATTTAACATTTGCGGGAAATAGATACATAACTTCATGAAAAAGCTGGACCAAAATTGGCTTAAACAAAAGCCTCTATTGACATTCTAATGACTAAAGAGGTATGATGAAAGTTCTAAGGACACAAAGTTTTTGCCCAACCAAGGATCAAGGTTAACGCCTACAATTTCTGACAACTACGAGTAGAAGCGAATTTTGCAGGCTTATAACAATTACTAGACTATAGAACAACCTCCGCTAGAGCATACACCACAATACATAGCACATGGACCTAGTAAGTAAGTACCTGAGATTTCGATGGAAAAGTAGTTCCATCAGGAAGAACAACCCATCCAGCTTCCCTAGCCAAAGCCGCAATAACATCATTAATATCAGCTCTAACCCTCAGATTATAATTCCCATGCCTTCGTAACCCGCCTAGTATCCTTGCAGTTATAGCCCTTCGATGGCGCTCTCTCAACTTTGTTCGCTCCTTCTCTTCAAGTGGCCTACTCCTACGACTTCCTCCTCCCCCAGGAGTACCCACTTGATCTTGCATTGACTGCTGAAACATGAACTCGTCATTACTACTACCTGAAGCTACATGTGTTCCTCTATTTCGTTGGTCTCCATCATCTTCTTCCTTAACATCCATATCCATTTCTTCGTCATCATCCTCTTCACTAGTTCCAATCAGTTTCTGCATATCAGTTGCCATTACTTCTCTTATAACCTCAACCACCCAACCTCTGTTAGCTTAAGAATGTTATTGCCTTGTGATGAAATGTTCCATCTTTACTTCTGTACAATGCAGATAACTATTTCCTTCCTTGTAGCCTACAGTTAACCAGAAAACTGGGAAAATTCAATAACAACGAAAATGTGAATAAGCTTTCTCAGTTTAAATTTCCTAAAATCATCAGAGATCCTACAAGAAAAAATAATAGAACTGTTCATATAAACAGCATTTTCATCAACAGTTGCAGATTTAGTACCTAATCATTCATCATCTACCTCAGTGAGTAAGTTTCTACCGCAATTCTCTCAAAAATCAAAAGCTCCTCTTAAAAATGGGAAAATTCGCGGTCCTCTGGGCAAATCGTTGAGCAATACTACAAAAATCTAGCAATAAGATCGAAAATATCCGAGACCAAGAGAGATAGAGGAGACGGAGAAGACGGTGGATCTCCGGCGGGTGAAAAAGGCGGATCTGGCCGTGAGATGGAGAAGGCGCGTGAAGGAGCGTGCAGCGTGAATCGGAAGATGAGCTTCACGCGTGTGTAGCGCTCGAGCGTGTCTGGGAGAAAGTGGTGTGTGTGAAGCAAAGGCTTGGCACGAACTAGGCGTGTGTGTGTGTGCGTAAACTAAGGAAGAAGAGAGGCGGACTCATTAAACGTGTGAAGGGAAGCACGTGCCACCTCCACCATCACGAGATTTCTATGCTCTCTGCTGTATAAATAGTCACGTGACCTTCCTGACCAGTTACAGTTCGCGTGATGTGATGTCTGAAATAGTAATTTACCAACAGTATTACATAACTACGTGCCGTTTTGCTCTGTTAGATGTAGACTGCATCCTGGTTTAAAAACCGAAGGAAAGCGTGCTGACCATCGCTTACGTTGAATTTCGACTATAAGTTGACCAAAAACATATATGTCTAAAGAAAAATACTAGTAACTGACACATTAATGAAATTTCATGTCTACATTTTAAAAGTAAAACTAAAAAGCTAAAAGAAAATTCTTGAATTGAATCCAATAACAATACTATCTGAAAATTGTGATAATATGGTGTAAATGTCATATAGTATTTTAATTAGGATGAATGGGACAACCTTGAGTTGTACACCTAACGCATAAATAGCAACCTTCATTATGAGATTGTTTAGCCAAATGTGGAAGGCACGTCTCTTCCCACAATCAGATCAAACGGCCATAATTCGTCGGAGACAAATCATTCGTTATTAATTTATTTCTCTTCATTTGATAAATTATTAACTTAACTCATAGATTATTAAGGTGGGAGACGCTATGTATTACATTCGTCACGTTCATTGAGCCAACAAGGAAATAGATAAGAATTTGAAACTCGCCGAAGAATTTATCATTATTCAGAGCCGTAATGGAGAAGTCAGTGAATCCCGACCAAAACGAGGGAACTCCGACAAGCTCTGTTTCTTCCCCATACCGGAGAACATACTCTGATATCTCTGGCTTATCTCACCGGTTCGACGTTCAAAGCTTCTATAACCGACCGTCAAACACTAACGCCGTCGTTTTGAGTGGTCATGAAGAAGATCTCTCTGAAGACGCCGAGGAACCAAAAGATGATGTTGTCAATGGAGATGGAGACGGAGTAGATAATGATATGGACAGCGACATTGATTCTGCAGAAGATGCAGGTAAAATTTTAAAGATTGTACCTTTATTCTTTTGTCATTTCGATTAAACCAGTTTATTTTTAGTGCAGAACTAGAGATGATGAGGGAAAGATTTGCGAAGCTACTGCTTGGTGAAGATATGTCAGGAAGCGGAAAAGGAGTTTGTACAGCTGTTACTGTCTCAAACTCCATAACCAATCTCTATGGTTCGTTTTCGTTTTCATATTCTTCTCCTTGTTTTCTTATTATGCTCTGTTTTGAACAGAGCATATTAAAAACAGAGTATATTGATTATGGGATATTTGCAGCGACTGTGTTTGGACAGAGTTTGAGATTACAACCATTGAGTACAGAGAAGAAAGATTTATGGAAACGAGAGATGAATTGTTTTATGTCTATCTGTGATTACATTGTCGAAGTTATTCCAAGATCTCTTGGTACTAACGTTGAGGTAAAATGTAATTCAATGTCACACAACTATGAACTTGTATCTTGATTTAAAATGTTAAAAGCTTGATTTTGTTGTTGTTTTAATTTCCAGATAACAGAAACAAAGCTAAGATCTGATATTCTCATGAGTCTTCCTGCTTTGAGAAAGCTCGATAACATGCTAATGGTAAGTAGTAAAAGACTCAAATTAGACTACAGATTGATAATCAATATTCAAGATCTCCAACACGATTTGCTTTGCTTTTGTAGGAGATATTGGATAGTTTTACGGAGAATGAGTTCTGGTACGTTGAAAGAGGAAGTTCATCGATGAACTCGAACAATGGTGGTAGAGATTCAGGAACGTTTCGGAAAGTGGTGGTTCAACGGAAAGATGAGAAATGGTGGCTTCCGGTGCCATGTGTTCCTGCTGAAGGTTTATCGGAAGAGGAAAGAAAGCATTTGCGTCATAAACGAGACTGCGCCAGTCAAATACATAAAGCAGCTTTGGCCATTAACGATTCCACTCTTAATGACATGGATATTCCTGATTCTTACCTCACCACTCTACCAAAGGTATGTAAAATAAATAACATAGTAATACGTTAGGGAAAAACCTAGAAAAATTACACTATAATACATGTAAAATGATAGATCAAAATTTGTACCTATTTATGCATGAATACTTGAGTTAGTATTGGAGTTATATTTATTTTTTAATCCGAAAAAATAACCCAACTTGGTGTTGCTTTTAAAAACAGAGTGGGAAAGCAAGTGTAGGAGACGTGATATACAAGCAACTGTGCACAGCCGAGAAGTTTTATCCGGATCAACTTCTCGACATCTTGAAGATTACATCAGAGCACGAGGCGCTTGAGTTGGCCGACAAAGTAGAGGCTTCACTGGTTACGTGGAGGCGTAAGACTGGAGGGTTGACTCACTCTAAGTCCTCATGGGACATGATGAAAGATATCGGTGGTGATGCTGGCAATGACAAGAACCACATTCTCGCGGCTCGAGCTAGGAGCTTACTCTTTTGTCTGAAACAGAGATACCCTGAACTTTCTCAGACCTCACTTGATATCTGCAAGATTCAGTTTAACCGAGTGAGTATCCCTATAGAACTCCTTTTTCCAATTTATTTTAAGATCCCGAGATTATATATATGATGAGTGTTTTTGTTGTATTGGATAGGATGTGGGAAAGGCGGTATTGGAGAGCTATTCAAGGGTTTTAGAAGGTTTGGCTTATAATGTTGTGTCGTGGATTGATGATGTCCTTTACGTCGACAGAACAGTGAGGAACAGAGATGATTAATTAGGTTTTGATACTGAGTTTTTTTTTCTTTTGAGCACAAAAAAAGTTTCCTCTTTTTTTTCTGGGATGTAATGAAAATACGAAACAAAATGTGTTGTTTCTTTTGATTGTCATGATTGTGTTATGAATCTTTATAATACTTGATTATTTAAAAGTATCAGTGATGAGAGTAATGAGTGAAGATGATGATGAATCAGAAAGCAAGAGCCAATCATTTGACAAGCAAGAAGAAATTTAAAAAACTCAGGCTTACCATCTTTTTAGACTAACAGAGCTAGCTTAATCTAATGTAATGGATTGATTCTTGGCTGCAGCAATATGTTTGGCTTGTGTAAGTTCAAAGCCTTGTCTTATTCATCCTCATATAACAACATACAGCTAACAATACATTTTACAAGAGAACTCAAAAACTCTACAGAAGCAAAATGGAAAAGAAAACAAAAGAAAAGGGGTTTTTGCAGTCTTTGGTGTTTTAAAAGCTGTGGATTGTGTGTATCTGCACAAGAAAGGAAACTAGATCTTGTCCGCGGAAGTGGAAGTGAAACTGTACAGAGTAGACAAAGGAGCCTCTTGATGAAATTGTACAGAGTAGATTTTACTTTCTGGTAGTGAAACTCAAGGAATCAGGTTGTGTTGATTATTTCAGCTTGGACCAAGTCTGTGAAGTTGCTGATTATCTCTTCTAATAGTTCATCAAGGATTCTTTCCCCTATTTCAGAACCGATGCAGCCGATATCAAACCGGAGATCCATCCAGATTCCACTCCTAGCCAAGTCTTTCCAGACTATTTGGTCTAATGTGTGAGGAGAAGGCAAAGGTAAGAGATGCCAGTAAACTTCTTCTTGCACCACTTCAGTAACATTTTCCATGTCTGGAAAAAAACGGACTCCAGGTTTGATGAATGAAATCCAAGGGCCATTCCCACAGAAATCCATAAGAACTTCATTGATACAGTCAAAAAGAAGTTTCTTATCGCTGCAGAGGTTTGTAGAACAGAAATCTATATCATCCAGTAAAGCCTGCTCAAGAAGCTGCTCTGAGTAAACGGATCTTGCCAAAAGCTCTTCCCAGTTCAACTCTGAGGATTCCACCACGGCTTGAATGTATGCTAGTGTTTGCTCCTTATCATCCATTATAGTTTTGACATCATTGTTTTTCTCTGGTCTTGGGGAATCAGGTTCGTCGAATCTTATGCACAGTGGTTGCATCCGCATTTCAACTGATTGAGTCAGGGAATAAAGGTCAGAAACTGAGCTCTTAACCAAATTTTAACTGGTCTTTCTAGGCATACCTGGAGAGAACCTGGAGCTGTTTGGACTAGTGTCATCATCTGTAAAGAGAGGCTCAAGCACAGACACAGGACTTGACTTTCCCAACACATCTGCGGTGTTTTCTTGGCATTCAGACATTCTCACTGAAGAGTTTGGTGGAGAACACGGTGACTGCTCCTCGTCAAATACTTGCTGAAAGTAAGATAAAGCAAGAAATATGAGCCTTCCTTGAAGAAAACAAGTGAAAATGTATCACGGACACAAGAATTCATCAAAAACCTTTTCCAAGAGTTGCTTTTGCTCATGATCCTCATCAACATATGCATCTTGTTCAATAATGGAAGAGCTAATTGCTTCAGGCAACGAATCTTCCTCTTCCATCCCAGTGTCTGAAATGCTCATTAAAAGCAGTTAGTTTCATTTTAACCAGCCAAGGTTGAGAAAGAATCAGATCAAATGAAAAGAAGAAGAAAAGAATCACCTTCAAGAACTGGCATATTGCTGGTAAATTCTGTTTCTTCATGTTTGTCTAAATCTAATCCAAGTGGCTCGGCGTAATCTTCTGAACCGCACTGCTGAAAGTTTGGTTTCTCGGTCATTCTAGGACTGCTTTCAGGAGTGGAGAACTCAGGGAGAGCAAGAATCTTCCCAAGGATTCTTGGTTCTTCCTTATCCGGTGAATCAACATCTATGTCTCCTTCTGCAAGCATTTCAGACAAATGTTTCTTGGCGGCAATGTATATACCACACGTACTCGTCTTCCAATCTTCACCTCCATGGATATTGTCCACCTGAGAAGCAATGTCAGGCAATATATCTCCACCTGAGGAAATACGCCTTCCGGAACTAATCTCTATCTCTTCTCCCAAACAAGAGTTTTGATCAGGATCAGAGTCATGTTGAGCATTGCATGGATTTTTCCCAACAGCAGATTTGAGTCTTCTTCTGATTCTACTGAGAATAAAGCGAGAACCAAATCTCCCATATTTGGTCTTGTTTCTTGTAGCATGTGTTCCAACATCTAAGCTACTTGGTTCAGACTTCAAAATTACTATTGCTTGTGTACATTGGGAAGTTTTGGTATCATTATCCAAGACCTGAAATGCATCCTCCAGGTTCTTGCAGCTCTCAACCTCGCTATCCTTCTGATGAGCTATCAGCCTCTTTATCAACTCGCTGAATTTCTCTTCAGAATCATAGTTTACCAAACCCTCTTCGTGACACTCATGATCATCATCACCAGCAATCAAAACATTGATATCTTCACTGGTTTTGCTGCTGAAGGTTTTACTTCTCCTCTTGCGGTTTCTCTCCTTAGTCCCTCCTCCTCTGCATTCAAAATCACACTCATCTTCAATGAGTTTCTTGACACTTTGCATTCCACCTTCACTCTCCTGAAGACAACAACATACATCAGTTTTTTAAGACAACAAAAAGCAAGTTTGATTCTTCTTGAATCCAACAAAAACATATAACAAAGACCTCACAGTCACAGGTAAGCTTCTTCTCAACCTTAGTCTCAAACATTCCACTAATACCTGTGTTATTGTTTCATCAAATTAAACAACAAAGTGAGAATCTTTTCTTTGTTTCTGTTAGAGACACATTTGTCTTAAAAGGAAAGAAAAGAAAAGAAGAAAAAACCTATGATTCTTTTGCTTCCACGTTTCTTATCCATCAAAAGCTTGTGGTTAGATCCACCATTCCTGAAATCAAACATGCTCATAAACACCCACACACATCCTGTCCCTTCTCTTGACATATGTCTTCTACATATCTCTTTCTCCATTTTCTTCCTCAATGCTTTTCTTCTCCTTCTTCTTCTTCTATTTCTTTCTTTTCCCCTCTTGAGCAAAATCTACATATATAAGAGTAATTATAAAAACAGATACCAAAACTGTGATTACAATCAAAGAATATCATGTCTTCATCAAAACTAGTCTTTATATGATTCATGCATTGTTGATCCCCACCAAAAAGAAGGAAAAGAAAAAGCATAAATACTTTTACCTTTAGAATCCGATCCAATGCTTCTTGCAAGAACAAGAAAATCGCTAATGCAGATTATTAAAAAAATAAAAAAAAATAGTGATAATACTTGACTCTACTCACTCAGAGTTTGACCACCATTGTTAAGAAACCTTAAAGATTATATATTTCCAGATTTCGCATAAAATGCGGCTTTCTTCGCTTATTATTATAATAAAAACTCAGTAGAGGTGACGACGAAGCTCGAAGCACGAGAGTAGATGTTTAGCAAAGTGTGTCATTTACTAGGCCCCACTTCTCACCAGAAAAAAGATATACTCGTTTTAAAAAACACCCAGAGATTTAAACAAACAACAAACCTTTTGATTAAGAAAATTGGCTTTTGGCATATATAATTACGAGAGTTTTATATTAGAAACGACAAATTCCGATCAAGTTTCGTGATTTACGTATAATATGATAATATAATACTAGAAGCTAAACGATAAAAAAGTCCAGAGTTGTTTCTGTCTTGTTCATTTCCCACATAGTTTTTTTCTTAATTAACTGAACTATAAATGTGTAACGACAATATATACCTAATACGTAATAACTGCTTCTTTTTGCCAAAAGTGTGGATACACATCACTGTAGTATATTTATACATAAATGTAAATATACACATAAATGATTGTATGTATGTGTTGAAGAGACTCGAGACTCGAGAGTAAATGTTAAAAATGAATGATATGGAGAATTGTCTCGGAGTCGGTACGTAATGGTCCTCCGGAGCCAAGTTGTCCGAGTTGAGTACCGTACGGCGACAAGTGTGTCGGGAAGGGTAAACTTGTCCATTCCTCACTCGGTGTTTTTTTATTTGTCGGTACAATTATTTGTGAAGTCAGTGTTAAGTCCCGATAAAATTATACTTTAATAAACACTTCAATTCGTATTAAATGTCGAGAGCACGATGTGATAAATGAACCAAGATTCTAGAACTAATTGGAATCACCACACAATTTGGTCATCATCACTCCATGCAAATTTAAAGAAGATATCATCATGTAATTTAATGGTTATTGTTGTCGGTGATTTTTTCGCCGTTCAATATAGTCGTGATATGTTACGTCCGGAAAACATAATTTGGAAGTAGAAATCATTCCCTCGCATAGAAATTTTGATGAGACTACTCATCCAAACGAATAATTTTCATGTTGTATTTTCACCGTATGATTAATAAGGTGATTAATTACCACTATTTTGCAAAATATGGTGGATGAAATATTTGCTAACAACTAAAAAATAAGGGGAATATTGCCGTGGAGTTAAAATTTTCCATTTATGATTATTTTGGACATTTGCTATTTATGTGGGATCAGCATATAATATACAACAACGATGTTGATCCTTGTTTGGACTTGGACCACACCTATTCTGTAACCTTTGCGAATTTGGATACGTGTGTGCATCCATATACATAAAAATTTCTTACACATCTTTGCTACTAGCCTATGCTATGGTTTTATATCTCGTCGTTATGCATGCACCGATTAGTAGTTATGATGTCCATTTAATTATGATTGTATCTTAAGCAATCAAATGAAAAAGAATTAATACAGCATAGTCACTCTAAAATGTTAGATCAATTTTTCGCCGTTCAATATATAGTCCTAAAGAAAATCCCTAAATCTTTATTAAAAAAAAAACCTAATTAGAAACCATCTAAATTTTCTAATAGTTGTAGAAAAAGATAAAAGACAAAAGGCGATAACAGATGTGCGCAATGAAGAGCTTAAAAACAAAATTAAGAAGATGACAAGGTTTCTTGTAATTTACTCAGCATATAACAACAGAAGAAACGACGACGTTGTGAAGTATTCGAAGCGTATAGTTTCTTAGGATTCTTCTTCCAAGGTCACAGCCCGTTTCGTCTCTCTTGTCCTAAAGCGCATGTGAAGATTTGATGGGCTTTTTTCGTGCATCGCTTTCACCATTGGGTCCCATAGAACCCGACCCGATTCAATACGATCTGACCCGAATTCTAGCAGGCTATGTGCAAGCAATGTTTCATTGTTCTTGTTCGTTCTTAGGTACCATCGCGGAATTCAGACTTGTAATAACTTAAAATAGAATCTAAACGAACAGAAATTGCAGATTAGATAGTTAAACAACAAGTACAGATAGGGTAGCGTCATGTGTAATTAAATGCATTATTAGTTTTTTGACTTTTTATATTGTATAGTTTTTGTTCATTATATAGAGTTCTTTCATTATGTTTCTACCTAACAGAAAAGAAAACTAAAGATTTGATAGAGTAATCTTATAAAAGAAGCAGGCGGCGGTTGCCATATTACAACTCCATCTAGTCACCACAGTCATATTAGTTAAGAGTTTAGTAACATATCTAATCAACTTATCATCACGAACAAACGGTGATGACCTAAATAAGTAATTATGTGCATGAATCATGTACTCTAGTCTCTAAATACTTCCTTAAACATTCAAAGTTTTGAAAGCAACCCTTTGGATTCGGACGTAGAATTCAAACCAGGCTTAAATGGGTATATTAAGGCCCGATCATCATATGTGACCCATTTAAAACCCGCTAAGGCTAAGGCTAGTGATTAATATTATTAAACCATAGGATTGTTGCTGTTGGAACATTCCCTCTCTTTTCCGTAATATTGGGTTTGTTTAAAACTTTTCTTGACACAATTGAATTATATTACTCTATTATTTTATTTTGATAAACTGTTATTTTGTTAAACACTAAACATTTGCAGCTAAAAATTCCGATTACATTCAAACTTTCTATCTAGAATTTTTACTCTCATGATGCAAACCTTTTGTTTTTTACGTCTAAAATACAAACCCTTTTTTATGAATATAAAGATGATTCTCATAGAGTAGAGGAAATGTATTAATCTCGATTTATCGTGAAGACTAGTCATATGACTCCTATCCAATTAACGTTATTTCCTAACGGAAACGTGCACAACCAATTTGAAGTTCAAGATGAGGATTTCGGCGAACGAATAAAGAGATGCTACATTCCCAAACCGTATATCCTAAGTTGAAATATTCCATGATTACGATTAATTTTGTTGTTCTTATATATATCACCACTAAAATATGATTTGGTTTATTAATAAACTAGTGAAATTGTGGATGTGCTTCGCCTGTCTTCATTTCATGAGACAACCTTTTCTTTTATTTTTAAAGCCTGTCAATTACACATTAACGTAATATTCAATAAGAAATCAAATTCTATTTCGAGCCGGGGAATATATATAATTCAAATGAAAATGACAAGGGAATAAGCATTACCGAGAATATGCCAAAATAGTTTACATTATATAAACATGGTACAACTACACACGCCACATTAACAATTCAACTAGTTCTTAATTTATCAGGAAAAAAAACTTGAAAATATATATTCGTCTATATTATCTGTTTTTATATGATATTTTCTCATCTATATTCCAAGACAGAAAATTTAATATTTTGAAGGACAAGATAACATATTTGTTCAACCCACTAACGAAATTAGCCATCAGATTTAGGTTTCTTATATAATTAGGAAAAGTTCAAATCCCTTTTTAATGATTAATTAGTACTCTATAAAACATATAATTTACTATATTTATTACGCTGGTCAACAGAAATCGAAGTCGAGCTTATGTGATGTTTTACACATTCAAAGGATCAGTTAAAGTTCTGACATCAAACAAATATCTGATTCTTATAACTAAAATTAGTATTTTCTCAAAAAATATATATACATATAAATCAAACATATAAAACTATCTGCCACTGAGTTTAATTTTGATAGCAAATTAAAAAATATCACCTAAAATATTTATAAGTTTATTTGTTAACCAAAACTATGATTCAATATCACACTACGATTGAGTGGCACCTGATATTCTAGAAAATAGATTGCATTACAAATGAGATTAGTTTTGTAATCTAGTAAAAACATTTTCTACCGACAGTGAATAAAAAGGTATAAATACACGTCAGAAAAAAGACTGCGTGTAGTCTACGAGTAGGTGTACCAATCTCATCCGTGCTTCTACGATTTAATCTCATTATGAAGTACACGTGTCATCAATCGGTTAAGGTGGACCATCCCAGTATATAAGTAGTACTGTGTGCGTGTCCACAGAAGATATATAAACCTCTTCTCTTTCATACTCTCATGTTCAACCACGTCACATTTGAGCATCAAGCACACAAATCCCCAAGAAGCTTCGTTTTGGTTTGTAAAAGCAACCGAATAATATGCACATACGTTTTTTTTTTTCCCAATTTTAATTAGAAGTCTTCTTCTCGTAGTTTTCCGAGAAAATCTCAGTTTCGTTCCTTGCGTTTTTTTGGTTCTGAGTAAACTCGTTTTTTTTCTTCTTCTGTATATTTGGTCAATAGGTTTCGAATTCGATATAAAACTCTTCTTCTTCCTTATCCGTAGACTTCTCTGCTGTGTGTTTAGGGTTTCACTACGATTCGAGTGTCTGGTTTGCTCTGTAGTCAGTTTTTTCAGTTTGGTATAGAAACTTTCCCTTTTGGATTTTTTGAAACTTCCTTATTTTTTACTCGCTGCTTGTTTGATTCGTGTGCTCCGGAGTGATCTGTTGAATTCTTAATTTCTGTCGTTGTGTGGATTTCAGGAGTCAAACGATCTGATTGGAGAGAGGGTTTTGCAATGGCTTTGGTGACTCCAATTCCAGCAATGGGTGAAAGGGCTGGATCGATGAGATTTCACGGAATTGGTAGCCCAGGATCAAGATCAAGTAGAAGTGGGATTATGGACGAACCGGTTTCGAGACTAATCGAAGAGAAAATATTCGTAGCTGTGGATAAACATGTGGCCAAGAGCAAGTCTACACTCATTTGGGCATTGCAAAACACTGGAGGGAAGAAGATTTGCCTTATTCATGTTCATCAGCCTTCCCAAATGATTCCAGTTAGTAAGTATCCAAGGCCTTGTTTATTTGTGTTTGTACTATAAAAGCATAAGTTTAGTCTGGTATAAACGTATTGATCTTGTTCTTGATGGTAGTGGGCGCCAAATTTCCAGTTGGTTCTGTCAAGGAGGAAGAAGTCAGGCTTTTCAGGGAAAAGGAAAGGGAGAAAGTACATATGATCCTAGACGAGTACCTTCGTATATGCCACCAGAGAGGAGTATGGCTTCACTTGTTGCTTTTATTTTATAGTTTTACTTCATTGGCTAGCACTAGGATCATAGTGGCCTTGTTGAGAATAATGGAATCTATTATGATTGTAGGTTAGGGCAGAAAAGATGTTTATTGAAATGGAATCCATCGAGAATGGAATTGTGCAGCTGATCTCGGAGCTGGGAATCAGGAAGCTTGTCATGGGAGCAGCAGCAGATAGACACTATTCAAGGTATGCTTATGGGAATCAGGAAACTTCTTTTGGATCTTTTACTTATTCACATTGATTGAATCAACTCCTGTAGAGTTGTGTGCTATCTCACTTTTAGATATCTTAAATTTTTGCTTGCTCTATCATTACTTTTCCTTACAGGAGAATGACTGATCTGAAGTCCAGGAAAGCCATCTTCGTGCGCCGAGAAGCACCTACTCTTTGTCAGATATGGTTTACTTGCAAAGGGTTATTGATACATACAAGGTTTGGCTAATCCTTTTTTCTCGTCATAACCGAATCCTTAGATTTCTATATGACTTGTACAATAAATGTTGTAGTTTTTAAGCTCCCCGAGAGCTGCATCGATAAGATGTTTTAACTGGCTTTTGACAGTGACAGATCTGTGGGTGCTTATTACTGATATTTTATGTGTTATCATTGCAGAGAAGCTGCGATGGACGATTCTGAGTCTGAATATGCATCTCCACGTCCTTCCATTAGTGCGAGCGATCTGTTTCAAACTTTCTCTACACCGGAGTCTGAGCATCAGCATATATCTCGAGTACAGAGCACCGATTCAGTTCAACAATTAGTAAGCAATGGAAGTTCAGCTGAACACAGTGAGAGGGTGTCGGTTGGGTCGTTAAATACTGATGAGGAGGAGAGAGATTTTGACGGCAGTGGAGTAACGAGAAGTGCAACGGTATGTCATGTAGTTTCTAATCGGAAAAGCAATGCATTTTTGAATTTATATACCTTGCATTCTCAGCTGTCCAGGAACGTTTTCCATCATTGCAGGATGGGCTGGATGATTCATTTTACAATAAAATCCGACAAGCTACGTCAGAGGCTCACAGTTCAAAACTAGAAGCTTCTGCAGAGACTCTTAGGCGTGAGAAAGCTGAAAAAAAAGCGTTTGATGCAATCAGAAGGGTGAGTTTTGTTACAAAAGTAAATTAGTCAGCAATAAATTTTTTTTGGAAATGATTGCTCGATATTCTAGTTGGAGATATATATATTATACTGGACCATCATGTATGCTAGCGTATCACTCGAAGATAGTGATAGGCTTATGGTGGTACTTCTAGTTACAGCAATAATGGCTATAAAATAATAGTATTCTGATATTATTGCTAATTACTATAGGTTAAACAATCAGAAAGTGCCTATTCTGAGGAGTTGAAGCGAAAGAAAGATACTGAGATAGCAGTAGCGAAAGAAAAAGAGAGATTTGTAACAATAAAAAAAGAGCAAGAAGTAGTCATGGAAGAACTTCAAAGTGCAATGGACCAGAAAGCGTTGCTTGAGAACCAAATAGCAGAATCCGATGGTACAATGGAAAAGCTAACCCAGAAGCTTGACATAGCTGTAAAGTTGTTGCAAAAGTTGAAGGATGAACGAGAGGAGTTGCAGACAGAACGTGACAGAGCACTCAGAGAAGCTGAGGAGTTAAGGAGTCGTGCAGAGACCTCAACCCTACAGTTACCCCAGTACTTCACGGATTTCTCATTCTCCGAGATTGAGGAAGCAACTAATCACTTTGATTCGACCCTGAAGATTGGGGAAGGTGGATATGGAAGCATCTATATTGGTATACTGCGTCATACTCAGGTGGCTATAAAAATGTTAAATCCTAACAGTTCGCAAGGCCCTGTAGAATATCAACAGGAGGTAATTTCTTGACATATTATTTTGTTGAATCTAGGATTTGTTCAGATTTAATTTCTTGTTTCATTTTCATCATTTTTTAAACTGGTTTGTTGTGCTCTAAATGCTGCCCCTACTAAAAGAGAGGACTTTAAAACATAGTTCTCCTGAAGTTTTAACTTTACAGTATTCGATGTGGAGGAGTTTTGACTTATTCTTGCGCATTGCAGGTTGACGTGTTAAGCAAAATGAGGCATCCAAATATCATTACGCTAATCGGAGCATGTCCAGAGGGGTGGAGTCTTGTGTATGAGTATCTTCCGGATGGAAGCCTTGAAGACAGGCTGAATTGCAAAGACAACTCTCCACCCTTGTCATGGCAAAATCGTGTACGCATTGCTACTGAGATATGCGCAGCACTTGTCTTTCTTCATTCCAATAAAGCTCATAGCTTAGTACATGGTGATTTGAAGCCAGCAAATATTCTTCTCGATTCCAATATCGTTAGCAAGTTAAGTGACTTTGGGACCTGTTCACTAGTTAATCCTAATGGAAGCAAAAGTTTGAGAACCGATGTCACAGGCACAGTTACTTATTTGGATCCAGAAGCTTCCAGTAGTGGAGAGCTAACTCCAAAGTCAGATGTTTACTCGTTTGGGATTATCTTATTGCGCTTGTTGACTGGGAGACCTGCCTTACGGATTTCAAACGAAGTGAAGTATGCCCTCGATAATGGAACATTGAACGACCTTTTGGACCCTTTAGCAGGTGACTGGCCCTTTGTTCAGGCTGAGCAGCTTGCTCGCTTGGCATTGAGATGCTGCGAGACTGTCAGCGAGAATCGTCCGGATCTTGGAACTGAAGTGTGGAGGGTTCTTGAACCTATGAGGGCTTCTAGTGGAGGATCTTCATCTTTTCATCTTGGCCGTAACGAGCAACGTATAGCCCCTCCATACTTCATTTGTCCCATTTTTCAGGTAACGATTCTGTATAGTTGAATATTGGTTTTCAGCATTACTAGAAATCTCAGAAGACTTCTCCTATGTCAAAGTCGTTGAAAATTGCTTGTTTGAGGTCTCAAACCGTTATGTTGCAGTGTAATGGTACTAAACCCATTCTTATTCTGTTTTTTCAAAAAATTTAGGAAGTCATGCAGGATCCACACGTAGCGGCAGATGGCTTCACTTACGAAGCAGAGGCTATAAGAGCGTGGCTGGACAGTGAACATGACACTTCACCAATGACCAATGTCAAGCTTTCACACACCAGCCTAATCGCTAACCATGCTCTTCGTTCTGCAATTCAAGAATGGCTTCAACATAATTGGTGAAACAAAATCCTTTAAATCCTCAGCCCCTATTCCCTCAACCGCAAGTAGTCTCTTATGAAAAAAAGTTTTCAGCTTTTCTCCGGGAAGGCAGTAGACAGTAAGTGAGTGAGTAAGATTAGCTTTTTTTTGGCTTCCTTATACGTATACATACGATCTCTCCATGGATAGCATATTTGTTTACTTTGTCAAGCATAGTTTAAGTCCTCCATATTTGTGAGATATGAAAAGAGGAGGCTGGTGAGATTTGTATGTGTATATATGTTCTGTATGAAAAAAGTTATATGCTTATTCCGTTGGTGTGAGAAGAACTGCCACTATTTTGTTTCTCCAGACTCTTTTTAGCACAAACGGTTAGCCTCAAGGTTATACTTAGACATGATCGCACACACTGATGAATGATGATGCATATGCTTAGCTAAACACTTCATTAGGATGACGAGTCTTTAATTATTAAGTCAAGACTATCGTATAAGACTTGTTTTCCTCCTGGAAGAAGTTAGCTTTGTTCGTCTTATATAAATGATTATTAGTAAACCCTTGAAATCTTTTTATGATTAATCTTCATTAGCAGTGAGATCAGGTCGTTTTGGCGGCTAATGTACAAAAAAACACAAGAATTACACGTAGATAAGCAAGCTAACGCAACATCCGGATAAGGCCAAGGGTATTCTTCCAAAATTTCTCCCAAGTCTTGTGAAATTCGTGTCTCTGAGTCATCATCTTGTCATTCCTCTTCATACACAGATACTGTCGCTTTCGCATCTTGGTTTGGCTCGTTGAAAGTCAGAACCTTGTCCATTATTCAAATACATGTTTCAGCTTCTGCGTTAAGGCTAGGTTTCGTCACTTGTACCGTGGTTGACTTCATATGCATATTTATAAGAGAGTAAATGTTGTTGTTAGTTGCTTGATTCCTCTGTCAGATCAATCATCTCTTCTCTTGTATTGCAAAAAAATATGTTTGTTCTTCTTTGTTGAGACTAGTATTGAGTGAATTAGAGGAAGTTTTGAGTGTCTTATATGGATTGTATTGGAGAGAAGAGTTCCAATCCAAGTTATGTGGTAAAAGGTTGGCTTCATGAGGCTTCGATGCAGCGTACACGATGAATCCAGACCAAGCAATAGAAAGGAATAGAGAGATGATGGGAAAACCAGTTTCGCAGCAGCTGCTAATGGATGAGAAGATATATGTTGCAGTGGGGAGGGACTCGGGGAGCAAGTCCATTCTTGTTTGGGCGATACAGAACACTGGAGGCAAGGACTTCTGCATCGTCCATGTTCACCAGCCGCTCCAAAGAAAAGACAAGGAAAAGGCACAAAAGATCCTGGACAAGTACCTTCGCACATGCACGCAAATGCAGGTATGTTTTCGTTACTTCTATCGCTAACAAGTGATATTATTCATTTCTTTTGATGAAACAAGAGATAAAGAGAGCCGATTGGTGATATCCTAGGTCCGTGCCGAGAAGATACAAATTGAAGCGGAGTCAGTAGAGAAGGGGATCGTCCAATTGATCTCAGAGCGCAATGTCAAGAAGCTTGTCATGGGAGCTGCGTCAGAGAGACACTATTCAATGTACAAAGCACACTGGCAGATTTAGTTTTAGATTTTCATCTTCTCATGGATGGTTCTTGTTATCTCGCTTGTGGATTCATCATTAATCTTCATTTTCAGGAGGATGGCGGATCTGTTGTCCACGAAAGCCATATACATTCGTCAAGAAGCATCTGCTTCTTGTCATATATGGTTTACTTGCAAAGGATACCTGGTATTTACAAGGTCTTCCCAAGTCTATGTACCTTTGTGTTTTGTCTGAATCTTGTGAGTTTAACAGGAACTGGGATTGTGAGAACAGTTACATGTCACAAGCCTAATATACAAATGGTGATGGTATAATGCAGGGAAGCTGTAATGGGTAACGCCTCTGTAGAGTATGCATCTACAAGTTCTGTTCAACATTCCGGAGGAAAGCTTATACCTTCGGGGCAATTCAAGCTACCAAGAGGAAATGGAGATGTTCCAGGCTCAACCATAGTTGAAGACAATGAAGCTTCAGAGAAATCGAAGAATGAAGCACGATTGGACCCTTTCAAGTATGAGAAAGCTGAAAAAGAAAAAAATGAAGCAATCAAAAGGGTAACATGTTCTTGGGAAAATGAAGCAATCAAAAGGGTAACATGTTCTTGGGAAAATGAAGCAATCAAAAGGGTAACATGTTCTTGGGAATCTCTTCCTATATTGCCATTAAGGATGTTGTTTTTGTCTGATGAAAACGAAGTTTTCTGACCAATTTGTAGGCTAAAGAGTGGGCAAGCGCATATGCAGAGGAGCTAAACCGTAGGAAAGAAACAGAGATGGAGCTGAAGAAATCGAGAGAAGCATTCCAAAAGATGAGGTTTGTATCTGAGAATCGAATAACTGAGTCTCATATGTTGGTAGAAAAGCTGCAAGACAAATATAACTTGGCAATAGAAGTGTTGAGAAAAGCCAAGAAAGAACGAGATGAATT
Organism: Cardamine flexuosa; assembly: GCA_963555745.1. NCBI lineage: Eukaryota > Viridiplantae > Streptophyta > Magnoliopsida > Brassicales > Brassicaceae > Cardamine > Cardamine flexuosa. Next base: position 856,820 of record OY743217.1, on the reverse strand, counting down.
GATATCAGAACACGACAAAGCAATGATACAAGTCGAGGAGCTGAAGAGAATCCATGAGAAGATTGCGCCATCTGATGGGAACCGTCAAGCTCCTCAATACTTCATCTGTCCCATTTCACTGGTAAAAAGAAGAAAGTCAATCTAGAGAGATATTTGTATATGAGTCACTTCGTAAAAATCTATAATGTTGCAGGAAGTGATGGAGGATCCACAAGTAGCAGCAGATGGATTTACATATGAAGCAAAAGCCATAAGATCATGGCTTGAGAGAGGACATAAGACTTCGCCAATGACGAACATGAAGCTTCTTCATACAATGTTAGTTCCAAATCTTTCTCTTCGTTCTGCAATCCAAGAATGGCTTCACGCTTCATCCTCCTCCGGAAAGTGAAAAGAAATACAATCATGTTATTATTTACTCATATTTTTCAGCATTAGCTTCTACGAACTCGTCTGCTTGTAATATATATATGAAAGACCTTTTCTTCATTTTTATTTGTTTTTTAGTAAAATACAGTCTGACCAATATCTATTACGTTGAAAACAGCTAATAAACATAAAGAATATGAAATGTTGTAGGTATTTATCTCATGATTTTATCTTTGGTGTCTATAAAAATAATTTATGGTTTTCATAGTCATGTGATAAAAGAAAGACAATCGAACAAGTAATATATATATAGAGATTGATGGAATATTCGAAGGAACATAAACACAAGAATGGTGAGATGTGAAGAAGACATTGGATGTCTTCTTGTACAAGTAAACGAGCAAATGCTGATGCAAGAGGAGACGGCTCTCTTCTAAAAATTTCCCGAGAAAATCCACTGTTGTCGTGAGGCTATGGAGGAAAGAGTGAGTTCAGGGATACTCGAAGAGAAAATATACGTTGCAGTCGGAAGAAATGTATGGAAGAACACATCAAATCTCATATGGGCTTTACAAAACTCCCAAGGAAACAAAATCTCCATCCTTCATATTCACCAGCCATCTCCAATGATTCCTGTCTATAAGTGTAAAGTGTTGTTTATCCTCTTTTGGTTTTCTAAGAGTCTTAGGTTAGACCACGCAGCATATATTGACTTTTAAAAATCTTGTCACTTTTGATGCCAAGTGGGTAGCAAATTTGAAGTTTCGACCACAGATGATGAATTAGTGAGAGTTTATCGAGGCAAAGAGACGGCCAAAACAGACAACATTCTACAAGAGTACCTTAGTATAAAGAAAGGGGTATGTGATGTGCATTGATATTAGTGTCGCTCTGTTTTCGCCATTTACTTGTATAAACAAGGTTGGTTTGTGTAGGTCCAGGCAGAGAAACTGTGTTTCGAAATGGACTCAATTGAGAAAGGGATTGTGGAAATGATACAGTAGCTTAGGATCAGGAAGTTTGTTATGGGAGCTGCTGCAGATAAACACTATTCCATGTATCACATTCGCCCATCTCTTTGGATCTTCTGTTTACTCTCTCGCTCAGCTGTTTCTTACTTACTGTGTTGTTCTTCTCGAATTGACTTCTGCAGGAAAATGGAAGATCTCAAGTCCAAGAAAGCAAAATTTGTCTGTGAACAAGCGCCTGCTACTTGTCAAATACACTTCACCTGCAAAGGAAACCTTATCCATACAAGGTTTTGGTTAAGACCTTTTTTCTTTTATCACAGAGAGATGAAGAATTGCTGGCTGATGTTGCCTCATCAATGTAGGGAAGCTAGAATAGATCAAGTTCGATCTCTCTCTACGCTACTGGCTGACTTTCACCGCCTTGTATTGCCGCCACAAACAAACATCAATCCGCTTCAAGAAAGGGATATCAGCTCTTGTCAGTCTGCTGATACATTATCACACGCTGAAAGTTCACTAAGCCTAGTTCAAGAGGAACTAGATGACTCATCTTCACATGTTTTCCCGGTATGTTTTGGAACTGTGAGTAGAAAATACAAAGCCCCTGTAGACTCTGTATTTGCATTTCATCTGCTTGATGGAGTTGCCTACTGTGCTTGTTTTATCAGTGCAGCGGAATGGGAATGAACATGATGAACTTCCTGATCAACTCCAACAAGCTATGGCAAAAGCTCACAATCCAAAATCACGAGCACTCTGAGTGACTCGCCAATTTAAACGTCTCCTGGAGAGCTATTTTGCAGAGGAAGAAGAGAATGAACTGAAATTACTTGTATAGACAACAGTGGATTATGTATCTATGTAACAAAAACCATCTTGTGTGAGTTGTAATGCTAAAAGCCTAAAACAATTGAACTTGTTTTCATTATTTTCTTTTGAGTTTATATAAAACAAACTAGTGTAACAAGAAACTCGATTTTAACATGGAGCCACCAACTAAAATACTCAAACCAAAGGGAAAGATCGATCACTAGAAAGTAAAAAAAAAAAATCAAAACTGCATCCTACCTCTCGGATTGAATGAGGATAAAGAAAAGAAATAAAAATGTTACATGAGGACACACATCCAACGCCAGTGTGACTGGTGAACCATTCTCTCTATCTGCTCATACTCTTCTTAACGACTGTTCCACCCATTGACCGGCATTTTCAGCTTCATGTGTGTCCTGTAAATGGAGGACCTTCAAATTCAAAACTATACCCCATCAGTCATCTAGAGTATGCCAAAAACTGAAACAAGGATATGTCTAAAATCCGTAAGCTTGCCAAAGCGATATCAAACCTGTATGCCGTCTTGTAGTCGTCCCATTGCCGTTTATAGAAAAGTGAACAGGTCGTCTTTCTTGTCCTCTTGTTCGAACCCAATTGGTGTTCAATCTCCTAGCAAAATCCTCTACCTCTCTGTAATAATAACATAATGTTCACCATTCATGAGAACAAGAGTGTCCTTCATTTCATCTTATGTAAAAATCCATATAATGGAATGTTCGACCATATGAGGTGATTTCTAGATAATGTTTGTACAAGAATTTGGAGGGAGATGCTCATGATCATTATTCATGACTTGGAGAATGATGTGAAAACACTCATTACAAAAAATATCATGTCCTGGCCAGAAGTTTTGAATTAACAAGATTTTATTACCTATCAAGCCTTTCCCTCATGGCTGGATCGATTTCATCATCTACATCGCCATCTTCAGACTCAGCCTTTGGCGTAAGAGTATCATCTTCCGTACTAGGTAAGTTGGGTACCTCTCTCATGCTGGACCCATTCTCTTCAACACCTTTATGCTTGCAATGAAGATCGTCTGATTCCTAAGCACAAGGAACACATACATTAACTTGATAATACAAACCAAGAGAAAACGAAGAGTAACTAGTCTGAACCTTATCATTTGAAGAAACAATCTTCAGGTCCTTCTTTTTCTTGTTCTTTTTTTTTCCCTTGGACATCTTTATCACCTTGCCATCTGTGAAACAGAATTTTCCTTACTTCCAATGAGTCCTTCAAAAGGAAGTAGAATAAAGAAAGGAGAAGACTAAGAGGCAACACAAACATAAATTCACACAGCAAACATCTCAAATCACTAAAGATACAGACCATGATTTGTTCATTAAACAATCTTTCAATGTTCATCCATACATGCATATGCAAGAAGTATCTTGGCATGAAAATGGCATATGTATAGCCCAAAGAGACAGCAACATAATTGAATTAACACAACAAAATCTAAACATGAACTAATGTGATTGTTCAATGTTAAATAGACAACTCAGAGCAGCCAAAAGAAGCAACAGAACCAAATGATTTTTTTTAAACCAGAGTAAGATCAAAGGAAAGTACCTCTGCCGTTAATAAATGATAACAGGTCATCCACAGAACGTTCGTCCACGTGCTCTTCAACCTCAACATCCTAAGATATGGAAAAACACAACTTCATAAGCTAGTAAAATATTTCAATCTTACAGAACAAATTATGCTTTAACTTCAATCATAAAGCTACAAAATACAATATCCTAAACATGTAAAATAGAAACAGACCTTCAATCTCTCTCTTTCTTTCAGCTCCTTTCTTTTCTTTGCATACAATCTATTCAGGAGTCGAATCCGTGGATCATCCATTGTGTTCTTCAGAGGCTCTAATTTCTCCTCCTGGATAAATTATTAAAGAACATTAAAAAAAGTGAAGCAGATGGAAATGACATATCCAAAGAAAAGATGATCTTGAGCAGCACATACCTCAGTAAGGTCATCAGGCAAATGAAATATCTCCCGTATCTCCTCAGGGGTTTTCCCTTCAATGATTCGTGCAAGTGCGCGACTCGTAAGATCAACCAAAGGCTTCAGCTGCAAACTGTCAGCTGCTGAGGTTAACTCACAGAGCCTCTTTGTGTCCATTCGAATGAATTTTTCGTCATAAGTTTTTCGTTCCTAAGGAGTAGACAATAGATGTGTTTGAAAAAAGGCTAAATGGGGTATGGACATAGAAATATATTTATTCCAAATTAAAGGTGTAATACAAACCTTATTTGAACGACCAGGCAGAGTATGAAATCTGCAGTAATCAAGAATCAAGCTGAACATAGCTGGATTAACTCGCTGGGGAAGCGATATTGCATTATTCTTAGAAGATCCAACACCCTTCTGTATAACCTCTTGACATATCATGGGACAGAACATTGCAACCTCTTGTTCCACTTGCTGGATTGAACCATCAGTAGTTTGAAGCCAAATGTAAGACTTCATCGTCTGTATCCATGACACAGCAAAAGCAATGCATTTAGTCATCCATATATATATAAACTGACAACTAGCTCAAGTAATTTTATATGGTGAGAATAAGGTTAATCACAAGTCAAACACTAATTGTATATAAAAAAAATCATACTAAGGATGTGACAATATCTAACAACCTTAAAAAATACTAGTCAAAGGCATATGAACAATGGTCCCATCAGAGGTGACTAAGATAGTCTAGTAAAAATTAAAGGAATGAAAGTTTACCTCTGGTTTCATGACTGTCAAATCACCTTCTGACATTGATGATAGCTTCGATGGGCCAAAGCTAGTGCTACGAATTCTCTGGTTTCCTTAAACTTGAAGCTTTTCACTCAAATAAATACTCCAAGTAGCCACAAGTCTATGAGCATTGAAGTCTGATGGCGATCTCAAGCAATGTCCAGCTACTCCATCCACCAAACTATTAAACCAAGCAAAAGTATATATATAAACTAACCACTCCAGCAAATGATAATGAATTTGCAATATGCACTATCAATTCAAGGAATTGGTTGAGCAAATTCTCTTTTGGCAAAAAATCATTTCCCTTTAATTCTTAAAAAGCGTTACTTTAACGGTTTCCGACGAGCACACAGAGCAAATTCGAAACTTTAACATCCAATCAAATCTAGAAATCAAAATTATAATCCTAAGGAAGAAAATCAGCATAAAATGCAAGAAATCAATAAATCGAAATAAGAGGTATCTAAAAATTTACGAGGCAGCAAATGAAATGAAAAGAAAAGAAAAACAGAGCAGAAACAATCGTATACGTTTGGTTTAAAGATACAAATATTGGATATTTTCCGATAAACATAAATAAACAAGGCTATAACACACATAGAGGGTAGAGATAAAAAAACACGCAACCACCGAGAAGCTCTTTTGAACCCGACCCAAGCAAGAGTCGATTACGCTAATAAGCGCGACGTACCTTTATAGCAGAAGTTTTGGAAATGGAGGTAGACTTGCGGCGGAGGGATTTGAATCAGGTGGTGATAGCGACGGCGGACAAGCAATGTAACGCGGATAAGAGAGAGAAAGCGGACTAAATTTATTTAATTAAAAACAAAAAAAATCACATGAGAAGGAGAGAAACGAGAAAATGAGATGACTGGTCATGTCCAGATGTCATGACCCTGTTGGCTGGTGGTTTCTGGTTGTAAAAATGTAAACGGCATCGTTTACATAAAAACTATAAAGTCATAAACTAGGCACTATGGTTGGTTAGTGGTTAGAATCGGTGGCTAGCATTAGCAAGAGTGGCTCGAGAGGCTCCGCTCTATAATGCCTCTTGTTTGTGGTAGTTTAGGTGTTCACTCGTCGCTGGAGCAGATTTTTATATATTTTTGTTGATTTTATTTGTTAAGAGGATTTGTTCTATCTCAATAAAAGCCAAACCACTGTTGGAAGTAGAGGCCCTTGTGCTAAAATATCAGCCCAATCAGAAGTGTGGGCTTTACATAGCCATTAAATGGCCCAAACTTTTAAAAAGGCTCAAATGTTTGCGATGTAAAATGAATTTAAATATTGGAACCCAAAAGTGTTCATACTCACACATTCTACATGACGATGAATAATTTCCTTCACAGATAGATACCAAAGAGGAGCAACCATTTTTTGGTATCAAAAGTGGATCAGCTTTTTTGGCATTTCGCGTAATCAAACAAAAAAAATAAGAATAAACCTTTTAAAACAATTAAAATATATATTATAAAATTATAATTAGTGAGTTGTTATTGTATTATCACATCATATATCGAAGTTTACATTTAGTACTGTACTTGTGTTGTTTATAAGAAAACTGTTTTGTCGAGAAAGAAAAAGAAGAACAAAAATTCTCAAAATTGAATAATCCAAGAGAGGTGGAGGTGGGGACTGTAACGCAACGGGAATATTGGGAGTGGGCTTGCAATAATTGCACCCAGAAAAATAAATAAAAGAAAATGATTAATATTGGACTGAAGGTGACAAGTGTTTGGGTGGCTTGGTCGGTTTTGTATACGTAAGGTTTTGCCACGTGTCATCTTATCCATGGAATGGACGGCTTGGAATCGTGGAATATTTTATGCTCATACCAAAGTCCAAAACAAAATACACCTTCCCCTTTTCTTTCTTCGAAAAAGTTCAAAACCATGTTTAAAATTTTTAAAACCAAGAAATAATAAATAATTTCCAAAAGTATAAAATCGTGATTAGTACCATGACACAACAATAGTAGAAATTACGTCGAATAGAATTGTAAGCTAATTATTTGTTCGTTTTTGGAATACATGCCAAAATGGTATAGAATGGTTGCATATGTAAAATGAACTCCTCAGAATTGTGTGAATCACCAAAAAAAAAAAAACAGAATCCAGAGGACTGTTCTGACTTCTGATCTACAGATTTACTAATCAAAACTCGAACTCAAGAAACAAAAAAATAGGGGCGTTTGCTTGCTCCTGTTTTTCTAAATATGGTAATGGGTTAATTAATATATAAGTTTTTTTATGTTATGGTCTCTTCATAATGCATGTGAGTCGAGTGAAATTACTTGTATAGGGAAATTTGGTACATGGCTATATAGTCGAAACTAAATAACGAAATTTGGTAATGGGTCTAGACTCTAGAAGAAAAGAGCACGTGGGTAGGACATAGTGGCACACCCAAAAAGACAACAAAGCAACGAAGCAAACCATAATGGCTCAGTCCTTTTTTTTTTTTTTCCTTTTGGCTTAAACATTGTCTTTCCTTTTTGGCAAATAGTGGATTGCAGCCGAATATTACCCAACCCTATTTTCTTCTTTAATTTCATTAAAACGCACCACTCATTCTTCATTTACTCTTTCATGGACCATTGACATATGGTGCATGTGGCGTCTGCATGTATAGTTTCAAGCTATATATATGTATATACTTATATGATCAGATATGTGTCTAGATGTTTGTATATAGACAATTAATTGTTCTATACTTAGTGTCGTTGGTACAATGCATTACTGACAACAAAACTCCGGCTGTCCTGTATCTATATGATTAAGATATCATGAATAATTGAGTTATAGATGATTTAGCTATTTCAATAAAAACAAGATAGTCTCATGGATCATGGCTAAATGGTGAAGATAATAACAAAATTATAACAAAACATCAAAAATCACATTTCTTATGTGAAAATTATATAAAATCTCTTAATTAATTTCGTTTTACTGCAGGTTATCATTAGTAATAACTAGAATGTTGGAGAACTTGAAATGTTTATAGATTAAAGTAAGAAAATGACAGATTATTTGTTAGATGAGTTGTCTGTGTCCCTATGAATTTTATTTTTAGGTGTGGTGGTGAGTCCATGTGCTTATCCTGACAACGGTTCAAATTAACCGGCTCTTCATCTCGACCACACATTCAACTCCTTTTCCCTTTTGGGTTTTAATTTTCAGTAGTTTCATTTTTAAAAATTCAAAAACCTACACACACATAAAAATAACATTCATGAAAAGAGACATGGATAAAATTCCAAAAAAATGTCCAAAGATTATTTGATTAGAGTACATAAAATAGCTGCAAAGCAGAATTTAAAACTCTGTCCACACACTTTAATTATCATTAATCAATAACTATAGCATCATTATCAATAGCAGCAACCAGCAAAGATGATAACGTTAATTATATCATACTACTAATTAATTAACTAAATAATCATCATCCTATTTTTTCGTTAAAATTTTATTTGCTTCGTCACTATAAAAGCTACCACTCTCTCTGCAAACACATTACCCACACAACAAAAAAAGCTAGAGAAAGAGAAAGGAGAAAGAGTTAGATCGGAGATGGAAGGCAAAGAAGAAGATGTTAGAGTCGGAGCTAACAAGTTTCCGGAGAGACAACCGATCGGAACATCAGCTCAGAGCGACAAAGACTACAAAGAGCCACCGCCTGCGCCGTTGTTCGAGCCCGGCGAGCTAGCTTCATGGTCTTTCTGGAGAGCTGGAATCGCTGAGTTCATCGCTACGTTTTTGTTCCTTTACATCACTGTTTTGACTGTTATGGGAGTGAAGAGGTCACCGAACATGTGTGCTTCTGTCGGAATCCAAGGTATCGCTTGGGCTTTCGGTGGTATGATCTTCGCTCTCGTCTACTGCACCGCTGGTATCTCCGGTAAGTCAAATCACTTAACTCGTTTCTCCGATCTAACGGCTTTAGTCTCCGATTTCAAAATTTTCTTCAGATTCTTACGTTATCTAGATAGATCCTTTGTTTCGCTAAGTAGCAAATTAGGGTTTACAAACTTGTGAGTAGAAATTCGAATTGTGTGGAATTATTCGATTTGGAGATGTTCTAATCGGATTTGTGTTTTGTTATAAAATCTCAGGTGGACACATCAACCCAGCGGTTACGTTTGGTTTGTTCTTAGCAAGGAAGCTTTCGCTTACGCGAGCTGTGTACTACATAGTGATGCAGTGCTTAGGAGCTATCTGTGGAGCTGGTGTGGTCAAAGGGTTCCAACCAAAGCAATACCAGAATTTGGGAGGTGGAGCCAACACTATAGCTCATGGCTACACCAAAGGAAGCGGTCTTGGAGCTGAGATTATTGGAACCTTTGTTCTTGTTTACACCGTCTTCTCTGCCACTGATGCCAAGAGAAACGCTCGTGACTCTCATGTTCCCGTAAGTTTTAACACACTCTATAAAGATTGGGTTATGTTACTGCATCATTTCAGGATCAAAAAATGCTTATTTGGTTTTTTAAAATTGGACAGATTCTTGCGCCACTCCCAATCGGATTCGCTGTGTTCTTGGTTCACTTAGCAACCATCCCCATCACTGGAACTGGAATCAACCCAGCAAGAAGTCTTGGAGCTGCAATTATCTTCAACAAGGACAACGCTTGGGATGACCATGTGAGTTTACATTTCTATTACCTAATTCACAGCTCACAAAGACAAATATCATCGTTGGATTACTGATCTCTTTTGTATCTTTTCTTTTTCAGTGGGTCTTTTGGGTTGGACCATTCATTGGTGCTGCACTTGCTGCTCTCTACCACGTTATTGTCATCAGAGCTATCCCATTCAAGTCCAGAAGCTGATTGACTTGTCTTTTAAATTAAAGCCTGGCTTTTTGTTCTTAGTTTGCTTTCTTTTCTGAATCTACTACCTGTGTGAAAACGTGTTTATGTGTTTGTTCCTCCTCGTCTTTGCTTAATGGAGACTATTAATGTCTATATGTAAAACAAACATCTTCCCCACAAGAATTATGTAATCTATCTTCTCTACTTGTCAAACGATTGCTATAATTGGAACATTCTGGCATTTTTAATGAAAGTGGACCTAACATATTTCATGCATTAGGTTTATGAACTGCTACAAAAGAAAAATGCCATTGCGAGTGAATCATGCCAAACAGCTTTGATCATACTATCATGTTAGGTAACATCCACAAAATTGACTCCTATTATGAACGAACAAATCGTACAATAAATGACAAAAAACCACTTGAAATATGATAAGTGAAAAAAAGTTGTTAAACATAGAAGAGCTATTCGGTTAATTCTATTGATCACCAATAAGAGTCAATTACGAAGAAATAAAATGTTCCCAACGCGATCAAATTTCCAAACGATGTGACATTCTTTAAGACTTTAACCATAGCATAAAACCTTATCTGAAAACTGTAGATATCGAATTTATTAAATCAAATTGATAGATGCTTACAAAATAATCAAATCAAATTTTACCGTCTGAGAGGAAAAAAAAACAAAAAAAGGCAAAAAGACAACGCACTTTGCAAAATTACCTCTGTTGAATTATGCAGCCAATACACTAACGACAACTGCCGCGCTGCTGTGTGTTTGGCCGAAGAACAGCGTATTTAACACGCCCCCAAAGGCGAGTGCCACTCTCTATTCGACTTTTAAATGATAGATGCCATTAGTTCACCTACCCCTACCTACCTTGTAACGCCGTTACCATCCCCGTCATTGACGACGTTAGATTTAAAATCGGTCTTCTCTCGCAGATCCGCCGCGATCGCCGTTAGATCCCGTTTGTGGACGTTAACCAGAAGACCGTACTTCATGAAAAGAGTTAACGACATCTTCTGTTCCACTTTATGCCCCGGTACCACCGTCAGGCGGTGGCGGAGCAAAACAGCCGCCGCTATTGATTTCATTTGCAGATAAGCCAGATCCTTACCTAGACAGATCCTAGGGCCAGCATTGAACGCCACGAATTTAAACGGATCATGATTAATGAACCTCCCACCGTCCGATTGCGAGATCCATCTCTCCGGTTTGAATTCCAAACAATCATCTCCCCAAGTCGATTTCATTCTCCCTGCAGAGTAAATCGAATACGTCACTGAAGATCCCGCCGGCACAAAAGTCCCGTCCGGCAACACATCGTCTTTTACGGCGCGTTTTGAATCCTCCGGCACCGAAGGATACAGCCTCAGAGTCTCCGATAACGCCGCCTTAAGATAAACCAATCGATCGAGCTCTTCACACGACAGCGGCTCTTCCGTCCACGATGCCACGTCATCGCCACGTGTCTCGATAAGAATGGCGCAGATCTCACGGAGGATTTTATCCTCCACGATCGGGTGGTGCGTAACCAACCAGAAAAACCAGCTTAACGCGACGGATGACGTGTCACGTCCAGCTAGGATGAAGTTGAGAGCCACGCGCTGGAGGATCTCGTCGGAGTAAGATTCCTTCTTCTTGATGAACCGTGATAACAGATCGTCGTGATGGGTCCCATCAGTATTCTGAGTCATCAAATCTTGCTTACGTGTCGTAATAATCTCAGACAAATAATTATCTACCTGGACCAAGCTTCGGGTCAAGCTGACTTCTAAGCCGAGACCGAGCCATCTCTTGAACTTCCACAAAATCTCCGGCAATATAAACCTCTGAAGCGAAGCCTCGGTGGCTCGATCAAACGCCACCGCAAATGTGTTCACCGGAAGACCCGGTGCACATGTCCGTGGATCTTTCCCAAAAGTCAACCCGCAGATATTATCAAACGTAAGCCGAAGAAGCAAATCTTGAAGATCGATCGGCTCAGAGCCGAGCCGAGCCGTTTCAAGAATAGGGCAAAAACGAAGCTTGATCGCTCGGTTAACCCAACGAGCCATAGCTTGACGGAGAGTCCTAGTAGTAAACTCCAAAGCGGCGGTCTTACGCTGGAAAAGCCACGTGTCACCATCGGAATTAAAGATCCCTTGACCGAGAAGATCATGGAAAACGGCTTGCCACGTAGGACCTTTAGGGTAATTATCAAAGCGATTCTTGAGGATATGTTCAAGGTTTCTTGGATCACACGTGACTGTGACAAGACCTTGTTTCTTAGCTAGAAACGGAATAGCACAGATGCATGTCTGATACGTACCGGAGCAAGCACGGAGGTTGTCGGAGATCCAGTCGTGCATTCGCTCACAGTTCTCGATAAGACCAGGAAGACTACCCAATATGGGCCAGACACGTGGACCTTTAAGACAACGAGATATGAATGTAAGCCATAAGAAATACGCCGTGATGGCTGAAAGAATGATAAGAGCAGTGAATATATCCATGTTTTGTGTTGTTGTATCCCTCAGAAAAAAATGTCGTTTTGGCACAAAAGTTGAGAAATTAGCTCAGGTGGTGAAAGTAAGAAAATTTCCGTAAAGAGTGAAGAGTGGGAGAAATGAGGTTAGAAGAGAAGTAAGAAAACAAAAGAGAAGATTTATAGAAAGAGCAATTATGAAAGACAGACTGTTTTCAACTTCAATGGATCATTTTCTCACGCTTTAGATCTCTCATAAACTTGGAGTGAAGAGCTTTAGGGTATGTGAAGCATGAGATGGTGTGCAACACCATTAATGTTACTGCTCTAGGCTGGTAGCTAGGTGGTTGGAAACTTTATATAATTCTCAATATATTATTGAATGGTAAATTTTCAAAGTCTATGAGGTCGTAAAACTATGGATGGAGATAGAGAGAGATAGATAGCATTAAAGACGTTTAGTTGAGGAGCCTATGAAGAGGAAGACGATAGAGAGAGATCTATGACTAAATGACCCACAAGTTTTTCAATGTCCCAACATGAACCATTTATATACAATTTAATTCAAAAAAACACCAAAAAGAGTAGTATTAAAATGACTAATTTTTAGTGTTGGAAAAAATTCGTGTAAATGAAGTCACAAAGTAAGCATGGATGCTGCGCCTCTTCATTTTATCTTATTCTCGTCGCTATTAACTGCATATTTGAAGATACTCTTAATTAGGGCTTTGTGATTCGCATGGTTGATGTGTAGTTTCATCCTATGATCCTTTTTAATCAATTACATACGTGAAAGAGTGGTTTATGTTGAATGATTCTATTAATTATTACATCAAACTCATCATGTCTTTCCACTCTTTCACGTTAAAGTTTAAATTATTTCGTTTTAACTACTATATCACGTTATTTCGTTGATTTGTTTCTAATGATACGCTTTGACAAATGTATGTGCTTGTATGTAAAATATAAAATTCTATTTTTTGTTGGGTATAGTGTAGGAATGGATAATTAGGGCCGGCTTTAGATTTGAGATTGTTAGGGTTTAGGTGAACAGACCACCAATGATATTTTTGTTCAACTATACAACTTATATAGGTTGCTTATGGTTTTAGACCATTTGGTGACTTTAGTCAATATATATATTTTGAAAATATTACAAGCATTCAATGCTTACCATATAATAATGAGTCCCCTTACTCGATGCATGATCATGACAGATTAATGTGAGAAACTTGCGCAAAGATCAGCACACAATCCTAATTCTAAATTTTCACGTGTCGAGGATTGAAAATATTAAAATTTTATTTATGACACATTGTAATATTTGAAAGAAACAAAAAAATCAAAATGAGTCGACGACATGCATCACATTCGATTTTTATATTTGAATATTGTAACTAAATCACAAACGAAATTTTAAAATCATGTAGTAGATAATTGTGGAGAAAATAATAAATAAATTAAGCATGAACACATTGACCCACAAAGTCAACTTGTTCGAGTTACAACCCAAAAATTACAGAATATCCGGTTTAAACATACGTAAAATTTGTAGATTCATCCGTAGTTGTTTACCATTAGAGCTGTATTAAATAGGGTAAATTTTTTGTTGAAACGTAAAACTAATGAATGTGTTAGCTAGTTTAATTGAACTTGATTGACAATTGGTTATTAGAGTTTTCTTTTGTCAAGTTTTCAGTTATTTTTTTCACGACTCATTAATTTATCTTTGTTATGAATTATGATTGGATTCTTCTTATACAGCATGTAGTTCCTAAGTTCGTGTATTTTTGTGATTAAATATGCAATATTAAGTTAAAACTTGAGACTAGAGACAAATCGACAGAGAATAATAAGTTATCTAATGTAATTAGGTTACCTTCTCATCAACGGCAAAGAAAACATACTTTTCTAGATCGCCTACAAAATAATAACATTTTTACATATGAATAATTAATAGTGGATTTGAATATTAACAGTTGCGCAAAAAAAAAAAAAACAATAAAATACTGAGAGTAGGTACATCAAGAACATCCCATGCACCATTTACAAACTAAGTATGTATTAAAAATGAAGGAATTCTCGGTAGCTATAAGTCTAAGACTTAATATAATTATAACATCTATTCGAAATTTCGCACATCAGTAATCAATTTAGCTCTTTAACAACCAAACAAAAAATTCGCACATTAATTAATGGTAATGAATCTTTGGTTACGACTTACGAACAAACATAACCGACTGCTTAAATTTAAATAACTTTTAAAAGTAGTCTTTAGATTTCGTGGGTTGTCCCACAAAAATGTGGTTATTTAAGTGAAAAAAATTGGTCATTAACTTGTTTCATTTTGCATTTAAGACCATATGTAGAAATAAGAAGAGAGTAAAATAATCACATTGAAAAGTGATCTAAAAGAGTGAATAAACCATTAAATATAGTAGTTACCATGTCACTTATTCACATGGTAATTAATAGTAATCCAGACAAAACTCAACCACTCTAGAGGCTAATAATTTACACACATCATCACATGCCATACTTAGTTATTGACTCGAAAGGTCCGAAACTAAAGAACATCGGATTTGTTTTCACATTCGACTCGCTGACAAATCACAAATGCTATGACCCGGTTTTTGTATCGGTGAAACAATTACCCTCTTTGGTTATGCGGCTATGCGATTTCAGCATTGTGAAATGGCAATTTATATTATTTTTATAGCCTGTCGTCGTCATATAGCACAATGTAAAAAAAAATTGTCGTTAATTATCAAATTGTATAGATTGGTTTAGTTTATTTTGTGAGGTGGATTAGTTTTACACAGTTAAAATTGTGTAACTAACTTTATCTTAAGATGAAAAATAAGGAAATTATTTCACAAATCTCTTTCGTTCATGGCTTCTGTAATTCTGTTAGTCGTCTCAAACTTTCAGTTAAATTTCAGGATTCTACAAATTCATTTCACAACCTTACACTTTTGTACACAGATCAGAACATGTGTAATATATTTGGCCTCTTATAGTAAATCATCCAATGAAAATGAATAAATATAGATAAATTGTATATGTGTATATATTTCCAATTTCCACACTTGACACAAGAAGCATTTGAGACCTAAAGAGAAAGCTTTGTAAGAAGGTAATTCAATCTCCGTTTTAATGGTACAAGATAATGAAGCAACATGGGCTCAAAAAAAAGCAAAAGCTTTTGACATTCAGTCACATATTACACACATGTAACTCAAAACCAAGTTTGTACGTACCTATGCTCGTGTCAGATTGTCCAAGCCACGAACACTACTTCGGCTTTTTTTATGTCTCGTCCTTTGTCTCTAGAACTCACTGGAGGAGCCGCTCCTCACGAGAGTAGCTTGTGGGTTACCTCTCACAATCACGTCTTTCAAGCGTGAGAGAGGTTCAAGTACTCTGCCCAGCTTCTGTGTGAGAACAAGCAAACAAACAAGTGTCGTCACTTTAGTTAGTTACAATTAGTAAAACATAATGATTCTTGGAACAAAATTTGTTCTCATGTTTAGATTATTACCTCACCACTAATGCTTGATTGCCACTTGAGTTGCAAAAGCTGCCACCTCTCTTGTTGCCAGCGTTGACCAAGAACAACGAGCCCTGTGACAGCAGCTGCAAAGAATAAGGACCATATCGCATTTGCTTCTCTTGTGCGTGAATACATAGAAATAGCTCTCCTTCTCCACCAAGTTTCACAAGGAAGGTTGTGATTCGTTGCGGCATCAGAATGGAGATCTAAGTTTCCCTCTGCATACTCATCTGCCTCGGCATCCATTAATCCTTGTTCATACAACTCTGATTCAGTTCCCAATGATTCCATGTGTCTAGAAGAAGCAAGCGCAGGTTCACCATAGATACTCTGTTGATTGTTTCCAGCTGCTTCATCACGAAACCGTGTGTTCCCTTCCAACATCAAGTCTTCACCATCCTTTCCTTGTTCCTCTTGTAAGAAAGGTTCATCAATAGGCAAATTCTCATGCTCACTAGGTGGGAATACAAAATGGTCAGACATGAACAAATCACGCGAAGTTTCTGCTCCATAGTAAGCATCATCGTACTTCCGTGAATCTCTTGATTCAACGTTATACGGACCAGGAGCAGCAGCATAAGCTGATGAAGTAAGCGAGACGACTTCCCATTCATTCCCACGAGGAGGATGATCCTTCTGATCCTCTTTGTTAGACATCCTCAATCAAAACTGAAAAAGAAAACCCTTCTTTTGTTAATAGCCATAAAACAAACAGAGTATATATATATCTCATATCTTCAATTGCAAAAACATAGATTTCTTCTTATTAACAACAAAATTACTCTAATCACAAAAAAAAATCATCAGCAATGCAAACAATTAAACCAAAAAACAAATTTGAACATAAACCATATAGCAAAGTATATTCATCATGGAATTGAATGAAGGGAATTTCAGAACCAGGCAAAACAAAGATAACCGATTCGTTTCATAGGTACTTGGTCCAATCTAATCGGAAAACACAATTTTGCAGAAGAGAGGATCTAACTACATCACAATCTCCATATACAACTACTCAATTCGAGCTATAATAAAACCTAAACGGACAATCAATTGAGGAAGAAAACATGATTTTACAGGGAAGAATGGTTCAATCAGCAAATACCTATGAAGCGACGTATTGGATTGGGGATCCGGAGGTTGATGATGAGATTGTACCTCCGGGAGGGAGAGACTTGAGAATCTGGGAAAGAGGAGAAAAAGATCAGCAATTATTGACACCGGCGATACCGGTTTTTAGGTCGGCTGAATAGACGGTGCGACCGGCTGCAGTAGGTTATTGAATGGGTCCGCTACCGATAATAACAGGTTTTTAACATATATATGCGTGTAGACTACTGCAAACGCGACGCAACGCGGAAAAACATTCAATATTTTTTTAAAACGTAATAAACACGTGGCTTGTTATCATTGGCTGAATTTTTAAGAGTATGAGTAAGCCTTGGTCTTTTAACAAATGTGTGGCAGCTGCTTGAAACTAGTGGAGAAGGAGAATGGGAGATCTCTATGCTTTGGACTTCGATGGTGTTCTCTGTGATAGTTGTGGTGAAAGCTCTCTTTCTGCTGTTAAGGTCAATTCATCTCTCTCGATACTCTATATCTTCGTTTCGCTTTTTGAGAAATTCCTGGATTTTGTTTATTTGATTCTGATTTTGTTCGGCGTTTTTAGGCTGCGAAAGTTAGATGGCCTGGTTTGTTCGAAGGAGTTGATTCCGCTTTAGAGGAATGGATCGTCGATCAGATGCATACTGTAAATTAGTTTCTTTTTTTTTTCACCTTAGAAAGTGTTGTTGGTAGATTTTGATAGAATGTGAAGATCCAAGAGTTTCTGGTGTTTGTAGGTGAGACCTGTGGTGGAAACTGGATATGAAAATCTTCTACTTGTGAGGCTGTTATTGGAGATTCAGATACCGTCTATTCGAAAATCTTCAGTGAGTGTGAATGCCATCAGAACTAATTTCACTAGACTTAGCTTTTGGATGAAAAGATCCTTTTCGTATTGTAGATGATGATTGCACTTGTTTATTAAGGTTTCTGAAGGATTGACTGTTGATGGGATATTGGAGAGCTGGGGAAAGATTAAGCCAGTAATTATGGAAGCTTGGGATGAAGATAAAGATGCTCTGGTTGATTTGTTTGGAAAAGTTAGAGATGATTGGATTAGCAAGGATTTGACTACTTGGATTGGTGCCAATAGGTAGAAAATGAAGTATAGGATCACATAGTTAAAGTTTCATGTTTTCCTGCAAATTTACTTCCATAGCTTTGACATAGTCTACTATAATTGCAGATTCTATCCAGGAGTTTCAGATGCATTGAAATTTGCCAGTTCAAAGATTTACATTGTTACCACGAAACAGGTGCACTTTTGTTCTTTGTGTAAACACAACGTGATACTAGTATTTGAGTGAATCCTGTAACTACTAAGTGCAGTATTGATTCCAATATAATTTGTAGGGCCGATTTGCGGAAGCATTGCTGCGTGAAATAGCAGGTGTAATCATACCATCAGAAAGGATTTATAGTTTGGGTTCAGGGTAAGTAACAATATGAGGTCCACCAATGAGCTTTAATTCCTTGAAAGTAACATTTTTTTCTGCTTGGAATCTCATCAGGCCAAAGGTGGAAGTGCTCAAGCTACTTCAGAATAAACCAGAACACCAGGGCTTGAAACTGCAGTATGTTTGTTACACATTTACCACTACTTCTTCTTTCTCTGCATAACTTGGCGGATGGTAACCATTAGTTAACAATCCCTATTACTTGTTGAATTTGGACAGTTTCGTGGAAGACAGACTTGCAACGCTGAAGAATGTCATCAACGAGCCTGAGTTAGACAAATGGAAACTATACCTAGGTGATCTCTTCTCTCTTCCACAGTACCATATTATCATCTTTTCTGGTTCTCATTGCTGGTTATCTGACAAATCGTATCTTTGTAACAGGAAACTGGGGCTACAACACCGAGAAAGAGAGAGCAGAAGCAGAAAGCATTCCTAGGATTCAAGTTATTGAGCTCTCCACATTTAGCAATAAGCTTAAGTGAGTGCATACTCATCAGGAATAAAGAAAAAAAGCTTCCACTTTTATTGTATTCTACGCCATTCAGTGAAATTTAAAAACCAAACATGTCAAAGAACTTGTAGGTAAGATTCATTAAAAGACTTGAACTTTCAGTACTATCCAATATAAAAACCTTTCTGTGTAACCTATAATTCATCCTTGGTAAGATCTTTCTTCTTACTGTCACCATCTTTATCGTCTTTGCTTTGCTCAGCTTGAAGTTTGTCAACAACATCTGCAAGTGGAGGATCTCCAGGTCTTCGAAACTCTTGCTTGTCTATCTTAACCTCGTAAGCCTCTTCCTGGTTCAGCACGAACTCCCTTAGCTAATTCAAAACCCACCAACAAAGAGATTGATTTGTGATGTTAGGTCTCAGACTAATCCACTAAACAAAAAGTTTTAGCATTGTGTGTTTGTTTATATGGTTTTTACCTCGGTCACTTGCTTCCCATTTTCCATATTGAACATCACCGTGCTCCGATCTACGGCCATGAATCTTACTCCTATCCCTCCTGTTCTCAAAACTTTTGTCCATTTCATAGCAATTTCAATCACCATATCCTGATTTGAATCATATAAACCAAATTACGACTCATCTTGAACCAACTCAGAAAATTTTGAACAGTATAACTCGTCGGAGGTTTGGATTATTTATACCTTAGTACGTTGGACGCCTAACCGGAGCTTCACGAATCCAACGACCGGTCCAAAAGTCCGTTTAGCCATTTCCGCCTGGATCTGTTCGAATCCCATGTTGGTGAAATCTGGAGGCGGATCAAATTCCGGCGGCGCTGCTTTCTTCCCCCACTCTTTCCATGATTCGTCTTCTTCATTGTCTTCAACGTCGTCTAGATCGTCGGAGATCTCGATCCGTCGCTTCCCTGCTTCAGCGATCTGGACGAATCCGTAAGTCAAGAGGAGAAAAAGAGGGAGGCAAACAAGTAGAATCCGAACGATCTTCTCCATGGTTATCAAAATTTTCAGACTTTCTCAAGGGAGTGCATCGGCGTCAGCAATTTTAAATCAGTAGCGTCACAGATTCAATAATAATAATGTGATTGGTTATAACCGGTATATCTAAAACCCTATAAATGGTTATATTCCAAATTGGTTATAACCGGTATATCTAAAACCCTATAATTGGTTATAATCCAAATTGGTTATAACCGGTATATTTAACCTTTTCTTTAGTCTGTTTCGTCGCTAAACCATAAGAAACCCAATAGGCAACAATACCAACCAAATTGGTGAAAACAGATTTTTTGGGTTAAGGGTCTAGACCACTTCGGTTATTTTGTGGTTAATAGGCCAAATACACTTGCACTAAATTGACTTCCCTGATGTGTGTCAACTGAATTTTTAAACAAAAATAATCCAACAAAATATACAATATTCTCGCATGATACCATAAATTTTGTTTTAAAAATAGAACTTACATTCTTTTAAGTTATAATTTTTTTTATAACTCAAGTAGATTTCAGACTTATGAAAAAGCTTAGACTAATCCCCTAAAAGAGGTGCAGCCTACAAATAGACCCTTTTTCCAGATATTTTAATTGGTCAAAAGCAAAAATTCACATCTATGTGACCAAATATAATGATTTAGAAAATTTGGAGTTTGAGAGGAATCGATCCCTAGCCTATACTTTCTTTTAAGTTTTAATGCTAAGAATGCACCCAAACTTGAATAGCTCTTGCAATAAAAAGCTTTAAAATCTTGTTTATATGGCTAAAACAGCCGGCCTAAACCAAAAAATGACTACTACAGCTCCATGAGAACAACGTCATATTTACTTTTCTACACCATGTACAAAATTAATTTTGACTACTTTAATCAGATTTTTATATGACAACGTCATATCCATATGGTTAAACTATAATACAACTATGCATATGATAGAAAAATAAGTTATACAAATCACACTCTATAAACTAAGCACGGTACAAAAAAATGTCACATGTAACATGTCATTCCACCACATGAAACGGCAATTTATTGGACTTTTCGAAGAAATGCGACTATTCATGTTAACAGAGTTATCTTCATCGGAATCATTTAGTTGCTATTGACCGACTCCCCAAAAATCCTTCCGACATGTTATAATTCGTCCGAGAGAAGCAAACTCTATTTCTTCTGTGTATTTGTAATTTTGTACAATGAATATGATATATATGGTAGTTTTATGTTTACGTTTTATTTTTGTTGGCTGTGTTGCTAGTTTAATCAGATTTTTCAAATTTTGTATCAAGAAATAAAAGTCATCCCATTTTGTAAAAAATGGCAATAAAAATCAAGAAATAAAAGTCATCCCATTTGGTAAAAAATGGCAATAAAAATCACACGTGTCCCGTCATTATTTGTGTAACTGTCGTCTTATACTACATGGAAAGGGTAGTTACGTAATAAAAGTGAAAACCGAGGTGGCCTCGTGAAACGCATTTTCCGTGTTCCAACTGTATCGAAAGCGTGGGACCCACCAACCAAAATAAAATAAAGTAAAAAAATGATAAAATCAGATTAATACCCCTCCAATAGAAAAAAAAAGAAAAAGAAAAAAAAAAGGGAAGTAACCAGCTAGGGTTTGACTGCGAGAAATTTCTCTGATCGCGTGAATTTCTGAAGAGGAATCGATCATCGATTCCGTGGATTTCGTTTCCCTCCCTTTTTTATCGATAAGCCCCCACAAAGGATCTGCTTTTATACCGTTGCATCCCGCGACTTTCGCTTGCTTCCTCAGATTAACCCCAAAATCGAAAAGGTGTGTGCAAACCACTGAGTGTGTGTGTATCGATGTTCTTTTTGTAAAATTCCGTTTTCGAACGTTGTTGCTATTTGAAGGTTTTCTTTTGCTGTCCGATATTTTTTGGAGGGATTTTATTGGTAGGGTTTTTGAACTTTTGTCTTCTTCTTCTAGCTTCTTCTTTTACTTGTTGTGCCTTTGAAATTGGGTTTGATTGTTTCCAGTGTAGTGACGGTTCGATTCATCGACGAATTGCATGCAATCTGGAGGAGGCAGTGGCGGAGGGCCCGCCCGTAATCCGGGCATGGGTCCAGCTGGTGGTCGGACTGCCTCCACTTCATCCGCTGCGTCTCCGTCTTCTTCATCTTCATCTGTGCAACAGCAGCAACTACAGCAGCAGCAGTTGGCGTCTAGGCAGGTAAATGATTCTGAAAACTTTAAGTTAGTCTTTGGTTAATGCCAATGTTTGTCTGTTAAATTTGTGGTTATTCAATTTTAGTGGGGCTTAACTGTTTCTAAATTATGTGGAAAAGGAAAGTAACCAATTTCTTTAAATTGAAGCTGTGTTGGTATGTTGTGTAATGGTAGCCACTTAGAGTATCTGGATTGTTCATTTACAAACGAAAATAGTTGCTCTGAATTGCGGAGTCTGGTATAGGGGATTGTTATTAACTAGAATTTTGTTTTTTATTATGGCAGCAGCAGCAGCAGCAGCAGCTGAGAAACTCAGAGGGAAATGAGAACATGTTTGCGTATCATGCTGGTGGGGTTCAGGGAATGATGGGAGGTGGTAGTTTTGCTTCGTCTCCAGGCTCTATGCAATTGCCTCAGCAGCCTAGGAAGTTCTTTGAGTCTTCT